>KB671158.1:0-158509 GCA_000349105.1 Anopheles epiroticus | reverse complement strand
AGATAATCACTGAACCAACTGAGTTCCCTTCCCTCAATACCGAATCGCTTGAGAGTTGACAGCAACAAGGGTCTCGATATTGTTTCAAATGCTCGTTTTAGATCCAAGAAAACGGCAAGCACCGGTTGCCCACTGTCCATCAACTCCTTCCACTTTGCCAGCACCAGGTTCAGCGCGGTTTCACAGGAATGCCCTTCCCGATACCCGGACTGTTCCCGAGCAAGCAAGTCGTTCTGGTCCAGATATTGCACCAATTGGTCCTTGATCACAACCTCCAGGACCTTTTCGACAGTGTGAAGCATATTGATGGGGCGAAACTCTTCCGCTTTTATAGCTCCGGAGTTTTGCTTTTTTTTTCCGGAGTTTTGCGGAGTTTTTTTAAAAGAGTTTTGCTAATAACAGCTTTATACATTAAGCCGAATAAGGAAAGAAAAATAAAGAACATAGAAGTAGTCAGTATCGCAATTTCTAAGACAGCACAACATGGCTCCTCAAATTAATACGTCACTGTGCAAGTGCATAAATCACTACTTCGTCACTCATGTTCACCACGCCAATGCTGATGCTGATGACGATAACTCACGATGCTAATGAATCGCATGAATGAATGGAACTTAATTGAACCGTCCGAGCACGTGCGCTCCACCATCAATGCGAAACATTCGAGAGATGTTGAAACACCGAATAAATCATCTATTCTCGCTAGCCGGTTAAGCCATGATCCCCAGCTAGTTACACTTGCAACGCTACTGAGCCACCATTACCCCGGTCGGAAGGCTCAAGATGTAACGTTAGATGCGGCGCGTTCTTAACGCTTTGTGTGCCGACATCCGTTCAAAACGATCAAGATGAGTCCTGCCTTTGGTACATCTGCGGAATAAATTCCTTTGCGAATACCCAGCTGCTTAAAGATCCATCAGATCAGATACCGATATTTGGAGGCCACCTTTATGCTTAGCGAATGCGCCGGATGTTGGTGCAGTGGCGCTGCATGGATGAGGTCGGTGTGGAAAGGAACATTGCAAATAAGTGTGAAGGCCCTTCTTGCTGGTACGTACCATCTCACCCCTCGCTCAAACCCGCAACTAATCCAATTCAAGTGTGACTTCAATGGACGATTGTCATCGGAAAACTGGTGTGACCGACGCAATTAAAGTCGACCACTGTTGACCGACAATTGAAAACGCGGAGTGCTAGCCTTAAACTTTTGCGTCGTTTTTTTTGCATCGATCTTTAGCTATCAATGCTGCTTCCTTTTCAAACACACTTTTCTTTTCGGCGCTGTTCCACCTCACCCAGTGACCTTGGCTTGCTTTCCTTCCCCAAAAACAAAAAAATAGCGACCCCATCCAAGCGGCGAGCGGTGACGATGCGGTGAGCGTGCCTCTAATAGCACATTTTTATGACCTTTTTCCATTCCGGCATCATTATGACCGCCACCAGTCGATTGGCTGCTAATTAGCGATGAGCTTCTGCTGGCCGACGACTTTATGAATATCGTACGCACGTCGTCCGCATCGTCACCGTCGTCGTCCGGTGGCTGGGGATTTCTTACGAGCGTCTGCAACGTGTGCCTCGATAGTGTCCTCGATGCACCACGCCGTCCCGTGCAAGGTGATTGCAAAATTTTGTTAACCGAAAAAAAAAAGTATCAATAAAGCCTCAAAACGTATAATGGCGATATAATGGAGATATCGAAACGAAGCCAAATGCAGTTTAGAGAAAAGGGTAATCATCGACGGAGGTGTTGAGAAATGCTTTACGGTGTGCTACATTCTCCTGCGAAACGACTGGTTTGTTTTAAATGTTTGTGGTTGGTTGTGTTTTAAAGGTTGTTCGGTACGGTTCTTTATCGCAACTAAAATCAACTCGTGCCATGGATTTCATACTTGCCAAAATCGCCTGTTTTTGGGGCTTTTGCTACGCTTGCGTTCGACACATTTTAATCGACCGGTACGGATATTCGGGTTTTATTGTTCTGTGCTGTGGATAACCTCTCGCACGCAAAAACGTGATCGTAAAATGTTTATCACAGTGCAATTTCATACTGTCGGCAAAGCTCCACGCTTCAGCAGAAGGAGATATTTGAAATACGGGGTGAGGTATACACATTTTATCCCACTTGGGTTTTTGGCCTCTACCAGCCTCCGTTCCTAACTGGGGGCAAGGTCAATGAGGCAGTAGTGCGTTGAGGGTAAATTATGACCCAAAAATGCTTTTATCTTTCGTAGGTTACGTGGATTAGACTAACGCTGAAGATTATGAGTTAATAGAGGGCAAGCGAATTAAGTTGTGCAATACTTGGAAAGTTTTTTAAAACAATATTTAATATGGTGTTTGTGACATATCTAACCAATTTTTAACGCCTAAAGAAAATTCTACTTATATCCATAGTTTATTTAGCCTCTGCAAGAAAAGGTTCAAGTCTCAGTTTTTTAAAACGGATCTTCCAAAAGGAAATATTTTTCTTTCCGAGTGTAAAATTAGTAGGCAATGTAAATTCTTTCATTTTTGACGTTCAGAACAAACGTCAAAGACTTTTTTAAGTACGGTAAAAAAAGTCTTTTATATTGTGTAACAAACAGTTTCCTTTGCGTAAAAATAAAACGTCCAACAATATCACTCATTTGATTATTTTATAAAATTTGACAACAGACACCAAAAATTCCAATGAATGATATGAAGCACCAAATTCTGCTTGAATGTCTCCAAGAACTATGACTTAACAAGTAGAATAGAAGTATTGGCTTAACAATGACCTGCTTGGTCATGCTAGTCATTTTGGATTGATTTATTTATTAATAAAATGCGGTTGGATAATCTCTTTCATCACTATCCGAGAGTGATTCAATTGAGATTTAAATCCCAGTTCTGTCTGGGTGAAAACCTTTTCCTAATTTTCTAGGAAGTATTATTGGATATTAATAAGCTTAATCATAAACCAGGAAGAGAAACAACATCAACCTATAGAATAGTTAGACTAAGGAGCAGCAACACAAATTTTGTGGGTGGTCTTTAAACACTGTTGCAATCGTTTGCTCCCGTCCCAGTTATTATTACGCCCGCTACTCCCATTTTATGTTACGTCCATCCAATGCATATTTGTTGTGGACCTTACTTTTCCCTTTTATTGTTACCATAACGTAACAACCGGAGGGTTGATAAATTGTCGTTCGGCAACGCGTTACGTTATGATACTCCCGGGAACCATTCTACACTGCAGCATGAAAGAGGTTTGGCCGGACCCGGTGCAAGGGCGAAATTATATGATCTCATCTGATCCACCCCTCGGAAAGGTCGACCCTGCCCGCCGGTTGATTCGAGCGAAAAACTGACCAAACATTGAGCTGTAGCAGCAATACGAGCGGCAAAGTGCCATTGAATGAAAACGAAGGAATTTAAATGGATTCCACTCACTCCGCAATTTCTTAGTTCAAATGTCAGCTAAGCAGGAAAGCCAAACATCGCAACGGTCGGCAACGGTACGGCTTTGACTTGAACGTCCCAAAAAGGAAGTCTCGAACGATAAGCGAAAGACAAAGCTGCTGCACGAAAGCGAGCGGTCGAAACACACACCTTGCCTTGCCAAAACGTAACCTCACTTTCAAACGGTAACGGGCTAAACCGAGGGGGATAAGGGAAGGGAGTGACATTCGTGACCCTCGCTCGACATGATGGAACATTTCCATTTAACGAGCAGTGGCACTCTAACAAGTTCTTGTTTTAATTCCCGTCATTATGTTTAGGAGGTCAGGCGGTGGATGGTAAGCCACAGCGACACCTCCCTCCCAGAAGCTGTACAATTGTTTTAAGAAGATGAATAGCACCCGCCGATGCTGGAGTCGTCCAATCGGCCCACAAAATCGGATATCATTGCAACCTCTAGCCATTTCTCGGTGAACTTTTCGAGAAAGCATCTTCACGCAGCATGCTTCCACTAGTCTGAAGCATTGCACTTAAGCTAAGCTGAAGTGTATAAACGGTCGAAAGGGAATGCTTTGTCGGCGCTTTGTTGCTTTCGATGTTTGATACACCTTCCACGCGACGATACGGTGACTGCCAGCGAGTATCCACAAAGCGGGAGCCCTTTCGGAATGCATCAATAACAAATTATGTATAATTTTTCACTTATTTACCACCTGCAGCGATGGTGAAGGTAGCTTATGCTACCGGATTCAAAAGAAATAAAATGATTTTAATGTGGTGCTATGCTGCACAGCGATGCATGGTGCGCTCCTTCACCCTCACGGTGTGTAAAATCAACACTTTGAGCTCGGTAGGGAACATTTCGGAGAGCGCCGATTGCAACTAGTCGTTGACCTATCGACGTACGTCGACCGTCCGCCCGTGCCTCCGTGTGTGTAGACACTTTTTTGAAATATCAAAACACCACCCTGCACCATCCTATCAATCGTCCTGCACATTAAAGTTCAAGTAGTTGGCGTTCGGTTCGGATACAGGCGCAATCGCAACATAGGCCCCTGGCTGCCTGGTCGGCACACGCTTCATTCTCGACCACTTTCGGGTGTCTTTGGCAGTCGTTTTGCGTAACTCCAAGGGGCAACCGAACGGTGCAGACAATTAGCGATAAATTATGCTCTACATGAACATAATTTAACCAGCACCAGCGCCGGGGTGGCAGGTCATAGCGCGTGTATGTGTGTGTCGGGTATGCGTTCGTTAAGCCGCACGATACGACCTCCCCAGCCGAATGGAGTCGTCTTCATCACAGAACCGAGTGGTTCAGAAAGTACTAACTTTGCCTAATTAACGCTCGCAGGCCTGCAGCCACATGCAATCGAATTTGTGAATGTGTTTGATTCGCTTACTAAAGGTCACGGCGGTTTAAAGTGAATGCATCGCGGTTGATAGTGAGCGAGTGCCTAGTCGCCAGAACTACTGAGCATCAGAATAAATGGGGAGATACTCGTTTGCAATTCACAGGATCAAGAAGCAGGATGCGATGTCAAGAATATGCTGATAAAGGCTTGAAGGACGTCCTCTCTTTAGAATTCTACTTTTAAGCATTCTGCCAAACAAAATACATTCTAAAAATGTGTTCAATCTCAAGGCTACAAAGCAAGAATTATCCCGGAAGACTGGAACAGGGAAAGAGGGAACCATATTTTACGTCTTCCAAAGGTATCGTTCTGGAAAGAACAAGAGAACGAGACTTGAAAATGGAAATGTCACGCAGGTTCTTGTTTGCGTTTCCACAATGTTCATATTCTGGAAATCCCGGTCCTCTAGAATGCGCCAGCAAATGTCACACTCAAGAGCGTTGGATTGCTTCCTTGAGGAAGTTTGCTTGAGCAGTTTCATTAATAACATTAAAATGATATGTTTTTTTATAATGGTCAGCCATCAGCGTCATACTTAAATTAAGAGGAACTTGAATTTAATTCCTTTAAATAAAAGCAATAAGTTGTGGAACGAAAGAGTCACATGCAGTAAAATGGCAAAAGTATTTTTTTAAATGAGATAGCTACGTTTTATACGATTAATTATCAGAAATAAGGATCGCTTGGTGCGATGACTTTTCGCGCTATTGACAAATGTGTTTGCCCTTCACAAACCTCCACCCCCCCCCCCCCCCTTCCCCCTTCACCCCAAAACCACTAGCAGCACTGCTTTTATTTGTCTAATGATCCAAAAAGATAAATTCATCAGCATTCATCCGCGTCTCTCGTCGCACCACACGAAAGTAATTAAATTTTCCGTCCGCCACAGTGACGGCATGGTTTTTAAAATCGATCGAGGTCATCTTTTGCCGGCAACCATTCCGATCCAATTATTAGCCCGCCGGTTTATATAACTTTTTCCCATTCCATCCATCTTCATCCATCTTCAGCACCGGCGATAATGGTCCCGATGGGCAGATAAAAGAAACGTTTTCATTTTTCCTCGCTTAATTAACCACTAAATACACTATTTGCGCTCGTTGCGAGATTATCTTGTGCCAAACCGGCGGCAATCTTTGGTGGCATTGTTTCACCACTGCACCAGCGAGACGGTATACCGTCAACCGCCCTTAGCCATGGTTGCTTCGTTATGTGCGCTCAAGGTTCAGCCCGTGGTGGTCTGGTTCAGCCGTCCCTCCTTAGGGTATTTAAGAACAATTATTGATGCCACTCACCGATATTTGGCTTCCTCATTCCCATGCAGACCCAGCATTCTGACGGTAATCTGATAAGAAATTCTTTTGAGAAGTCCTCTCCCTAGCCTGTCCCTGAGAAGGACCATTTTCCATACCCTTGATTTCTTCGCTGCAATTTCTCTGATGACCCACTGCCGCTAGACCGTCTGCCCTTGTTATCGGAAGCAGCGGATCTGCTAATGCGCGGCACGTTAATGCTAGATCGCGCGTGCCCAGACGGAAAGGGTTAATTTAATTATCTAGACATGCGAACGGCAAGGCTCGCGCGATGCCACGCGGCGGCTCCATCCCTTCAAGCAATTATTCATCGCGCACGGTGCGGCGCTTCGTTGCGCAGAGCGCTGAAGCTTACGGGCAGCGCAACGCAACACACTAAATCATCTGCGCTTGGGACATGCGCTTCGTGGAGGGTTGCAGTGCAGCATCGATGAGGATGGCATTTCATAAACACACACACACGTACACACTTATGGGCATGTTTTATTGCTTGCTTGAAGATTTTCCCGTCCCCCGGGTGCCGGTGATCAAGTTCCTTAAGTCCGCCGTTCAGCAAAGACGATGCGCGATCATCGATGGCTGTCTGCTAGCGTAGTTTGTTTATGCTTCGTTAACTGCCATGCATCACATCGTTCCGGGGAGCGAGATGTGATTAGCGTATGCGTAATAGATTGATTGGTGGTTCGGAATCGGTAGGAAGAATCGAAAATTGCTACACGTTTCGCTGCGAGCCAGCAGAGGAAATTCAATGTAACAAAGTGAAACCGTTTTTCTGTTCGTCAGTCATACGGAGCATGAGATAGATAAAAAAATCAAATTTTTGAACTGCATGAAAACAAAATTGGCATGAAAAAAGGCTAAGTTTTAATTGTATTCCATAAACCTTCATTTTAACTTAATTGCGTTAAAAAACAGATTTGTTCAGGAAAATACTACTCCTCGAACAAGCTCCTAACTTCCTTACTGCCTGATGTTAACATGTTCCTTTTAATAAGCAATAACGCTTCAAGGTTAGTTTGAAACAGGTTGTTTTATAACAACACTATCGCTTCCAGTTCCCGGAATTCAATTTAATAATCTGAAAAACTGTGTCTTTTCTGGTCTGACTTGCTTTTCCCACGATCTGTTCGACTATAATCCAAACCTTAGACAATACTCCTAGATTTGTTGCTAACCCCTTCACAAACTACGCATGATCGTGTGTTAGATTAAAGCACATTCAATCCATTCGCCCCCCGGGCAACGTTCAATATACCAGTGTTACACCAAAATCTTATCGAAATCCTTGTCTTACACAGTCATATTTTCAGTTTATGTGTGTGCTTTGTTTTCAACTAAGACTGCAACCCTATTTCCGTCCTGATTTTATTGATCTACAGTGCTTTTGTTCCACTGCTTATGGAATTGGATCTTTTTGTTGCGTTTCATTCGGGGAATTCGGTTCTCCCCCGAAGGGCATTAATTTTTCCACCCCAAACTTTAAGCTCGAACAGTTTAAACGACTTGCGTTTAAACGTGTCCGATCAGTGCGTGTGTGTGAGTGGGGAGATAAATTCCACTTACTTTTATCTGTACGCTTCATGTCAAATAACTTGCATGACTTATGTGAGCCGCTCGGACTTCCGATGGCAGGCGTTGTAAGAAGGTTGACACGCGAGCCATGCGGTGTAACGCGTTACGTGAGGTGTTAAAATTTCATCGGCGTTGGCCTTTCTGCATCGCCCAAATGGGTCGGTTTTATGCGTGAACGTTTCCGCCACGACGCGAACGGGTGTTGTAATTTAGCTCAATATCTTACCCCCGTCCCGTTCAGTCCCGCATTATGTAAAATAGTGAAAGAACAAAAAATGATTTCCTTTCGGTTTCGCTGCATTTAGGGCGTTCAGATAAAAGAGTTAAAAGAGCTTTCCGTTTGTCGTTAACAAATTGCTTGTGTCGTTTTGGCGGAGCGGCGATATTATTCAAATCGATACAACTTCCGGGAATTGACCCCTGTGAATTATTTGATCTTTTAATAACAGACGCCATTCGTCTTTTTAGCGTTAATACATTTTAAATAATTTTAAGAGCTGCAATTAATGAGTATGTACTAGTGAGGAATGCTTCCATTTTATGATTTTGTTCCTTTAACTAACTCTAGGAAAAACGGCTATGAAATACACCACGTGCTACGATCAACATAAAAATCTAAATTAAAACCTTTTTCTTTTATTTTCAGGTAAGGCCAATAATCCTATGCAACACAACAATCGTAAGTGATTTAAAGAAAGAAAGATTATTGGATTTTTCACACTAATTTTCACGGCATTCAAATTTAATGCTGCATGCATCATTCCCTTTCCAATCGAAACAAGATCGCCCGTTAAAGAGCAACTGTCACGCTCAACACCAACATGATTTTAAATAGACCGTTTGACCGAATGTGGGTCAATTCAAATTCCTCCAATTTCCATTCAATCTCCCCCTAACCACGCTGCAAATGATCCAATAATGAGATTGGCTGGTTATGTTTTCACGAGCTTTCCCTTCTCCCACAAGCCACAGGGCAAAACAACTAGAAAGGAATGAAGGCATAGATGGTTTTAACAACCTAGATTAAGCCCACCGTCGAGGGGTTTTGCTTGTGTGAAATGTATTTTGATGCCATTATTTTTATTAGAATGTTTGCTCCAGCTCGGTATCCCAATTTTCCATCCCCAGCCGGTCGATCCCAAATCTAAAATCCCTCTTTTCCGCGTTCATGCTGGCGCCGTACACACGCTCCACTTGGAAACGACAACGCCGTACAGTGCAGTAAGCGAAAGGGAAACGTGGCACAGTTCTCACTGTGCTTCCCTCAACCTTGCCGTGCATAAAGTCGTGCGCTTATTTGGCAACATGTTGCCCCGACCGCCGAGGACGAAATGTACGGTACCCCGTGCAGCTATTTCTTCCTCGTTCTTCCGAGAGCGTTTATTGAGGGAGGGGAAAATGAACGAGCTGGGTTGGATCGGCGGGAGGGTGAGGGTATCTAGCGTGAATGGCGGGTCCGATCAGCCTCCTACGGTCGGTCGGCGATGTCGCAACCCTTCACCAGAAACCGACTAAACGAACTGCTCCGTGGCAGTGCCGCGTGCAGATTATTGTTACGGCAGTTTGCTCTCCAAAGCCAACCCCTCCTCTCCCTAAAACCAGTGCCACCCTACGAGAGCTCCCAGCCCAGGGAATGCATTTTCCGACCGGTAAACACTACGGACACCTTGTCGGACTTTGGCGGGGAGATGGATGGATGCGGACCGACCGACTGACCGAGTAGAACGAGCGGTGTGTTGAACGAGCGACGGGGCCCTGGCCGTAGTGTATGGTTTTCAAATTATGGGAAATTGTCTCACTAACGATAGATTAATGCTGAAGGAACGGGTGAACAACACGACGAGCTCGTTTCGTCCGAAAGGAGGCCGCCGTGCGTAAGTGCGGCGCGTGCGTGCCACTACTAACTCAGCGCGGCTAGGTGGTGGCTGCGGGTGCTAAAGCCGCCCCAGGCTGCTGCTGCTGCTACTTTGTGGTGAATTAGCGCTTGAACGCTGCTGCTACCACCAAAAATGCTAGACGAACCATCAGATGCCCTCTTAAATTCAATCCATCGGACATGAAAGGAAAGCCGATTGCACACGTAGGCGGCCGTTTGAAACAGAACGGTAGCAAATGCCTTGTGCAAAAAAAAACAACCGAAACCTGCAAATGTTTCCTTACTACCTGCAGCCCTGTGCAGTGAAACGATCGCATTCAACGAGCAGATGCAGACGACGAACGGTGATAGCAGCCGACCAAAAGCAATCGACCAATTTTGCGAAATTGGAACAGTTAATTAATAATTATACACACCTTTATTAGTCGCACCAGTCTAATCGGTCCAGTGAGACATTAGGACCGCTACTTGTCCACCCTCCCTTCCTTCCCTCGGAAGCGGTGAACAATTTTTGCAACATTAGCTCCGTTTTTCCTCCCTCCCATCGTACTCCCATCGCCCTGCTTGATGCGTATGTGATACACGCGTCGGTTAGATCGCAATTTGCGGCTCGTTGCCTACCGTTGCGTTGAAGTCTTTCGATGCGTGCTGCTCCGGGCCGGTACAGGGCTGGAAGTAATAAAGGGAAAGGAGAGAGGAAAAAAAAGTATAAACAACCACCAGGGCAGAGGTGCCCGGTTCTCGGCCGCTCGGTGCTAACTATGACAGGCAATTCGGTGGGCGAGGCGTGCGGGTTGGCGGTGTACCGTATCGGTGGGTCGTGTGCCCTGCAGACAGGTTCGGTGACGGATTGCAGCTGGCAGCTTGTACACTTTTTCCCCTGGTAGCAGTAATTTTTCGACGGTGTGTTGATTGATTGAAGGACGTGGCAGTTTTTCACCCATCGGCGCATAAAGGGTGACACTGGTGGATGGTTCGCAAAAACCAAAGTGCGCGTAACGTTTAGCGTGTAAGTGTGTGTGTGTGTGTGTAAGAAAGGTTTAATACTTAAAAGCTCGCTTTGTTTCAGAGTGCTTTTTATATGTTTAAGTACAGCCTGATGAGTAGCACTAGATCCAAAGCCTTTATGATCCAAAATCCTATTCGTATTCTTTGATGACTTGTTCCATTAATATGCCCTTTCGAATTACATACTGCTCAGAAAAACAGATTCAAATTGTGGGTTAAGTACAAGTTTCCTTAATGCACGCTTGCCATACTCACGAATACTGCGTACACAGATAATTTAAAGCAATGCAAAAATAAAGCAATTTCATTCACCATGTGACCATTAATAACCAGCATCATTCCACTGGTTTCGAAAATTATATACACCGATAATACTGCTCTACATTTCATGCCAGTTTAAGAGTTCAACGATGTTTCATGCGCACAAATATGCCCTTGTATTCGCAATTATTATTTACAGTTTTTTTCTTCCCAGTAAGTTGCGTAGATGCTCTGGTTTTTTGTTATGAACTCCAGTTCGTAACCAGAAATATCGAGCTTATACTTGATCCTGATTTTGGAAAGTATATATTTGAATACTTTTTGGAAGGTATATATTTGAAAAATATATTTCCAGCAGGATATTGAAGAAATCAGTAAACAAATCAGGTTAAAAGATTTAAGATAGTAGAGTAATTAAACATTCTAGAAGCAATTACTTAAACTTAATGCTTCCTACGCTTCCAAAGCAAACGCAACATTGCTCTGCAACTAACACTTCCTGCTACAGTTATAATCGCTATAGGCTATCATTATCCTACACGTCGTTTCGAATACACCCAGAAGGAATACAACAAACTAATGAAACAACGGACTGCACTGCACGGACACTTACGGCTTGAGCTGCTCATTTCCGTCCCTTCGTTCTGGCGAAGGTTATGCAAACACCGCCCGCTTGCTGTGCCCACGAAGAAACGCGAGCAAAGTTTAAAACCCTCTCACCCTCACGCCGTAAAGGATGTGGTGGAATAAATTACTACCAGATCGATTCAAATTAACGATCGAGAAACACCCCCTGGAGGGGAACCGTGGCAACCTCTCCTGACATGGGTGGTGCCGTGCGCATGGTCATGATTCATGTTCCAGATTTCCCGTGTATGGCACAAAAGGCCCCAAAGTGTCCAAAAAGGGCGCTCTCACAAAGGCAGCTCTGTTGGGTCGAATCTGCGCAGTGGTTTGGCTTGAAAGGAACGTGGGGAGGGAGGGCAGCTTTGAAGCAGACAGCCGAAAAACAGACAATCATACCCGACCTGGACCGTTGGCATAGTTTCTTGCCGATTTAAAGCTTCTCCTCTTTGGGTTTTGTTTTGCTTCATAATTAGCGCTCGCGCTCGGTCGGCCGGCGTGCCACGAACAATGCTGTCAATTTGACCACGAATCCTTTGTTAATTACTCAATCCAAACTGCCCACCCTGGCGAAGGGTGGGAAAATGGCAAACAGCTTCGCATTATTTTGCTTAACTGAAAAGGAAGCACCTGGCCACAGCAGCTAACCCACCCATTCACAGTCAGAAGCCTACTTCCATTCAAACTGCCGCTCGACCGACATCTAAGGCGGTTACTTACTGGACTGTGCTTTTATTAGCTTCGCTTTTGCAGCAGAAGGAAATCAGCCAGCGGTCAGTGTGAAAAGTAAACAATGTTTATCCATACACCAGCCACAAAAGCGTGGGAAACGGCGCTCTCAGCTAACGCCAATAGAGCTAACATCTTGCAGGCACAACACGGGGAAGCGGCTGAGAAGGACAGCTGCCAATGTTTGGAAAACGAACCACAGCTAAATAGAAATACGCGCATTTTTAACGCGGCACTTTGGCGGGGTACGTATTCAATGACACATAGTTTGGTTCAATGATACATTTTCAATGGCAGGCGGCACGCACCTTTTTTTCCCTGTGCCTGCGAAAAGGGTGAAGACTGGTCGAGAAACAATGGCTTTAATTTAAGACCAACTCCCTGCCTCCGTTCAACCATGCCTTCATACTGTGCGGGCGTGGGTGACGATGATTTTGGTGCTTAGCGTCAAAACGAGATGAAGCTCATGCGATAATTGATCAAAATGCTGTCAAATCTTTCGGTAGCTCTTTGTGGCAAGTTGTTTTTGTGAATTTTAATGCTAAAGCCTGTTAACCATAGATGATGATATGATTTGCGTCGATCAGTGATTGATCATGTAACGCCTCTTGAAGGGGGAATGCAAAAATCCATATTGTAGACGGTTCTTTATTTTGATGGTTAGCGAGGAGACAAAACTGTACCTCGAGTTTTTGTCTGTAATGAATTTGTTTTATTTTCTGTAAAACATTAAGAGCATCAATCAAAAGTTTTATTTCATATGTGTGGAGTTAAGTGCAATTTTTTTATTAATCATTTATTTATTTATTTATTTATTTATTAATTTTTGCTATTTGCTAGATTGTGGTATGGCAGTTCTTATACCTATCACAATTATCGATACAGATTATCACATATCTTGTAATCGTTGTGTCATCTTTAGCAGAACGTAACAAAGCAACTGTTTTTTTAAAAGACTTATGTTGTATTGAATCTAAATATAGTGTTCAAGGATTTTAAACCAAATTTAATATTAATTGATAAAAATTAAACAAAAAGGTAAAAGCATTCGCAAACCTGAATTAAGGATTAAATTAAGTTTGTTTTAACATGTTTTAGGCCATAAATCTGGACACAACTTAACCTCATCCCTTTTCCACCTACGCATGAATAAAGTGCAAGATATAATATTGTTTGCATATCAAGAAGCAAAGTTTTAGAGGAAGAGTATGATACAGTAAAGGAAGAAAGTCACTTAAGCAACGGAAACTTTACTCGGTGATTCAATCTATCGCAGTCGTTCATTTACCTCACCGAAGAACCCTAATCGCCGCCGTTTTCATCGGCACTCAGCTCACTCGCCGGGAGTGGGTGAGCGCAGCGCCAAACCCTACCATTAGGAAAGCATTTCACTTTCAACCACAACCACCCGGCCCAACGTGATGAAGGGCGTCTGAAAGCGTGCATTTGGCACGTGGTGATGAAGGTAATGTTTCATAATAACTGTAATAACAAATGGAGCGCCCACTTACGCGCCCGATTAAGATCACGTCCGCGCCCGGGGAATCGGCTCAGGCCGACAGGAACGAGTGAAATGCATTTAACAGATTCCCTTGGCAGACACAGGAAAACAGGGTTGGCACCACCCACGCATCCTTGTGCGAGTGTGTGTGTGTGTGTGTGTGTGTGTGTGTGGGAAGAATGGGGCGGAAAAGCGAATGGGCCGTTTTTGGTGCAGGAGTGAAATAAATTATCTCACAGGAAATCGCAACAAAAGGGGCAATCAAGTGAAAATCTTTGATCTTTTGACACTGTTCGGAAGAGGGAAAAGAGTTCCCATTCTCTGCTTTGTTTACTGCGACGCTAAACGCATTGGTTCGACACGGAGACGTTCAGCGCTCGCCTTACTGTAAAGTAAAAGACTTCAACGCTAGCACAGGCGACGAACCGAAGGGACTGTAAACGCGACCGGCGGTTCAGTTCGAACGCTTTCCTCCTCCGATCGATCCGTACCGCCCGGCGGCGATAGCCCGTGTCAAGTGGTACAAGGCTGGGCGGCAACGATTATCTCGTTTCCCAATGACCATTAATCAATTGTCTCTCTTTCACCACCGGCGAGACGGTGGGCAGGTGTCGCACAGTGCAGCCGGGCACGTTTGTCACGTTAGTGATGGATATGCATATACGCTAATGCACACATCGTTCGCTTCCCTTCTCCCGGTGCATAATAGTAACCGCACGTGACGGAGTGTGAGGAGGTAGCAGGGAAGAGCGAGAGAAGGAAGGTTTGAAATAAATTAAAATTAAAATTTATTTCAAAACTGGAGCGGAGAAATCGCGCTTTGCTGTGAGGCATTTCTTTTGCGATTCGCTCGATCGTAATTATTTTTTGCACCGCGTCGCACCGTCGCCTTCAGCAAGGGGGCAAGGTTTTCATTCTAATAATAGAAGAAACGAGCACCAAATCTACATCCAATCTCCGAAACGGTTGCCGCATGAAGTTTTGTCTAATGCCGCCCAGCGTCACAGCGCTGTCTGCGTTGAGTCAACCGCGCAAGACTTACAATGTCACCGGAGAGCAGCTGCCCGGCGGCAGAAACCAATCACCGGAGCAGGCGAGGTGCAGGTGAAACAATTGCAAGACCTTTCCCTGCTACTGCACGCCGGGCACCTCCTCGCCGCATCGGGTTCCTCCCTTAAAGGCTCCGCGAACTAAATCAAAACCAGCCCAACAGGTATCTAATGATACAGCCTCCAACTGTCTCGGACCTCTCACGCTTCTCCGCCCGTACCTAGCATAGAAGTAGCGTAGCAGTGGAACACGGTGGAAAGCTCTACTGTCACCGACGGATTGCCTCGCTAGTCAGCATTAGATTGCCGTCCCTTGTCCTCCGCTGCCTTTTGCCTTTTTTTTCTTGTTTTCGCACCCCCTCGTTCCGTCATATATCCGTGCCGACGGTCCGGACGGTGTGTCATAAACGCCGTGTTTACCTTTGTCCGGCCCTCGGGTTGGCGCGAAATTCAGCAAACGCGGCCTTCATAAATCATTGCAAAGTTTACGGACAGTATGGTGGTTTCCTCCACACGCCCCATTACATTCTGCATCCGCACCGAGTGCAGAAATGAGTTTTGAAAAACAAGCCGCCGCTCGGTTTGGGTTCGCTGGAAGGAACACAATTGACTTTTGAGGTGAATTGTAAAACAGTATTGACAGCTAATTTGACTTTGCTGCGGATACAGGTGCTTGAGTAAACGAGGAAAACAATTTGATCCGCAAATTGAAAGTTTTCAAGTGGCGCGAACGAGACATGGCTGCCGCCATCTGAAGTAAACAAACCCGCGAGGAAAGGATTTTATTGGAGGTGAAGTGGCTCTGATCGTCAATAAAATTCAATATTTATTGAAATCAAGCTTAGCCATTGTAGTATTTATTGGAATCAAAGGACACACAAACAGAGTGAAACACACCGTAATTAGCAATCAAAAGCACATCATAATCTTTATCAAATCGGTCCTCTTTATTAACCGCTCATCATCATCGTTTCCGCCTACATAATCTTCCGCTTCCTGACATTCTTCCTTTCCGATCAATCATCCTTCATGGAAGACACGCGCAATACCCATTTCCTGCATCTCAATTGTCAAGTTCACACTCAATCCCGTCAACCGAGCTGATCGTTCCGATCGAATGCGATTATCCGGCCTATCAAAAATGCATCCTGTCCTATAGAGCTCATTACAGGCACGGAAAGAGCCCGTGCGTATGGAATTAAAGTTGCTCGAATTGACAATGCAAACAACGCAACTCAATGACACAATCAGCGGCACGCTTGTTAGCAGAGGTCGCCGGAAATGCGAACCGCCCCGCCGTCAATAGAGCCGTCGCAAATGCCACAAACAAACAATCGATTTTAATATGATGCAGCTTGATACGCCCTCCTTTCCTTTCCGTACTGATTCGATTTGATGAAGGTGGAATGCACATTCGCGCTTGTTTTTTTTTTAATACTTTTCCTGCTTGTGGGTTTTGTGTTAACTCGTGCAAGGTTTGCCGCCATAGCCGCTGCCTTCCTGCCCCCTACACGTCACCGTACTGTCAATCATAACTTCGCCGGAGGAGCGACGCGATACGAAGAGAAAGAAAAGAGAGTTCAAGTGCATTCAATTTAAATCAAGTGTTGAGGAAGCAAAAGAAAAGCAAAACTAGCCCTGTCGGCCGTAAAACGACGTTCGATCAACAAGCGTGGGGGAAAAAAGTGGTGCACCTTAAATGAGAACTTCATTCCTTTCTACCGTTCAAGCTTTATGCTGCCAGGGGACACGTTGGAAAGTTGAAGTTAGTTGCCGTTGTAAAAAAACTCCCTGGCATAATGCGTTGTCTAATAAGGGAAAGTACTGAACGATTTTCTATCCGTCTGTAGCGCTCCTATTAGTTTACTCTCTTTGTCATCTGTGTCCTGTCAGTATGAGAAACGATGTGCGAGCTACCCTTTGATCAGTTAAAATTTAAAACCACTGTCAGTTTAATTTGCTGCAAAAATTGAAACAGTCCCAGCAAAACCTATTATTATGTTTTATCATTTTGTCACAAAAAAAAATATTGCAGGGTTTTGTAAAACTTTATTTCCGAAAAAAAATGTTACAATACCTGGAAAGGATTACAAATTCATTTCCAGCTCGGATGAATCGTTCAACACGTTGGCGTCCCGTTGTCTGCGCAGGAAAGGCTATGAACCGTCGAATTAAACATCTCGTCCCTAGCTGGCCTGTGTGCAGCAACATGACATTACAACGCCTCGATGCAAAAGATCTCCCGCTATGCACAGGCCCAGCCAACATCAGCCACGCTGGTAATGAAAAGAAACAGGAAAATAAGTAACCATTCCGCCTTACAACCACCATCCGATCACCTGACCATACACACACACACCTTCCGGAACGAATTGACCTGCGGTAGGGTTGGGCCATTCCCCCAGACCTTCGCCGAGACCGCCACCAAAGTGGTTACCCCGAGGGGGGCGAACAAAATGGTGCGGTTCGTGCGCTTCTTTCACTTTCATCCATAAACGGCCGCATGATTAAGACGCCTCGGTACCGCGCTGAAGGGAGAGGGGGTGGTGTGGGTATCACAGTACAGCATCTTCTTCCCTTCCTCTAGACAACAATAACACGGCGAAACATGCCGACAGACAAAACGTTCATGGTCTGGGCTGTTCCGCGTGCTGCAGATTCGCTACGCGTTTAACGCACACCCCAAAACCGGCCCCGGCTGGTGGGTCTTCACCTCGGTGTGCATCCTTTTTGCCCGGCCAGAAAGCCGTCTTACTTGTTTTACTCCCTTCTGTATCATGTCCTCACGTGTACGCACTTTCCGGATTTTCATCGCTCGGTTGTTGTTACCCTTTTGTTTCCAACGGGTGTACGATTTTTATCAAAATTCTCATTTTCGCTAAGCTATTGTTATACCGTAATTACATCGTTAAGGGATCTTTTTTTCTCAGCTGATCAGACTAACCAAGAAGATCCTTTCCCCTCAAGGGATCAGGAACGAATGGCTATCACTGTCAGCTCCGTATACAAATCGGTTCCGTCTGGTTTAATCCTCATCCGTCATAAATAAAAGGCTTACGCTGTGCTGGAGTTGATCCATGCAGCATAAAGATCGTTCCTCTAACAGGATAGCATTAATATCGTTCCACCAATGCTGCAGTATTCGTTGACTTAACTCATAAGACTCATATCTATTACGAGAGCGAGAAAGAGCAAGGCTCACCATTTCGAAACAAATGAGCTGCATAATCGAATTTGTCTTTTGTGTTTTAATTTTCCAATTTCCCAACACACACACAGACAGAAACAGAGAGAAAAACGGAACAAATCCCACTGGAAGCTGTTCCCCTGATCGCCGCTTCATTCATGGGAAAACTGTCACTTTTGCGGTCTCCGTGGGTTCCGTATGGCAGCTGATTAAACCGTGCGTCTTAACAATCTCCGTTACTTAACCTCTGTTCCCGGCAAAGATATCCATCATCGAGCGTTACGGGAGGGAATTATCATAATTATGACTCCACCGCACCTGCAGGCAGTGCATCGCGCTTCGCACCCCACTTTCCCTCATCGAAGGGGCAAGCATTTTCATAATTTCCCATAAGGCAGCCAACGAGTGGAAGAGTCAAGGCCTTTCGTGCCCGGCTACCCGCTGCCGAAACGGTCACAAACCGACTGGGGAGCATCTTCGATTCCGGGTGGCTTTCAGTGGTCGCAGGCTTCGGACCGGGTGCGTCATGGGAGAAAACAGGTTAGATGGTAAAACGAAGCGCAAAAAAAGACACCGCTCCATCCAGCTCCAACATGCCAGCGGATTGTTCACCCGTTTGGGAGCGGATGTCGCAAAAAAAGCTAAATCAACAAAAAACACGTATGCGCGGGTCGGCCGGGCAAGAAACCACTCTGGCTCTGATAGCTCTTGATGGCGATTATATGCAAAACATGCGGTGGAAGGTCTCCTTTCCCTCGTCGTCGCCGCTGGCCGCGCAACGTTACCGGGGGCATCTTCGCGGGCTCCGCGAGTTGGCTAGAGAAATTCGCAAAATCATAAACTGGATTACGGAGCATCCGGAAGCAAGGGATAGACGGAGAGGTGATCCGACGTGGTGATAGCTCCGCCGAGGTTCACCGTAAGCTGCTGGAGAAAAGGTGAGGGTCAACCGGTGCGTTCGTAGATTCGTAGCTTTAGCTACGGGAAGATGAGCAAATAAAAAGCTGCTCCAACGAAATGTGATGACGATCTAGCACTACCACCACACCAACACCAACACTGCCAGGTGAATTCCATTCGTGCTGTTTGATGGATCAACCCGCTGCTTGGACGTGGCAGATGTGCGAATAAATCTTTAGCAACTATTTAACATTCTTAGCTCTTGTTCAGTGTGTGCTAAATGGATGTTTGCAATATGGAGGAATTTTACTGTCCTCTCTGAATCAGTTTTTGTCCCAGAGACTTTAAATAGACTCTCGAAGTAGTGTTGAGGAAAAATTCACAGATTAATAAGGACTAAAGAAAAAGAACACATATAGCTACTTACTGGACATCTGACATCACCTGTCGGACGTTGAACAACAAGTTTGACCTTCGCTTCCCTCCAAACGGCTGCCAAACGTTCACACCAAAATCTAACAAACTCTGCTCACGTTGCAGCGAACACCAACACCTTTGTTCTGCCCGTCTCCGCCAACATTCGCAATTGTTTCCTGTGCTGTGCGCGCACAAGGAGACAAACGCATGTCCTCCACACCACGCCAACCGGCTTATCGTTGCAACCAGTTGAACTTGAAATTTTAACGGATATAGTATACCGAGGTCCCGTCCGTTGCGTCGTTCGCGTTCACCCAAACCTACCGTGAACACATACACGCACACATTCGCTTGCTTACCTCAAACTCTGTATGCACGGCGTGCCGCAGGTAGATACAGCTGCAGTAATTAGTATCTTGAACCTGGCGGACTTGCACGCCCCCCCTCCAAGCCGGGTTCGCTCGTCCAGAAACGTAACTCAACCCTGTGGCTCGTGGCCTAAATGTCACCATCTCAATGGCAGCGGAACACCGGAACAGGCGGCTTTTCTAACGCACTGGGAGTCTGGGAGGCGACGGACAAATTGCAAAGACTTAATAACAGCAGCAAATTAGCGTACGGTCGCGGTAGCTCCGTACGCCTAGCCCACCAGCTTCGTTGTGCACCGGTAAGCAAACGCGATCCAGTTTCCACCACCCTGTAAGCTGAAAAGGGAAATCTTCCGTTACCTTTTGGAAAACAAATTTTCAATGCAAACTGTCCACTGTTTGGGAGGGAAGGGAGAGAGTGGGAAAGGTGTGGTACCACTTTCAAGTACAAGAGCAACACCGGTTGATCAACCGTTCACGACCAATTCCATTCAGGTGTGCATCCCCCTCGGATCGGTGGATGATTTTTGCGTGAACGCGATGAAGAGAGACGATGAAAGGGAGATGCAGTTAGCGACTAATCATACGTCTACGGTCAGTTTTCCTTTTTCATTTTATGTTTTGTAGCCAGCGTTTAGAGACCTGCTCGAAGAAAGCCAAGTCGACAGCTTAATACCGAATCGTCTATCGAACGTGAAAAGGAAACATTACGGCTGGGGCTTCAAGCGCAAGGTAGCGCAGAGATGAGGCTGTCTGCTGTAGTCAGAGACCGTGACTGGAAGCAAACTTGTTTGGTTGAAAGGGAAAAACAGTGGGTACATCGAGTAAACCATCCGACTGAACATTGGATTAAAGCGCTGTTGTACCAAACAGCAGACAAGTATCATTAAAAAACACGAAGCTTTCCGCCCCATTGTACAGATCGCACAAACTTCGATTTGAGTATGAGTAGAAAAACCGAGGGACAGTCGTAAATAAGGCTGGCTTTGATCGTGTACTCAGTTGCCACAGATGTGGCCATTGGACATTTATCCGTTTGTTGAACTAATTGTACAGTAATAGGAATATTTGGACTTAAAGAATATAAAGTTAAAACACACAGTGTTTTTGAAAGATTTGTACCTTTTTAGCTCTTCCCTATATGCAAACTAGATAGAAAAATAAAACTTCCATGCAATATCACTACCAGAATCCCGTCAAGGTTCAAGGCCCAAGAGGTTTGTCGTTAAGTTTTCTGTTAATCGCAATATTTTGACAACAATAAGGATTATATTAATTTTCAGAACAATTCTTCTCGGGTACGCAATTGTCAAGAAATTAATTTCCTTAAATTAAAGTTACTTAACTTACTATTAAGGTTAGATGCTAGGGAGACAGGGAGAATAAGAAATATCTAGATAATTTTCGAAACATTGCCGTTTTAACGAAGAGTTTATAGATATTTTTAGCTTATTCATTGAAGTACTCAACACGTAGAATCTGTAATTTAATTGTATAACTACATTTTACAATAAACTAAAATTTATGATTAAAATGTCTAATTATTATTTATAATTCCAGCAAATAGTTTCTTTAGAGTTACTGCATATTCTCACTCATTGTACTGCTTTTGTGTAAGAAATACTACATGATGTATACACCATAATATAGGGTCACTTCCGCCGTTACTATCGAAGAAAAAAAAGATAAGGTCACTTCAAAAATGGCCTCATTTAATCGTATTTTATTTTTGTCCTTTGGTTTTAAAAAATAAATACACTTGGTTCTGTGTTTTGCAGATGGTTAAATACCTTGTAAAATATGTAAAATACTCGTAGAATATTTGACAGAAGAGGTAAAAGTACTCAAATATCAATGAATATGGCTTCATCGCATTCCAAAGCCCCAAAATGTTTTCCCCCGGAGGTACAGTGTCCTTTTCCGTTTGGTTAGCATGAGCTTGTACGAAAATAGAGTCATTAGGAAGCAATTATCTCGTTGCTCAACTCTCCCCACAGCATATCCTGACCACCATGGCCCCCGATTTTTGCATAATTTGACGGCTAGTTCATAGCCCCAGGCGCTACTGCAAGTTGTTAACAACGATCAGGAGAGAACAAGGCACACAGACGAACAACATAGGCGGTCCATTCTGACAGAAGGGTGATCTTAAATGAGATAGCCAACAACCGACCGGATGTACTCGTACTAATGGTCAAGTTTCGGTTTGAATCTTTTTACCTCACCAACATCCCGAAACAACGTCTGGCGGATGTATGACTGAAAAGATATGGTAATTTTTTACACACAGCAAGACGGACACCCGATGCAGCTTTAGAGGTAGGATATTGTCATTTTGTAGATGTCATGATATTGCTGATTCTTACAGTGTTGCATTAAGATAGCATCGTTGTACATTAATGAGTCCCAATGTCTCAAATAAAACAGACAATGTGATAAAGTGATGACGCTCTTTGGATTGAATTTATTATAATCAGATCACAATCTATGCTTATCTTGAGCGGTCTGCCCTCTTCCAACGCGGAAATGCTTACTTACGACCTTAAAATGTGGTCATGAGGCCCTTCGATATATTTACTAAACAAACCATGCCACGTTCAAACACTGGTGCGCTGTTTGATATAGAGTCACATCATCTTCTCCGTTCAACTTGATGACTCGCATGCCATTGTTAAAAATCCTTCCTAACCATTACATACGTTTTTTGGTACGGATTACACCAAACAAGAACCTTCGTCTTTTAAGAAACAAAACCTAGAGTTCAAGACACAGCAAATCAAACAGTGCCCGCACGTGATACGAAAACCAACAGCGAGGCTTTAAAAGCATCAAAGATTCGAACACTAAGTACGACGCAAACATCAAGCTGAACACCGTGTGTGTGTGTGCGTGTTTCATGCGTGTGAATAAATTATGTAAATATGCTCACCCGAAACCCCGACCCGACCCACACATGTGCCTGCCCGAAGGGGTGACCACCTCAACGTGATTTAAACGAGCCCAGGTCAGCATAGGTCATGGGTGTAGTTAATTGTTTTCAGCCTCTCGTTGTTCAGAATTTGATCAGCACCGTCCAAGAAAGGTGTTAATTTCCGTTCTTGTCTACCGCTGCCCTTTTCAAACTTTGCACGCGTGTCCACCAATATTTGCATTAGATTTTCAAGTTCTATTTTGTTTTTTTTTTCTTCTTCTGCTTCCATCCACTTTACGAGCATCATTATGCTGAGCAGTTGAGTTTTATCTCTCTTGCTCTTTCTCTCTTTCTCTCTCCTTCTCCCTGTGGCGAAGGGTGTTGTGCGTTTGTTTGCACGTTAATCTAAACGCGATAGGATTTGAGCGAGCCGTTCCATTAGCCAGGAGAGGCCGCACACTCAAACACCTTGCCAGCTTAGGGGTAGGATCTACGCACAAAGCTGTATTTAGCGTTGTATTTTTTCTTACCTTTGTGGTCGAAAACGCGGGACAATCTTACCCCACTTTGGCATTCCAACCGAGCACATGATGTCACAAAACGAGCGGAAGATTGGCCAGTTTTGCGCAAGCGAAGGTCGGCAGCCTTGCGGTGGTCAGCGCGGGCAGAACAATTTCGGTTACGCTTAGATTTTAACTGTTTAATTGTTTTCACCTTCTGGTCACGGTTATGCACTAAAATGGTGAAAAAGTTATGCTTCAATTCTGCTGGTTTGAGGCACCTAGTGCGACTGCGTGTGAAAATTTAACACTAACTTAATGTTAATGCTTGAAAAATACAAACCACTTTTAGCGAAAAAAAAATGTGTAAAAAAATGCTTTTTCCCTCCCATCTACTCATCTTCCTCATGTTCTACTAATGGAAGGCCAGGTGATTGCAATTTGTTACGACAGAAGTTTATCTCCGCTTTGCTATGCTGCCTTAGCACTTTTACACCCTGTTCATTTTGCTACGGCCAGCTTAATCCGATTTGTCGATCTACATCGTTAATTTGTGGCTGTTTTACGATTTGAATTGGGGAAGTGACGAGCGTGCGTGGGGCAATAAACATAGTTGCCCAATCAGCTTGCCTCAACATTCAACAGTGATTACAGTCCCATCAGCATGTCTCACGAATCGTTCGGGGTAAGTGGTTAAAGATGGTAAAACAACACTCGTTAAACGTGGTTTACATTTCCGGTTTTTGAAGACTCCTAATTGATTGCTTAAGAAGATTATTATCCGCATTTGAGGTAACGCGAAGCGATTAATGAAGAATGTAAATTGAGAAAGATTGCAATTAATTCCTTCACTGATCCTTAAATCCTTTAAGAAACGATTTGATCAGGAAGAAATACATTTCTTGGGAGAATTGTTAAGGAAACCTCATTTTTTTAACAGCGCATTACCTCTTTTAAACGCTTCACACTGATTTTGATGAATTTTTACATTAACAGACGTTTTTACATTTTTTGCAACAGAAATTGAAATTCGTCTTCTAGACTACGAATCTTTCAATTTCTTCCCATCTTGCCTAGCAGCTCTCATCCTCAGTCGCGTATCCCCATTCGCTGCTCACCAAAACTCGTCTGTTGCTGACTTCTTCTGTCCGAGCTTCTGCCTTTTTTTCCTTTAACAAACTCCACCGATGCGTGTGCAATAAAACCATCCTTTCAATCATCCAGTTCTTGCCCATTAACCGGTCGTGCCGCGTTCGCCACCGGTCCGGGGTGCGCTCGAAACACAATAATTCGTACTCAATTAAAAGCGATCATAACAGTGACAAATAACGAACATCGTATCGCATTAATTCGATAATGGAAACGACTTTCTCGGGTCATTTTTGCACTTTATTGCACGTGAGGCAGCACTCCTCCCTGGCTGGCGCGAGTTGTGCGCGCCGACGTAATCGTGGACGGTTTTAGGTCCGTTTATTAACTGCAGACTTTAGCACACCTTTCCGCGAGCGTGTAAAATCGATCGTTCCGGGTTTGCAGCGGACGTGCGGATAAAGTCACGCACCGGTGCCGGTTCGCGGGCGGGTGGAGGTCTCTCTTTTGCACGCTCGCTTTTTATTTGAGATAACAAATTTATTGAATTAACGCAGAAGCTTACAAAGGCCGTGGGCATACGCGGGCCCGGAAGAAGTAACAGAAAGGTGCGTTTCACACTTGAAACGCAATATCAGGTAGTTATTGCAAGAAAGTTGCACTTTTTCGATGATTGGAAACGTGGCTCAGCTGATGGGCTTTAGAGATATGGGACCGCTTGTTTCATTTTTTAATGTACACTGAAGTATACATTGTTGTCTTTGCTTTGCGGTGTTGGCAAGCGTAACTGTAATCGTCTTTGGGAATGGTGTTTTTTTTTTCGGTTTGACTGCATCACGATTACGACCTGTGCGTTACGTACCGAGCCGTGTGAGAAACCAGCAAGTCGCAATCACTGAAAGTTGAAACCGCCCTAAGGTTAACTGAGCAGCGGAAATAAACCATAAACGAATGCTTTGCAAGGGAAACGATTATTGACTGGCAGGTGATTGCAAATTCTTTCCTTTCTCGTACTTTTTTTTCGTGTATATTTCTGTGCAAGATTTTCCCTGCAATTTGGAAAAGAAACGCCGATACCTAAGGCCACCGACGGGCTGTAATAAATGTTTGGGATGCTCGTGCCCGACAGTGGCCGTGGGCAAAGTCACAGAAAGATATTAACGCCTATCAATGTTTATTGCATTCATATTGACGTATTAACCGAAATCTCAGCAGTAAATGAAGGGAAACAACAACAAAACTGCCAAACTCAATATGTTTCATATTAACGCAATTTTTCACCCATTTTCCCTCTCCCTTTTCTTTCGGGCACTCTGAAACGGTACTAAACATGTCGGCTTGAGCGCACTGCCAAGCACAGTGCCTGTAACTGTATCTCGTGCTGCACACGCCCTTAACACGCTCGCCGCACGTACTGTGTCGCTGCTTTGTGCCGCAGGCTTTTCCGGGCCACCGAAAACGTAATTCAAGTTGACATTCAATGTGCTTTCGATTCCCTTTCATTTTTGCGACTCCCAAAACGGACCACATTGGCGGCCTGTACATGCACGCCCGGAATTCCCTTATGTATCGGGAAGGGAAACTGGTGCTTTTCCAGCTGGTGCTCCACGAACGTTTTTGGGGGGCGTTGAACGGCCTAACACGAAACCTTGGGCGCCCGACTGACCACGACACGACGATTGATACGGCGGGTTGATGTGTTTTTTTTTTTGCTTTTCCTTCTCTCTACTACCAGCATTCATTCTTTCCATTCCGTGTGTCACATTAATCGTGACCAGGGGCGCACATTGCATCACACGGTAGGCTAGTAGTCATCGGGCTGGGCAGTGGAACAATTTTTATAACGGCACCAAACATGATCAAAATTAAGACAGGGCACAAAACTATCTAGCTGGCCACGACGAGGTACATTCCTTCGTTTTTTTGCAGTAAGAATTTAAAAGAAGGTGTAGTATTAACGAACGTGCTCTAGAATAGGCCGGAACGTGCACTAGAATAAGATTGAAGGTACCAACGGTTAATTTATTTTCAATTACCAATGCATTAATTAAATAAACTTTATTTGTTTTTGATTGGAAATTTTTGACATGAAATAATTTAGTACGAGCAATAATAACCCAATCTTTTATATTCCATTTTCATTAAATCAGTTTTGGCTTTGCAGAACCACTTTTCCTTTGTACAAAGATTTCTAAGTCATTTTCCAATATTTTTTTATTCTGTAGTGACGGCCAGGCCGTATTGTGTGACTAAGTGTACCCGTCCATATCAAGATTGTAAATCCTGCGTATGGGGGGTTGTGACTAAGTGTACCCATAGCAGAATAGTCAATCCTGCGTATGGGGGGCGGTAGTGGCCCGAATGAGATTCGAACCGGCGACGGGCCTTTTGACAGCCCTCCGCTGTTACCACTGGACCACCGAGCCGGCCCTCATTTTCCAATATGAACGGAATACATTTTTCATTTATTTTAAATAATTCAGGTCACTTAATTCTAATTATTTTTATTTTTCATCGCAAATGCAAAACCAAAGAAATTATTCAAGTATCGCACTTAAACTTTCGTCGCATGGCTATTCGAAAGTATGAACAGCTGAATACAGAGTGAGAGTTAAAAATAATGTTGCAAAAATAAAAATTGTGATAAACTTGAAATATGTGATAGATGATCAAAACCATCTCGTGACTATGAAATCATACCGTTTGCATTGAAAAAAAAAATCTTAGTTTACACCATGATGGTAATGTTGGCAAATAAAACTATAAATATAAACGTGTTGTTTTCATTTCAGGTGAGACAATTCCTCCAACACAAGCCTATCGTGGGTTTCGAACAAGATTGCAGAAAATTGGATAAGTATCCTCTTTTGTCTACTTCTGCAATGTAAATATTTGATATTTATTTAGTAAAAAGTCTACCAGAAAACGGTTTTTATTGACTTAGCTTTCGGCAAACAAAAATATTGGAGTCAGAGAGTTAAAAAAATCTATCATATGAGCTGTTAAATACGTGCAACTATTAAGAAAGCGTTAAAGCTAAAAATTTCATTTTTGATAATTGGTCAGATAATATTGCTCGGACACTGCAAATCCAACTACCATCTTTGACACTCGACTACGAACACGGTAATCAATTAAATTATCGACGATCATGTCTCGTTAGTCGTTGAATTGTGGCTAGAAAACAACTCTTTATATCCTTTGAGCAAATACTAATCTCACAACCAGCCAAGCTGTCTCGATTGTCGCATCCTCACGTGCCACATCTTCCGTGACTGTGCCTGCAACTCGATAAGGAAACTGGTTGAAACATATGGAAAAAAGAAAACCGATTTCCCGTTTGCTAAGATGTGCGATCGTTGGATGGCACTTGAGGACAAAAACTGCTTAATACCATCGATCGTCTAATTGAACTTTCCCTCAATAGACGTACGGGACTGTGGTTTGTGCTGTTTGGTGATGATATAATTGATCAAGTGCAATCAGCTTCATGAACTTAAATCATAGTTTTAGTCACCGGTAAGCATCACACCAACATCGATGTACAGCTGGACAACTTTTCGCCATATGTATAGTAATGCTCTTTATGGAAGGGGATCTATTCATTGATTGAATATTCATAAGTTCCACGCCCGGAGGAAGTTTCCAAACAGACCAGAGCCAAAAAGGTTATTGAACTTGCGTGACAACGTATGCGATCACAGTTTTGAACAAACCAACACAGTCGGGAAAGAAAGTAAATTGATACAGGCGTGCATTCATTGATCGGTCTAGCCCATCCGTTGGACCATTTATTTGAAATTTTTAGTTTGTGTCGTTAAAATTTCCAACAGTTCTAGTTATCCCCAAGTGTAGCGCTGCTTTATTATGGTCACTTTGTGTGAACGTATCTATAAACACCAGACAAAAGTCATTTTTTATTAAAACGAGACAAATATCCTATTACGGTTTTAATGATATTCAAGATCTGAATGACGTCGATCGAAAGAAGTAAAATAGAATAAATGGCTTTTCTAGCCTGTAAGGCCACAACCCCAACCGACGAAGCAGATCAACCCACATTCGTACCCAACAACAATGTTGTGCGAACACTAATAGGTGCTGCCGATATCAATTTGAAACACCATTCGTTCGAGCTCGATCTTGATGCCTGCAGTTGCCGATTTGCAACATCCTGCAGCAGATTCTAGCCTCAATCGCGAACCATGAGAAAAACTACGGCACATAAATCATATTCACAATGACTAACGCTACTCCCTTCACACCTGGTGCATGCTGCGGACGGCCATATGTGTCCCGTCGATAGGCAGTAATGCAAGCATGACCAGAACCACATGGCTTTGCCACCCTACTGCTATCTATGATCTCCCTACGTTACGATTTGTAGCGATAGTCTTCAGACACACTGCCCTAGCAGGGGTGCTCTAATTCCATTCCAAAAATCATTCCATCACCAGCTGGGACCAACAAAAACTGCACTGTGTCAGTGTATGCAGGCTGAAGAACGGTTGGTACGTTTTTTGATAAATTTGAGTCACCATTAGGTTTGACATCTCAATTGTGGCTGGACACTCGGTTGAGCTGAAAGAATTGATGCATGCAGCAAGCGTGACACAGGACGTACAGCTGGTCAACCCAGTTTCCTTACCATATTAATAGCTGAATCGATACGCATTTGTTAAGTTTCTTTTAGACGTTACGTCAGAGTTGTAGAGGTAACATTTTTTTTTATTTTTGTAATAATGACTTATTAATACAAAAACAATTCAAATGAGTATAGCCTTCATGACCCAAAAAAAAAACTATTTTGCTTTATGAACAAGTGTCATTAGCATAAATTGAGGATGCGAAAATAAAGGACAAAACCTTTCTTTTCCAGATTCATAATCTCTTCAACTTAAGACACCTCGTAGACATCCTGCACATCCTACGAGAACCCCCGTTTTGTCTTGGTTAAGTGGAATTAACCTTTTATTTTGTTTTTCTTTCCAAGCCAAAAATAAACCCTTGTTTGCACAGCAATCCATCATTGCTCTTTCTCCCTCAAGTTGTCCAGAGGTCACCGAAAAATTCGGAACACTGCGAACGACTATGGCGCGTGTCGATTGGGAAACGTTCAACTCGAACCCGAAGCCATAATGAACTGAGTGACGATAAGGCACTGCACCTGACCAGACCATCTCCAAAAACTGTTCGATTTTGGCTACGATATAATTGAAACGCCATAGTGAAACAAAACTAAGCTCTGACGCGCCCATTGGCACTTGAGCCACCGCCTTCAGGCATGTTCGGAGCCGTTGGGCAACAAGATATGGATCTTACTCGGGCACTTGCGACCTGGAGCGATCGGATCGGTAAACATTGACAGAGACTGTCGAAAAATTCCAACCAACCGGCGGAGACACACTTTCGGCGGCACGGTCACACCAGCGTGCGGAGGCGAATTTGGTCAATTTACGGCACTTTTGGGCATACGAAAATGAGGCAATTAGTCAACGCAGGCCGTGTGTATTTATTCGATTCGGTTCAAGCTACGCTTGAAAGCACAGCGCTCTCTTTCTCTGTAGGGCAAGGGATCGGTGGGTTTTTGTTTGTTTCACCACGGATCACCGTGTGGACTCGATGACAGGTCAAGCTTACTCAATCATGCAGCAAACACACCGAAGGAGCGGAGGAAGCGGGCTGGCGTCTTAATCATACCGTTCGGTGATTTCGTTTCGTACGACACGCCACGCGGAGCATGTGAAACCGTATTAGCTACGAATTAATGGCAACGATGACAGATCGCGATTTAGCGTCCGATCCGTACCGGGAACTCGCACACATTAATGCTATGCGACGATGGGAGAGTTTAGGTTGGAAATTAAGCTGTAGAATGTCAGTTTTATGAGGATTAAGAAAGGGCGTGATCGAATTAAAGAAAGCAAGGCGACGATCATCTTTATGAATCCATTGGTGGCTTTTATAAATTATTTTACAACATTGTTTAAGAAATTAAATTGTATTTTCACTATGATCAGGATCATTAGAGTCATAAAGGTGTGATGTAGAACAAAATTATTGAACCTCAAATGTTTTGCCTTTAAAGCCTTACAAGGAACCTATAAAATATTCGGCTCAAGCAAAGATGGAGCTCCAAAAGAATTTTATGTGAGTTTGTAGGCAACGATATATTGGATACATATCACACCTATGCGAATTTGTTCCTCAATACCGAGGATAGGGAACACTATGTTCTCAAACATGTTGTATAATGTTACTATGAACTTGTTTTGAATGGATTTTATTATGTCTTTTTTTATACATTGCTGATCAGGGAAACTCTCTCACAGGTCGGGCTATAGCACACTGAGGGTCTTCAAAATCTTTTTGCAACGCAAAATCCTTATAATTACTAAAAGGGAACAACTGACACACGTCTTACCTAAATCCGTTGAACTCTTGAAACCTTGAACGAAGCATCACAACAAAACAAATTCATCGATCCGTCATCGTTTCATCGATGTCAGCCAAAAAAAGCCTGCCATACATGCCACATCTTGCAAGAAGCTCCACGGACGACGAGCACGACTTAAAACACGTGCGGTGTTAACAGCAACATTCACTTTCATTCCCCCGGCAGCAGGAGGAGAATCCGAAAGCAGTCTTTTTGCAGTATTTTGTTTATTTTTTTCGGCACACACTAATTAGTGGATGGCACCAGCAGCACGCATCTCCAACCATCTACAGCGTGCAGCAGGACGACTCGTCCCGTTCCCGTTCCCGATTACGATTATCTTCCTCTCCTTATACGCAATTTGTCTTGGATTTTAGTAGATTCTGTTTTTTTTTTTTTTGGCAAGTGTTTATAGTTTTTGCGCCACTCTAAGCTGTTGAAACTTTTACGAACACTCACGGAACCGTTTTTGGAGAATGGCTGCGAATGGTGCTTGATGCTTGTCGACGGCGGGTTAGAAATGTTGCTAATTTGTGTGACCCTTCGCCGACGGATGGCAGGGGACGCGGATCTTCTCGGTGAGCCGGTCAGGCAGTTTCATGGCCATAGCCATGTACCGGGGATGCCCGCATCAAATTGATTACGCTCATCTTCCACGGCTCGACAAACTGGTGGGTTTCGGGCAAACAGAGGCGCGATGTATTTCGTCAACGACGCCGTTACGGACGTGCTCGTACACGCTCGGAGAACTCACCTTTGTTCGCATCAGTGTCAGTTTGTTGCAAATTTCAGCACTTAAATGCCGTGCCAGAGTGACATTCCTTCAGCATGATTACGTATGAGCAAACGAAAGGTTTACGACAGAAAACAAAAATGTGGATCCTTTCCCTTACACAATTTATGTTGCGCTGTGATGCTGCTTTTTTGGAAGATTTACCTTCTTTTATAACGGCGTAATTCACGTAAATGGTATTTTGAAGTTATGCCAGTGTAGTCTACCGATCAACTTAAATATCTCACTCACAAAAGCAGCTCAATCGCGCTTCTATCTTGTTTCTGGTGCAAACAACTTTCGTAACGAAACTATTCCCCAAGAGACTACCTATGATTTAAAAGCACAAAGGGAACCGCCACGCTGGACGGCGACTCTGGGCGTTCGAAAGGGCTTCCCCCGGCCGTAACCGCCAAATGGGCCACGTTCAATCACCAGGCTATCGCCGATGGCAGCTTTCTTTCGCCTCTTGGAGCGCCCTACGATAGTCACCTTTGGAGCCACCGACAAACCTGCGGAGGTATCGGTGTCCGTTTGAAAAATGACCAACTAATTGGACCGTCTGCTGGTTTATTTAAGCCGACAAATTGAAGCCGCCAGTCCCACCCCAAAGCATCGTGGATGGTTTGGAAACAGATGCACGGGATACTAGGAATCCAACCATAACTGTGTAGGAATTTTGGAAGCTTTTTGTAGCGCTCGTAGCGACGGAGGTCCGTGTGATAATTGACTCATCGAATTGCACCGCTGCCACTAGCTGCATCGCATTGCACCGTAACCGGGCCGGTCGGCGTTGGCAGGTTTATGGATAAGAGCTAATAGCCATAATCGATGGAAAAATGTTTATCCTGATTAATGATAGTTAGCCGGCTGCTTCGAGGCACGGACAGCGCTCTGTTAGGGAGAGGCCGTTTTAATTAGTGAACTTGTGAAGGAGTGCTACTTTACAAAGAGCGGCACTATTTCTAGTAAGTAAGTATCTCAATTTTACAGGAGTGCAGTAAAATAGTTATGATTAATTACGACAATTATAGACTATAAAAAAAATAACAACGGTTTTTAGATATTGCTTTATCTAATGTAAGATTTTGTTGCGTGAATATTAAACACTGTTAATATTAATATTTTTCTTTTCGTTTAACGCGTGTAAAAACCAAAACTCCAGTACAAAATTTAAACAAAAATAAAAAAAATAAAAATACTTCGGCACTAAAAAACAATTTTTCAGACTTCACTTTTCAAAATGAGCGTTTATGCATTTTATGCGATACCTGCGATAATCAGCATAATATTTACTAACTTAAGTAAAATAGATATGTTTCAATTATTTTTTTATTTATCATTATTAATATTAAAATTTGTCGGACTCTGAAGGTACACGAAGGTAAATTCATAATAGTTATAATAAGTATACAGCCTTTATCTTGTTATACAGTATAACCAAAGCAGACTATTACACCGAACGGCGACGAAGACGCTCTTTAAACATAGCCGTGGTCATATTAAAGTCACACAAATCCAGGACACTATTAAAGTAGTATCCTAGTACGCCAAGCACGGAGGTGAAATCGTGCACGAAGTGCTCTGCTGGTAGCATACAGGTTGATTGGGCGTAATAAAACTCGAAAGTTGATCTCAGCTTTCAGTGAGTAGAACAAAAATGTGCATTGCATGTTCTGACGACTTTTGTGTAGGGGTTCCAAAACTAGCAAAAGGACGGGCTTTTATCACCCAATCAATATGTCATACATATCTTAGCGACTTAGCGAGCAGCCTTGTGCACATACTTGATCGACAGAAGTCACAGAACCTTTACCTGAGATGGATATAATTTTCCAGTTATCTCCTTTCTTACTCAGGAAAAATATACGAACAAATTAAATCAGAGTAAATAAATAAATGAACCAAACGGTTATATTTTTATAACCGTTTACCAATCAGGCCAGATTCCTGTAAACTACTGTACATCATTGCATTTTTTGTTATTAAACAAAAACAACCTTATAATCAAATTCTTATCTAAAATAATATGTGCTTTAAAAAACGCGAGAGTTTTATACAAAATCATTTTAAATAAATGCAAATAGTATTATGATATTTACAACATTTGAAAGCAATACCATGTTTATCGAACTCGTTGTGGGTATAACTGTATTTGTGTCAGAATATTGAAATTCGATTCTTGCTGATCGCTTTACACGGCTTTATCGATACATTGCCTCAGCCAGCCAGCTTGACCGTACTGGTAAGGTGTGAACAACCGATCGCCCGTCCCACACTCTGCCAAACACGAACGTCTTCACAGCTCAAAGTTCGACTAGAAAGGAGAAAATTATGCAAAATGCTAGCGCCCTCCTCCGTTATCTCAGCGGGAAGGGGCGCTGGTGATCTTCATCCGGGAACCATCGTGAAATGGATTCCTGGAATGGAATGATCGATAGGCGCCTGAAATGGGTGTTTTATATTTGTTGATGTATACAATATGGATAGAAATCTACCATCATTTTTCATCTTACCTTAATGTAAAATCACTTCAGGTAGTGAGCAAAATTATCAACTGCCTGCAAACTCATTAATAAAACATTAACAAGAGCTTTTTAATGTGTCGCATAGTGCTCACGTATTCTGTACACGTTACGGTAAGGCTACGCTTAAATCATTCTTTGTCTTAATGGAGAGAGCAATCATCGTGCGCATTATTGCGCACCAAGCGGTCGTGCGACGCTCCATATGTGACGGGACTCGTAATTTAAATCTAGGTTAAAGAGCGAAAAAATCAAACACTTCATGAGATAATTCGTCTAAGGCCACAGGCTCCGTAAAAGAATATTGATCGATGAGTGGTTCGCACCGTGTTCTGCCCTCTCATTAGTATGCCAACCAGGCCACTGCTGCCTGCCATATAGTCAGCCAACCATATAGTCACGGACAGTGGACGTACCAAAGCCGAACTCCCTTCCCTAACGGTAGCTCCCTGGAGGAGTGAAATGATCGTGTGTCCTCCGAAAAGGGCTCGTCACTGCAAACGCGACGGTGCGGTGAATGCAACTCGGCAAGCAACGCGACCAAAACCACCCGACCAAGGTGTTTGGAAGGCGTCAATTAGAGGGCGCCTTCGAAATATGTCAGTTACCTCTGGGAAAATAGCACCGACGATAAAAAGGGCAGCACCTTCCAACCACTGCAACAGTACCAGGAGCGCCGAGGCCAGGAACAATCTATTTAGTTCTAAGTGGATCGCCCGTTGTTTGTTTGGACAATCTTGGCTAACCTTTTGCACGTTCCATTCTTGCCGACGACGAGCGAGCCTGTCCCCTGGTACAATTCCTCGCCAGCGGTTCCCTTGCGATTGGCTGCCGAAATGGCACAACCCGCAGTGGCCAATAGTATCTACCGAACCGAATGCCTCAACGAGTGCACCCGTCCGGTGATTGATCGACTTAATAGACGAAGGTAGCCACCCATTCGAGGGCGTAGGACACTTTGCATCCATATTTGCGAACAATTGATCTTTGATTGATCACACAACCTCCAGCAGTTGTGCACGCTTCGCGGCTCCAAATTCTCAGCCTTCCCCCTGTCCAGCCAGCCCCCTCTCTGGGTCCGTGGGTTTCGCGATCGCTTTGTTGTTATTTTGAATGGGCATTTCAAAAATTGGAAACCGCCACCGCTGCAGTATTGTTAGTCGTTCCGAATAAGATTGCCGCCGCCTACCATTACGCCGGGGCTCAGCCTATCGTGACAAACCGGCCGGATGTCGGCGGCCTTTGGTCTGCTTTGCGCCGGAACACGCGACCAGGGGGACGCAGTTGGTGATCTCGGGAGATTCAGCTGTCAATCAGAGTCAACGATCGGGGCCCATAATGACCGCAAGTGGCAACACTGTCACTGGCGTGGCTTCCCACTATGGAAGCAGTGAGCCTTGTTTGTTTTTTCAACTGTCCAACCAATCTCACACCTCTGGTGGCAACTTGTCTTGGGCGGTACAGTTGGAAACTAACACACGTCCCAGGAGAAGATGTTATGGATTGTTTTCTGGTCTTCTCGATTGCAATTACTCTGTGCCTCTCATTGATTTTGGGTACAGTGGGACTGTTGGAGTCAGTTTATTAGAGCTGTGATGAGGTACAGATTATTCAGCTACGGAACTTCAGTCAAAACAGGGTAAGAGATAAATTTAGGAGTTCCCAGGAAAAGAAATTCTTTAGTAATTTAGTTTATTTTAAAACTGGAAATTTAGCAAATATAACACTTGCAATACTGTAAGACCTTTTTATTTTCCTGTAAGAAACTTATTTCATAGTTGGATCTAATCCTGATCCTCATTCCTCAATCGGCGATTTTGTTTCATTCTAAAGTTTAACTCCAATTACTAGCGTTTGGTGCAACATAATTTCTAGAATCCAAGTTTTGCTAGATTTCATCTCTTAGCTGTTGAAATAATTTCTGTTAGACATTTCTGGGCCTATCCTTATCGCGTTTTAAAAATGAAACTTTTAACGCAAAAAATGTGACAATTTTAGGAGTTGTAGAAAATAACACAGAATTGATCCGGAGACACACCTTATGATTAAGTAAACTATACCAAATTATCTGAATTTAAAATTTCCTCTTTTGAGTAACTTGAAATTACTAAAGTTCCAAAGTGAAAATAAAGAAGCCTCCAACCATGAACCTTCCACCATCGCACTGAAGATCGTGAGCGACGAAGTAGCTGATTTACCTACTTTCCTCCCTAAAACTTCATGCACGATGCCTATCTAACACTCGTTGCGAAGTGAGGCATAAAGTGTGCACAACAATTTAGCAAAAAACCCCCCGGCAGTCCGGGGGGAGATTCGCCAACTTACGGTGGCAAACGATCCTGACCTCGCCGGGCGTTAAACGATATTGCTGTCGTTTGACTGACACCGAAGCTACCATGATGCTTATGATTACTGCTTTTTGCATGCTGACTTCTTTTTTTTTCTTGTGGGCAGATTTCTTCTTCTGCAGTCACACACACACACACAAACGGCCGCAAACTCCGGTGCTCTATCGTCCGTTGCCAAGTGCTCATGTGCAATTATGACGGGCATTTGCTGTGGGAACAAATGCTGGACAAGGTGGCGTGCAAAATAACAACATAACAATAACGCATGCAACAGCAGGACGGGGGTTGAGGTGTTGAGCCGAAGTTCACAACACATTTGAGCACCTACAACCATGAGGGTGCACGGTCGTATTAATTAAGTGATTACAGGGTTCCCACCGTGCACCCGGACAGGGCCACCGGTTTTGGGCCCTTTTCTTTCTCAAGCAAGAAATGTTCACGCACCCGCGGTGAAAAGGCTTTCGGAGGTACCGGAGTGTCGGAATTCTGACTTACCGTATCGTGCCTCCCGTCCCAAACCCCCGGAACTCCGGACCGATAGTGCGCGAAATTAAACTCAACCCATGACGGTGTTGCGTAATCCCGCCACGCACATGCGCTCCAATCACTTGAGCAACTGGAAGGAATTGGACGCGAGTCGGTCGGGTGACGGGTTGTCTGTGAATTTCTACCGCGCACCAGAAACGCGCGCAGACCTGCAAAAGAAGTGTTGAATCGGTGATTTTAGTGGCCCTGCAGGCGTACAGGAGCGCTTATCTGGGCGTCGGTCCGAAGGGGCCGAAGCTGATGCGAAATCGTAGCTCGAAGTGGCTGGGCCCACTGAGGCGTCGACGGTTTCGCGAGTCACGCGTGCGTGGGATAATTGGGTTAATTGAGCTTTACCGTCCTGTGCCCAGGCCCGAACGCCTTCGGTCGATGGCGGGGCAACTAGGTGCTGGCGTTAGCTGCTGCCACTGAAAATTGTGGAACGGAAGTACGGCACAACGTGGTCGACCGACCGACCAGTATGTGTACAATACCTATTGGCAATCGCTACTGGTGAAGGACAGCCGTGCGGAGGCTGGGCCGTTAATTTTTTGCTTAGACCACTCGGTTTAGATGCAGTTGCGGACTCGTGGACTCGGTGGAAAGATTTTCCCGTCCCTTTAGCTCTGTGCTACGCCTTTCTGAGTGGTTTGTTTTTTCACTTTACAGTGGCTCGTACCGATCGACAACACATGTTCTTCGGAGATCAGGCAGTACACGCCTTAGCGGGTTTTTAAATTTGCTAAGGTCTATTAAACGGTTTGATTGGGGAACACGAGGAACAAATGAACCGAATCAACGCGTCACGAATTCGCTAACCCTTTGCTAATCCGCAACCTTGCCGAATCCGTATGCCTTCGTGCCCTTTCTGCACACCCCTGCCACAACACTTACGGCCCAAGATTCCTTCTCGTGGCCGGAGACCAACGTCGACGGGATATGGTGAAGTGAAAAAGTGGCAGCAAAAATAAAACACACACATACACACACAGAAGTAGCTACGATTGCTCGCTCCTCCACCTAGCTTTCTATTCCGCCTTACGCAACTTTTGGACAGCACCGGCCACGCTTTGCGTGCTTTCATGGGACCACCATCGCCGCCGCCACCAAAGGGTTCAGTTGACAAACGAAGAAGTCAAACAAGTTGCTCACTGTGCCGATCGTGTCGATCGTTGCGTCGCTAAAGAAGGCTTACATTTTTATTAAAACCGCACTGTCTGCTGCACGCGCTAAATCTAGAGTAGCCCTGTTCCACCACGTTTCCCCACTGCCCCGGGGGCGTTTGTGTACCACCATCGTCTCGCATACGTCGACGGGAAGACGTACAAGAAGCATAATCGCGGGCTCGCCAAACCACCAGCTGGTTTGCTTGAATCCACATTCGCCATGAACGTTGTGCACAAACGTCACCAGGTGTCCCAGGGAGTTTAAACACAACAACATCTTTTCTCCCTAGGAATCTCAAATGCTCTCAAAACCGAGCAACGTCGGCATGTACCATTGCTTTCGGTTACGTTCTCAATGCTTCACCGAGCGAGAACACTGTGCCAGCACTCCTCCACCCAGACTGCACTGAATTATTCATGTCGTGTCGGTTTTGCAATCGATCGAATTTAAATAATTCATCGATCGATTGACCTGCTCTTATGAGTTGCGCCTTCCTAGTTCTATTCCACGCGGGATTTTATTAACTTTGGCGCTACCTACAATTCAACAATATCGCTTCAAAACAACACCATTGTGGCTGGTGGCCGTCACGAAGTAAGTCCAAAGAAAAGAGCCGTTTTTCCATACAATTATAGCGTCTTGAGCAAGAACTGGGTCGCGCCGAATCTTTCCACCACGCTCTTGATCAACCACCATTTACACCTTCTCTTTTAATAACTCGTGCGTTTCATGAACATGTCGAACCCGTTCGGACCGTTTAGCACTACTTTTGGCGTACGCTGCAATACCTCGCCCCACACCAAAATGCTCCAAATAATGAGGCTTTTCATTAGGGCACGTTCTCGCAGCAAAGTGGGGCCCTAATTTCACACCTGAAACGAGCAATAAATAGTCGTAATTGCAGGAAGCAGACAGGCACAAGATGCGAAAACCGTGCAAGTGCGTGCAAAGTGTGATTTGAATTTCGCCACTCAGCGACGAAGCAAACGAGTTGTCAAACGAGTGTCATTCGTACAGTGCTCCGCTTGAACCAGCACGGCCCCGATCTTGGTTGCCCCTTTTGCTAAATGGTTTCATTCAAAAATTAATTATTTTGCTATTAGCACTCTCCAACGCCGCGTGCTGTTAAACAGTCTACGGACCGCTAAATTGGAGCTTCACCGTGTGCTCCAGCAATTGCTCTTTCCGTCCGTTACGCCGCCGCTTGACATTACAATTTTCTGCCCCGGATTCTTTGGTCCGTGGTTTTTTTTCTCCCCTTTGGCAAATTTATAATACGCACGCCTTGTTGAAAAAAAAAATATAACATTTTCTCCGTCCACCAATTGCGCACCAATCGGCAGCGGAAGCCGGGAGCAATACGCAGCCCTTCGCTTGGAAAGTGATTTACGACCAAAAATGGAAAATGGTTCTGTGTGTACAGCAACACACTGGCACCGTCCGGGAGCGTCTTTTTCGGATGGGAAAACATCAAAGCCATGGCTGCGTGCGATGCCTTTACCTTTGAGACGGGCTTTAATCAAATCTTTCCACTCTCTACCGACCACCCTCTGGTTGGTAAGGGGTGCACCAGAGGAAGAAAAGAAGGAAAAAAGACAAGCAGCCACCAAATAAAAGTGAATCGACGTAACGGCGCATAGAGCACAATTTTATCATTTTACGCAAACCGGAGAAGGTGGCGGCAACAAGTCCGAACCCGGCGCAAAATCGAAAGTTCGCTCATGTTTAGGTCCGTAAATGGAAATTCGCATTAATTGACAACTGGCCACCGGGTGAAGGCGGCACCGGTGTTCTGTAGCATTGGAACACACACACACACACACACGTTGAGTCCCTGTGCCCTGGGCCAGTTTGTTGAGCGTGCCCGCGGCCTTCTCTCGGGAACAATTGTGCCCGGTCGGTGGTCCTGCGGGTCCAAGGAGCAACCGGCCACGGCAACTTGAAATTTTGCGCCAAATTAAGCCAAAAGCGTCGCGGTGCGTTGTGCGACGAACTGCGAAGTAGAGTAAGGCTTAATAAGGGACCAAACATGTCAAATAGACGATTTGAAGTGTCTTTTTCTTGGGCTTTTAAAAGTAGCTCAACGGCATGCGGTGCTTTGGGAGCCACTAATAATACGCTCCGTCCATGTAAGGGAAGGGAAAGGATAGATTATAGAGAAAATATATTATTATTATTTAAATTGGTAACCTACTAAACACTTTTCGATAACATATTTAATTAGTATTAGTCAAAAATCATATATCAAATGAAAGGGAAAGAAAGGGAAAGGATGCCTACACAGACGACGCATTTGTTTTTCCTTTTTGCCCGTAAACTACCTTACTTGAAATGTTGCATAAAGCTGTTGCACCGAAACCGTCAACACCTGTCACGAACATGAGCAACATAGTAGCTGCGCAGCGCAATTTTCGTTCCCATTTTGCTACACTCGCAGACATCCTTGGCATGATCGTGAGCGTATTTCGCTGGCACATATGCTAGAAACCCTCTATGTGAGTGGAATTTCGCCTGTGCTGCCTACCCGTTTGGTTTTAAACCTCAATTTCCAATTAAAGTGGCATGTTTAATTTTGTTAATTAATTGATTAATTGGCCACAGAGCCCGGCATGTTCGAAGGGAAAGATTTTCGATTAAAAGTAAACCCTTTCTCCAGCGACTTTCGGGATGCGGACACGGAGAAAAGCATCAATGCAAATTCGGCAATCGACTCAATACCATCGCAAACAAGACGTATAGCCCTTTCTGCAAAGTGCGATCAAGCACTTTTACCGCAAACCAATGCTTTACCCTACCACCGCTGTGTCGCGCTGATAAATGGTATCAGCGGGAAGATTAATTTCCCATAATACCAACAGACAAAGTGAAAGACGGTCACGCTCATTCATCTTCGCTCGCCGAACCGATCCACTGGCAAGGTTCGTGTCGCTTCCCAGCTCTTTGAAGCGACACCGAGCGAGCGCAAACGTTTATCGAGAGTTCGATTTTTGCAAAATTAAAATGCTTCTTCCGGCGCACACCGGCTCCGGGTGTACACAAACCGCGACACGACAACACGAATAAATCATGTTAATTAAAGTGTGAAAACGGAGAAAACGCAATCGGACGCACGTTAGTAATTAAATTATTAAGATAAAAGTCGAAGACGTTCACTTTTCACTGCGCTGGTCGGGCGAAAGCGAAACGAGTGCCGATAAAACGTTTAAACCAGGGGAAAGAAATTGAAGTCAGCGCAAAGGCGACAAGTTTCTCGCATCATCGGCAGCAATGTAAAACGGGGAGAGCTACAATGTAGACTAGATAAAATTTTAAAATATGACCAAGGGGTTACATAACCCCGCTCTCCCAACGGAAGAGCTTATCGATAATTTAAAGTGAGCATTACTTACGTTTCCTTTTTACCTTTTTTTTTCTTTCAACCGCCAGAGAGCAACAGCTACTGAATGTGTTCGAGGTCGTGGTGTCAACACTCGAGGGCAAGCTGCAGCGAATAGACAACCTCGACAAGGCGGTCGAGCATCTGATGCGGCGCGTCGAGTCCCTCGACAGCAAGGTGGCGGACAACATCCTCAAGACCGACTCCGTCATCTCGAAGCTGCGCACGCTCGACAGCAAGCTGACGATCGTGGACGATGGGCCGGACCGGCCGAACAGTGTGCGGATGGCCAAGTCGACCAACTCGCTCGATAGCCGGCTAGTGTCGCTGGACCAGAAGGTGAGCGACATCGACAGCAAGCTGAACGGGCTGAAGAGCCAGATCGACAGTAACTTCCTCTCCGTGGACGACATTAATGCGGAGGCGAGCGAACGGAAGACGGTCAGCATGAACGTGGCGGAAATCACCAAAGCCATGCACTCGGAGGTGATGGGCCACATCACGAAGGAGCTCGGCCAGCTGCGCTCCATCACGGAGGGCATCGACAAGAAGCTGCAGTTCCACATCAACGTGGTGTCGGAGAACCTGGGCAAGACGCTCAACCTGCTGAACGACGTGCACGACGCGGTCGTCGACCATAACAGCAACTACAACAGCTACAATGCGACCTCGACCCTGCCACCGTACGTGAAGTCGAGCAAGATCGACATCCTGGTCAAGCAGATCCGGCCGATCATGTCGGTGTCGGAGAAGATGGATGAAGTGTGGGATGTGGTCGTCGGCACCAAGAGCTCCGTCGACGATCTCGTGCCAAAGTCGGACGCACTGCTGACGCAGAACCAGCGGCAGGAGCGTGCCATCGGCGAGATTCATCACGATCTGAAAACGAAAACGAACCTCATCATCAACAATCTGGATATGGTGGAGAAGCGGCTCAAGAAGCAGGAAGATGATGTCGCGGTACTGGCGCAGCGGCCCGTGCCGGCGGAACTGCTGATGGATCCAACCATCGATCGACTCGTGGAGTACGATCCGAACAGGTAAGTTTAACCTTAAAGCCACCGTAACATCGTACGCATTTATCAACCCCGTTTTTCTCCACACAGATATATTGTGGAAGATTTCACCGAAGCTCTTCCCACGACGACCTACCCAACGTCATCGTCTTCCGCTTCCTCGTCCTCGTCTTCCTCTACCTCCACGAGTACCGCTTCCAGCACGAGCACCAGCAGTACCACGCAGAGCAATCAGAACGTCACGAGCAGCAGCTCCACGACGACCGGCACAGCAAAGAACGTATCCCGCAAGGGCGGCATCATTTTCCCCAGCGTCAAGAACAAGCCATCCGTACTGAACAGTACCTTCGCCACCGACAGTATCTTCCTGAAGGACATCAAGGTAAGCAATCGGCAACGAACATGTTCTTGACGGAGGGAGAAGGAGGGGGGGGGGGGACTATTGACAAATTGAATTATTTAGAGTATGCACCAGATGTAACGATTTCTCCGTGCTGGACATGGTGTTTCTTGGGACAGCTGCTCCCCCAACCTCAACCTTCCCGATCGCACGTGCTTTGCGTGCGTATGGGCACTTGCGTGCCGTCCGGCACAGCTAGAGCACTGCAGTTCGATGACTCTAATTTACGAGGTGTTGCATAAATTGACCGAACGCATTGAGCATTGAACTGACCATCTGTTACTAGCGCATGGAGATGTAGGTCTCCATCGCGTCTAGAGTGCAGTTTAGCAAGAACCTAGCAGTGCATTTCGAGGAGCAAAGGTGCAAAGCAACCCGACCAATGGCTGCTTCGTAACGGTTCGCGAGAGGTAAGAATGACGCAACGGTACCGGTACGACTCGCGAAAACCAATATCTACGATTGAGCCTTATATACGATGGCAGCGGGGTCGCTTTCCTCGATTCGAATGGGAACATTTAGCATTGCTCCTGCTGCAGCACCCAATGCATGTGATCGCGATCGAGCAATTACCTTTCTCAAGGGACACAAGGCAGTGCTTAATAACACTTTGGCAGAACACTTCGTAACATTCGCACCGGGTTTGACACAGTGGACACTCTGAGCCACAAATGAATTGCAGAGCTTTGAACAGAACGGTCACAGAGCCGCAACTGCCTACGTGGTAGGTTAAGAGCTTTTATTGCTCACTGTAGCTCAAAGTGTGATAATCCATTTATGAGTGGATTTCTTCTCTTATTATTTTTGTAGGCAATCTTTAATTACGTTGATCGAGACGATTGATTCGGACCCAAACCTCGTAAAGTCTCTTTTAATTAAAGAATTTAAATCGAATCTCACCCCATTACAGCCAGGATGTACAAATACTAGATCCAAGTGATATGAAACTTTATGTTATATTTAGAGATCGTACCAAAGCAGGGAAACCACAGATTTTTATTAGGAATTTTCTAGAAGTTGAGATATCCTGACTTAAGTGTATTTAAGTAAGCAACAATTATTAGGCGTCATATTTTTTTTTAAATTATTCCTTTTAAAAGACAAAATTGAGATCATTGACACTTATTTCTGTGGGTTTCTGTGTGATTTCATTTTTCTCGAACTATAAACAGTTGAAAGCGCTCTTCAAACACAATGATGTTTCGTGTTTAAACACAAAAAATGATAGATGAAAATTCGCACAAAGCGTGCGCTTAAAGATGTATCATTTACAATAAGCAATACGGAGTATTTTGCAATTGAATTTTCATATACTGGGATGTAGTGAGTTAAAGAATTGAATTAATAATATGTTTTGATAACCCTTCACGTCGCACTGGTAGTAAGAAATCTTTGGCTTAACAAAAACGTTATAGAACTTGTTCATTTGATCACAACTTTTCAGAAGCTTCCATACAAAACGAGTATTTCAAAAGGTTGAAAACATATAACCGTTTTCCAAATCAACCTTTCCAAAGTGCAGAACAACGGATGCGAGGACAGTAGCTAGCCAACACGAAAGGAATTACCTTCATTGCTTCAGCGCGACAAACGATGATTAATTGGTGTTCGTTATTAAATTAATAGTTTTGGCAAGGTGGTCACGTCGCGAACCGTTCGCCCTGCCCATGCGAAACAAGTCACCGCTCGTGGCATGTGTGTCCACGCGTGTGCCGACCCCGGTGAAATGATTGGCACCAGCCTCTCCAAAGCCAAGCTAAACGGTGGATAGATTGATCAGTGGAGTATGCTTCTCATCCGGTAGTGGCTACCGAGTACCGAACCGTACCGGGCGGCGTGCGAAGATGGAAGAAACGCGTGACGGCCAGAAGAAGCTTTATTTTTGCAAACATATTTTCACGAACGTGTGCAAAGGGTGCGGCCCAACGACTTCACCTCGGTTCCGCATGTCTCTCGGCCACCAGGATAATCTAATCTCAACGAGCCGTAACGAATGTGTGTTGGGGCTGATGTAACGTACGGTGCTGGGTGGATTTCGTAGGAGCTTTCACTTTCACAAACGGTGGTTCCTTCTCGCTCAAAAAAGATCATGTCAACGAAGCCACAAAAATGGGTACTAGCGTTTCCGGTTGTACCCGTAGAACTAAACCAAGTGCTGAGAGTCGCAGGCAAAGAGAAAATTACTGCGGAAAGAAAAAACATCAAGACAGTTGGGACCTGATGTCTGTAAAACAAATAACCTTCAGAAAAAGTCATCACTCGTTAGGGTTACTTGTTTGGCCTCTTCTATCGATCGTTGTGCAACGACAGTTTACAACGTACGTCTGTCAAATAAATTCCAAACAGACACGTTCCGTTCCCCAATTAGTGCACGACCGCGCTTCGTTCCTGTTGCACGGTGTCCATCGAAACGTGTTCATCCTCCATTCATCAGCTCTATTTCGGGAGCGTTATCCCCAAAGGGTGTAAGGAGAAGATTCCATCCCAAAAGGAGCACACCTTTTTCAGGTCGTATTTTGTGTGCTAACCTTTCCTCGAGGAATTTGGTCGACAAAAAAAAAGACCCCCCCAGAAAAGGGTACTAATAAACATTTCAAAGCGCGTTATCACACAGTATCGCACCTTTTGACCGCCACTCATCACCCGGTCGGATCGGTGTGCCGGTGGGCCGTAACTTCTATGGCAGCACGACCTAACACGTCCGTTGCCCGCGTGTCCGTAAAGCGCGCGCTCCTTCCATCCGTGGGCGTCGGCCGCCAGCTGCGACGAAAGTGAATGGTACCGACCAACCGACCGACCGGGGAAGGTGCTAAATGGATTATCGTTTTGCCCCGGCACAAAACCCGCCTGCGCGGGCTAATTGACTGCGGTGGGAAGTCTATCGGATTGACATTTAGCACGAAAGCCCAGTGTGGATTATAGTTTTATCAATGCTGGACGGGCATCTGGTCCTGGAACTGCAAAAGTGCACAGAGTTTTTACGTATCTTACTGCAGCTAAAGGTTTAGCCAAGGATATGGAATGGTCCGAACGTGGAATTAGAGCACATTTCCCATTCGCTACTCACAATTATTCTTTAGTGATGCAGCATTCTTGAGCTGGCCATGTGGGGCTAATGATAGTTCATTGGCCCAAGATCTCATTTGCTCGGGTTTAGAAAGATCACTTTAACCTTTTTTGCTGTGATCTTTACTGCCCTGTTTAATGTTCCATACTGTGAATGCATGTAAATAGATTGTTTTTCTAACCTTACACATGCATACTTCAATCAATTGTTACGACATCGGTGTTGCTTTTCGTTGATTACGGAAGCCCTTCTACAATCAGCACAAGCGCTACCAAATCCGGCAAACATTCACTGTGCTATACATTAACTTGCTAATAGCCACATTTCCTTCTCAAATTATTCAGATCCATCATACCCCCGTTCGCTTAATGCTCCATTCATTTTCACTAATGAAGAACTTCTAATCACACCGCTGAGCAGCGCAACAACAAAAAAAACGGATGATATTCAATTTTGAAGTGACCAAACGAGAAGCCGTCAACAGGTCATCCACCACCACCACCAAAGTCCGTTTCCAGAGAGCCTGGATTTGTAGTAAAATGCTAATCCCATCACGCCGTAAGGCAACGCGTGCGCGGGCAGCAAGAACACTGTCCGCAAAGGTCAGCAGAATAATTAAATCGTTGGCCCGAAACGAGAACCACTTGGGACGGAAATGCCTTCGCCGTGCCGAACCTGGGGATGACCTATGTGAACAGGTTTTCACGAGATGATGATACGCACTCGGAAACAAATGGTCCCGTCCAGTGTGTCTGGGCTTCCAAGAAGCCGAGAACGTTTGGCAGACGCGTAGAATCTGCGCCACGTTTGCCATTTTACTCCATTTGCCATTTTTGTCGCACCAGCTTTCGCGTCCTGGACATCGATCGCACCGTACTGCGCGGTTGTTTGATACGCTTCTTTACCAAAATGGCCACCTGGTGGCAACGCACACAACACGCGCTTAATTCTTATAGTATTTTCGTTTCTTTTCAAACCGGTATTGTTTTTGTGATAAAATGTGCTGCTCGCTATAAGGAATTTCGTTGTTTTTCTGGTGTACAGTGGGTTCGCGCTTTACGACCTTTTGAGATGTTTGCCATTTATATATCGCTGACGTAGTTTTGCTTATGTTTTATTACCCTCACTTATGTGGATCAGTATTAGGCAACGATTTGTACGGTTTTTGGTCAAAAAAATCTGTTTGGTCTTCTTTCAGTTGAACCATTGGCAGATTCCAAAACGAAGCACTAAATCTAATACTTTAAACCATAACTATCAACCCCCTCCCGTTAGCGAAACCTTGACGATCCATTGAACTGTAATTATCGTTCATGAATTGATCGTAGCATTCATCAACAGTTGCTCGCTGCGATCTCGGAGGCCAAGGCCAACGATAGTCCATCTTTATTTTTTTGCAGCAATATCGAGCCGATCATTCCAACGGACTGGTATGCTATACTGACCGCTCCCGATTGAGCATCAAACTTAATCGGAAAAGCAGTCGATTGATGATAAATGAACGTGAACATCATCCACCATCATTGTTTTAACGTGGTTCAATTCTAACGCTAGCGTATTTCAAAACGCCTTATTATTAATGAAGAAATATGGCTTCGCTCGCGGTACGTGTGAATCTGCCAGTTCCGGCACGTTCACCAACTACAGTAATTGGTACATAATTTATAACTGAGAAAGAAGAAGGAAGATGGCTTCATTTTTACAGTATCTGACTTATGAAGGTACATGATAGATAAAAACCTCCAGACATATTACTACATTCCAAACTATGTATGGTCAACGTTTTGATTTCAAGTATATGGCTACATATATTGGGGAGAATAAGACATCAGTGTCAGAGATGTGACAAATAAGCTAAGATCGTACGATTCGTTTAGATTTTCGTAGTGAGAGAGCGTGCTGCGTTCACTCTAGAATAGACGTACGATTCATATGTTAATTCTTATATTGTTAAATTCATAACTTAATTCAAATAATATATTGTTAACCATGTCATGATCTATAGTAGCATGAATATAATATTTTTTTCATTTTTTGCTAACGAAAGTGGAGGTAACAACCGTGATTCATATTCGGTTCATTGAAATTAAAGAACTTTTCGATCACGTCCGTTGAAGAGGACCGAATTTCCCAAGCTAAATAATTAACGTCGCGAGCAATAGAGATACATTGGTTCCAAAAGTATATGTATTGTTTTCTACTCCGTCTGTTGGTGGGTTGGGAAGCAGGTTGTTAATATAGCCGGTTTGACACAATTGAATTCTTATGAGTAATTTCATAATTTACAAATGTTTCAACAAGCCTTCCTCCTTAGAACAAAAATTACACACAACATAAACTTCTTTTTAATACGGTTATGCTGAAAACTAGGTACTAATTTACAAAATTGCATCCTTCTCAGGGCTATTCTTGCGTTGATCTAATGAATGCTGGCATGCGGCAGTCGGGCGTCTACTATCTGCAGATCCGTGGCACGACCTACTGGTTCCTGAAGGTCTTCTGCGAACAAGAAATTGCTGACGGAGGCTGGACGGTATGGTTTTACAGCTCTCGTACTTCTACAGCATTGCACCTCACACCTCACATCCTCTTCTCTTGCACGGTCAGGTAATCCAACGGCGTGACGACTATGGCGATCCACGTGAAAACTTTAACCGCGACTGGGCCGACTACAAGAATGGCTTCGGCGACCCGGCGAAAGAGTTCTGGCTCGGCAACGAAAACATCTACATGCTGACGAACAACGAAGACTACTCGCTGCGAGTCGAGCTGGAAGACTTCGAAGGCAATAAGAGGTAAGAGAATTTGCGGGCAGGATGCGGGCGTACCGTAAGAAAGTGATCGCTATCCAAATACTCTCCTCTGTTCGACGATAGATACGCGCAATATTCGCACTTCAAGATCCACTCGGAGCAGGACTACTACAAACTGGAAATTGACGGCTATGAGGGTAATGCTGGCGACTCGCTGAACGATCCATGGTACGGTTCGAATAACAGTCCCTTCTCGACGTACAATCGCGACAACGATCGAAGTTCTCTTAACTGTGCCAGCATGCTGAAGGTAAGTTTGTTCTACCACAAAGTGTATCTCGTGCCACAGAGCTACAGATCGTGTTCCTTCCCTTCCATCCTTCCAGGGCGGCTGGTGGTGGAAGTCATGCGGACGAGGACTGAACGGACTGTATCTGCATGATCCGCAGGATCTGACCGCCCGGCAAGGTATCGTTTGGTTCCGCTGGAGAGGCTGGGACTACACGCTCAAGAAGGCGACCATGATGATCAAGCCGAAGGGTCCGCAGCCACAGGTGGCCGGCACGACGTAATAGTGATATTTTCGTGACACGAATTGTACAAATTATTACTGTTTGTTTTCACTTGCTCCTCACACACCCAACACCCACACACACACACATACAGATGGGCACATGTGAAGTGTGCACGTTACACACATACACATCCTCCTGAAGATCATCATATTAGCGACTTCCATCCGTTCAAATAATTCATCCTCCATCAATCATCAAAGCAACTGTTCACCTCATTTTTCTTCATTCTAGCAGTTGATGCGATCGGTTTAAATGAACTATTCGCTATGAAAAAACAAAAACAAGCTGTGCTACAAAAGATCCTACGATCCTAGCCCAAGAATGGCAAGGCAAGATGATGGCAAGTCTCTTTTGAGCTACAGCAAAGGGATTTGTCTTGTCAAGAACATCTTTAGAACCGACCGTAGACTTGATTGTACCTACCCAGCGGTAATTTGTTCTGACGCCATATCCTGACGTTCTATTCCGTCCATTAAAACTAAAAATCACAAAAGCATCTATTATTGGCAAAAGCGACTGATTCTGAAACGACGATGCACCGACCTTAATCCGTCGTCAATTTGCCGCGACCGACGAGCAAGAATAGCAAGATTGTTTTCCACGTGTACTGCCCACGTACTGCGCTACTGTACGCTTTACCTTCATGTTGTTTATTTATTAAATTTAGTTTCCACAACAAAACTGGAAATGTTTCGCGAACGGCAAGACCATCCCGATGTCACGCAGCACGTGACATTTCATCCCAATCCACTGGCGAATCTTTGAAGCAAATGTCTCTTATTCACGCCGGTGCCGGAGCCACGTGCAAGTCTCCCGCACAAGAAAAAAAAACGCTAAATTCACTACCCTGTCTCCGATTCGGTACTTCTTTTCTTATCCTATAAAAGGTGGTTTTTATAATGTAGACGAAGAAAAGATGCGAACCAGTGGAACCTCTAATGACGACGAGAGAACAACTGAACAAAACGTACGCAAAACTGTGCAATTCTCTGAGATATATTTTATGCGGTTCCATTTCCCTTCGCTTATGTCTGGAAAATTCTGGTACTCTTTTAGCAAAATGACACTTTCCTCCTCCCTTTTGTGAATTAATTTCTGTTAGCGATTGGTCCCTACAAAATTCGTTTACCGCAATTGGCTTGATCGGTTTCCCCCGTTAATATACAGGATGGTCAGATGCAGAAGACACTGCCATGTCTGTAATTTATTATGGCTTAATACTCTCCGTCCAAGTGCTATGAATTACTTGCACTTAGTGCTACGACCGGCAACCAGCCCATCGATCGGTGAAAAACTTCCTCCCTCTGTGTTCGATATTAATCGCTCTGTTGAAACTTTCGTACCACCACCAGCGTGTGTCTGAAGTGCTGGCACACCCGAGGTGTGCTTTTCCCTCACCCGTTTGAAGATCGTAAGCCAACGATCGCAGCAATTGGCGCAGAGCGAAAATGTTCCCCCAATAAATCATCACAAATTGAATGTTATTGATCCATTTGAGTGGCGTACGTTGCCGCGGCGTTGACCTGTAAGCGTTATTTATCTATCGGCTGGGCGAGATTTCGCAATCCAGAGGGCCAAAGCCGTCGGAAACCTGGAGCCGGTGCACGGCTTGTCATTAAAGGTATTGAACGGTTCGCGACTGCACATTTCATAATCCGCAATCTTACTGTCAGGCCGTTTTGCTCGTTTTTCATTCGACATGTGTCGTTGAATCTCTGGAATGGGTCGATTCTTGTTTTTTTTTGTTTCTTTCTTCATCTTGCTAATGTTTCCTCCGACCAGGAACTGGCTGTTGGTGCAGTTGTGAAATAATAATAACAGCGATAATAACCGTAAAGCATGCCCACATACCGACGACATCTGACGATTGGAGTGTCGTTTTCTTGAGAGCTAACAACTGTTTCTTTGGCAAAAGGGCTCATGTCGCTCATAAACGATCAGTTCGGACATATTTTGTACACCCTTGCACCCATCAGCATACTGTTCAGCGGGGAGCACTTGTATATTTTAACAAGCGTTTGCTGCAAAATTTCTATTAATTCTTCGACGATGGTGGTAGCCTTATCGAAATGGTTTTTTTAAATGTCTTCAATAAGAAAGCGTAACACGTTTTCTAATTGATCTTTTAATGTCAAATAGATATGCGGTCTTTTTAGACTTTTTGGAAAACATAACAACATCCAATCGCTACAGTGAAATAAGAGTGAAAAAAAAAGCCGTTTAGAGCTTCTGTCCGTTTCTACTCTGTTCCCATCGTCCGTTGGAACGCAACCGCCTGCATGGAATCATGTTCACACATTACACATACACAAACATGCAATTGTAAATATCGTTTTAATTTAATAGTTGATAGAATGTTTTATATTGAAATAAATATAAAAATCCTCCGAAAAATTATATGTCCCGAGTGTGTGTTTATTTTCTACATCATTTGTGATGAAAGATTTAACGAGCTAAACCATAATAGTAAAGAGGTACCCTTTATCACGTAGTTTTACAAAGTTTATATGATTTTTGAAATGTTGTTCCGGTATCTTTCGAGAGTGCGAAACGGTTCACGCTTTTGCGGTGCTCAACTATCGCTTCCTCCGGCGTTAATAAACTTTACCGGCTAAGTCGTCCTGTTTCATGCGTGTCCGTAAATTTTAATTTAACATGGTTAGACAGCTTTATGAAGTAGTTTTTTTACTATTATCTACTGTATTTTGGAATCATCTTCTCGATATTAACAATTCGCCAATGTACAGACTCACAACTTATGTAACTATACTCGAGATTAGATTAGACTCTTTGTGAATTCACAACGAAATAAATAAAACAATGGATAAATAAATAAATCAATAAATAATTGAACGAACAGGTCAATAAATATAGGATTATAACCATGAAAAATCTAAAAGGTATCTTACACATGTTCAAAAAGCAGCCTGTGTGCCAAATGTAGCAAGATCTGTGTATGTCCAGAATCAGAAGATTACATGCTCACTAGATAAGTAAACTTTGTTCTCTTGTTTTAGATTTAGATGATCTCTAGCCACCGAAAATATCGTAGCTAGTTGTATTAAAAAAAGCTAAATGTTTGGTTAAAATCAACCATGAGATAAAACGCCAGGTAGTTTGAGTTCTTGACTTTTTTGGTAAGCACTTACTGTGCCTTTAAATGTTTCAATGCTGCAAGTCCGACTTTGCTATACGCCTAAAGCTATGCAATGTTTGCAGACCTTTATTTCCCGTGTACTAGATGCTTTGCGAACACGGAGAAATGTGGGTTATAAACTAGTGCAGGTTAGAGAGCAAATTCATTCCGTAATCACAAAGAGCACAAACGAACGATGAAGAATCGATCATACATATGAATTATGCTTAAAATAATGTTATTTATGTTTATTTGATCCAATGATCAAGAAACTCGGCTGGTAATAGTCACTATTCCGGACGTCACGACGGAAGGTTTCCCTTATCTATCATTAATCATTGAATCAATATCATCATCAATAGTGCAGAACATTAGTTCTCTGAATGATTTCAATCATTCATTAGCAACTTTTGAATAAGAGCTGAGCGTTTTAGAATGAACCAACAAAAAAAATTAAAGAAAAATCTAGTTAATTTCTTTAAACTCTGCAGACTTTAATCAATGCATCTATTGTGAACAAATCATAAAAGTTTCATCAGGCACACAAAAAGGGACATATTTTCGTCAGCCACTTGAAACAGGCTTTTAAAAAGACAAACCCCTCGTTTACCATTCTATCATGGAACGAAATATTCCTTTGCGCCGCACTGAACAGTATATCTGAACTTTGATAATTGTTTCGTTATCATATGTTTGCCAATGAGCTGTCATTCTGTAGTCTCCTGCTGGAACAGACTGGGGTGACAACCGTTCATCCATCGTCCATAGGATATCATAGGTTTCATTCTAAAAATAAATATTCATAAATTTACTTATATACATGTATGACCATATTACACATATTTGCGACACTAACTCCTTGCGGACACGGACGAACCACCATTGGAAGTGTCTCTTGGAAAATGTTAAACAGATACTTTGATAATGGATCAACTGGTGTACTTCGTAAAAATTGACAGCCTTCTACCGACGCGTCAAACAGAAACGGTTGATATTGATTAAATTTGTACTCGATCATTAATGAAACATAACACTTAGTTATTATCTCGGGAATAGTTATTGAAAGATTCAACATGGTTGGTAGATTTCGGCGAAGGACCGTTTTGCAGTGATGTAAAATGGAGCGTGTATAGGGTTGATCCACACAAACCATTTTGATCAAACGTAGCTGAAATGGTTTAATAGAACTGTTTTGGGCAGCTGTATCACAATGAGCAGTACCGAAACAATTAATGCACACTATTATGTAAAGAAATGCTAAATATTTCATTATATTTGAAATATTATTAAATTTGACAACTGAAATAGTCGATACGAATTAGAGCTGCAAATGTTCGCAACACGAGAGCAGTTGAATTATTAATGCTGTTGGAACTCCGCGTAAATGGGCACAATTACAAATCTCGATGTTACAGCAATTAAAATCCGTTTAAGCTGAACCATGGAAATGGATTATCGAAATCATTATAATGCTCAGTCTCGTTAGACGTAAGTATTATCAAAAGTTGATCAGTTAATGTGTCTGGCTTAAGGTCTACGCAACACAACTTCGATCTGTCTGTGAAGTGAAGAGCGCCCAGTTTCAGGTACGATACGGTTTTTTTTGCTTTCTTATATTGTTTGATTTTCTTTTGCTATTTGAGCCTCTAAGCTCTAATCGATCTTTAAAAAGTGTCTCTGTAGTAAAAGATTATACAGCTAAAACGAACCCTCGACACACACAGCATCAATTTTTTAATACATTTTTAAACAAATGGAAATTTATAAAAAAAAACGAATAAAAAAAATTAATTGAATAGAAAAATCTCTTGAGTGACACAACAACAAAGCAGGGTCAAGGCCAACCAGAGCACTAATGTGCTTTGTGTAAAAGCACTAATGTGCTTTGGCTTTTTCAGTGACTTAGTGTACTCATGGCAAAAGAGTTAGGTTATCGTGCTTGCGAGGGATTGTGCGAGGGATTGCGAGGCATTAGTGATGGGAAAATCCGCTCCGCAACCGGAGCCGGCTCCGACCCGCTTCAGACACGTGTGGAGCGAGCTCCGGAGCCGGCTCCGCTCCAACCGTTCTGGAGCGAGTTCCACTCCAGCTGCTCCATCCGCTCCGGAGCGAGCTCGGCTCCAGTCGCTCCGACCGCTCCGGAGCGAAAAAAAAATGAAAATATGTGTGCGTTATACCTTTTAGTTCATTAACACCCTCTTTTTCAAGCAGTTGTTTTGCCGGAGTGATGTTAACTATGCTCCAACCGCTCCAGAGCAAACGGACGAGCACCGCCCCGGAGCGGTTGCAGCCGAGCTCGCTCCGGAGCGGTTGGAATGGAGCTCGCTCCGGAGCGGTTTGAGCGGAGCTCGCTCCGGAGCTGTTGGAATGGAGCTCGCTCCGGAGCGGTTGGAGCGGAGCCGGCTCCAGCATGAAGCCGGAACGGGCTCCGGAGCGATAGGAGCGGAGCGGCTCACAAATCATAGAGCATACGGTTTACAACAGACAATGATAACATTTGTATGTTCCTAACGATTCAAATAAATCTGGCCACCTTGACGCACAGGGTCGTGGTGACATGAGCAACAATTTCAAGGGGCTACATTCACGCAGCTGTCAAACGCGCTTGTGAAAAGCAAAGCACCTCGCTTCGTGATTGTATTCCAGTTTTAATTCACCTAAAATCCGAGTAAAACTAACAAGAGTTAGCTTTTATTTCATCCTAAAGTGTACCTACAATGTTATTTTATCGTTTACTGTGAGGATATTCTGTTTTGCTTACGAGGAACACCCATGAGAATAGATGAATAGCTCCGTGAGGAAGTGAGAAGCAGTGCCAGATTCCATCGTATGGAACAGCTTTCCCTGTCCCGATATTTAAATATTTTCCTCCAGAGTTTCTTCGTCACGCCAAAAGTCTATTCGAGATGTATCGATAGCGGATATTTAGTTTGCACAGTCGTTGCACTAAATAGGACATTCGAGTTGGAAGTGCCTGCGGAAGGCAGAAACTTTGTTTACGTGTGACCGTGTGTATGTGTGTGTGTGTGTGCAGGCGCGTGAAGAACGAGCTGCGTGTATTTGTCCCGTACGTATGGGAGGCGGAAAAGCGAAAGAAAGCCACTTTTCCTTTGGATAAAACCAAGCACCGCCAGGATGAAGCGACTGTCCAACACCCTCCAGTATTACTTGGGAATGTTGATGCTCCTTGTGCTGCTGCTCCCGATTCCGCCTCGGTGTCAGGGAGCGCTAGCGTCTTCCAGCACAATTTTCGTAAATAGCATAGTTCCATTGATAAGCAATGTAAGCGTAAGTGTACCGATAAGTTCCGATAACAACCAAGTGCCTTCGGTGGCGGTGATATCTTCTCCTACATCATCGTCACCCGCGTCAGCGTCGGTGTCACCATCGCCGCTACCTGTTACCGGCAGCTTTGCAGCCACATCCCCCGCCGGTTCTGTGGAATACGGTGTCCAGGAACTAGCGAAATCGCTCGAAACAACGTTCGTTCATATTCGCAACGGGGAGCTAAGTGTTCCCAGTGTGCAGGTAACGTACCTTTAGATCTTCCCATTACACCCATCTTCCATTCCTTCACATTAAAATTATTAAATTTCTCCATTTTAGAAACTGTACGATAGCATGGAAATAACAACGACGATACACAGTGATGTGGATATGCTGGAGAAAATCGCGCTCAAGCTAACGCGAAAGCTCAATCAGACAATTACGGTGATCGAAGAACTGCGACGTTATATCCAAACTACCGGCATCAAGTACGGTGCAAAGTACAACACGCTTATCAACCCGTGCCCGTACAGTGAGCTCATCAACCCATGGGAAGACGAAGCTCCGTTCGATCTGCAAAGCTTCATCCAAAGCACCAAGCAGTCGAACGTTACACTTAGCAGACCGTACGCTCCGTCTGGTGACACCGTGCAGGGTGGAAGCGGTATTAATAGCAGCGCCATTAATGGTTTCCTAGACTTCAGTGCCTTTCCAGCAAATGCGGATTCCGATCGGCCAAGAATACGCGTCACTGATCAGACGATCGACGATAATAACGCAAATCTGCAGCAGCTGTTTGCCGAACATAGTGCGCACATGGACGAACACTATCTAAGCTACCGGCAGCAGTTTTATCTTTCCTCGCTGGATCACGCAAGCGCCTATAAATGTCACTACTATCCACGGGATGGGCGCCTGAAAGCCCTGTTCCTGTCGGCCGTACGCAACAAACACGTGTTCATACTGCTCGACGTCGGCAACACGATCACGTACGATCAGCTCGAGGTGGCGAAAGCCATCAGCAAGTTTGTGCTGTACCTGCTCAACGAAAACGATCGCATTTCGGTCGTTGCGGTCGGGCAACGGGTAACAACGTCGGAAGAATATTTCGATTGCCGCCCAACGAATCGGTTTGCACGCGCGACCATGGACGAGAAAGATCGACTGGTGGATTTTATCGATTCGTTAAATCGCACGAAACAAGCAACGGATCATGCGGCCGGCTTCCAGTACGCTTTTGATGCCTTTTCTGATATTTACCGCACACACGACGACGAAGTTCCGATCGTTTTTCTCTACCTTGGGCGGGCATTGCTTCCTGCCAGCTCAACGGCACCTAAAATCATACTGCAAACCATTCACGAAGGACAAACACGGTTACCGTACCCTGTAATAATCAACAGCTGTCTGATACTTCTAGACGAACGGGAAGTAGCGCACGAGAAACAGCTGATCGCTGACATTAGCACGCAGAACTACGCTAGATACAATCTTTCGCAGGTTATCTACCCGGCGGGAAAGATGGTCATGATATCGAAGCACTCGTTCGACGCGCAGCGTTTCATAGTGGCGCTTATGGAACCGTTTCTGAGCGCGAACCGATTCATTGAGGAGCATTTACGGATTCACTTACCGTATTACGACGCTTCGCTGCAGGATACCGTCGTTACGATAAGCCATCCCGCTGGAGTTCATGGTCTCGTTGGTGTAGATCTGTACCTGAGCGATCTCGTTGAACACGTAGCATACTACCGGCAGCAGGACGATTCCTACGCCTTTCTAATCGACGTCCAGGGCAACACGATAATGCATCCTTCCTTTCCCCGCCCATTGGCTGCTCGGGGAAGCTTTTACATAACCAACATAACGCGTCTGGAGCGGGAACATTTCGCCCCTGCCTACAAACGAATGCTGGCCGATCCGGAGGGTAATTTGCGCATCAACCACTACGGCACGAATCGCACAACAATGTATTACTGGAAGCGTGTTTACACGTACATCGTGTGTATCGTGCGATCGCTTGGCGCGGAGGTAGATAACACACTAAACGTTGATGGAACACGTGCTTCAAACACTTCGCCGGTACACTACCTTCATCCGGCGTCGGACACCAGCGATGGACGGAATAGTGTGGAATACAACTTTATTGCCACCAGTAGTGCCACGACAAGAAATCTGCTATCGACGCTGCTTTATCATCGTATCGATATATTCCCGCCACAGTTGCAGCGACCACCGGCCGATCTGCTTCAAGCCGATGGTGATGGTTCGTTGTGCCGGCTGGTGAAGCAACTGGCCGTATTCGATGCTAGCACGCTTTACCTAAGCGCATCCTCGTTCCAGTCACCATTCACGCACATTCGCAACAACCGAGATGCCGCTGGCGACGAGATTAATGTGCGCACGATTCAAAATATTATGGCGTACTTGAAGGATACGTACGGAAAGCTGCTGTTTGCCAATCCCGGTCTTCAGCCGGATGTACGGAGTGATGTGCTGGCGCTGTTGCAAATTCTCTACGACTATCAGCTGCGCCACATGCAGAGCAATCTCAGCCGTTACATCGTCCGACGTTACGCGGCCACTGTGAACGGTGTGTTGCAGATGTTCCCGGGCGGTTTGCTCGATACCGATCTCGAGCCGGCCAAGCGTCCCTGGTTTGTGAAGGCGATGGAATACCCGGGACGGATGGTGTTCACCCAGCCCTACCTGGATGCCGGTGGTGCGGGTTACGTTGTGAGCGTGGCGTACGCAATATTGGAAGGGCGAGCGAATCCAGCAGCGTCCGGCAGCACCGCACACCGACCGATCGCTGTTGTTGCGATGGACTTTACGCAGGCATTCTTCTACAAACTGCTGCTGGATTCATCTGCCGTTTGCGGCATGGATAACATAAAGTGTTTCCTGATGGACGATCGAGGCTATCTGGTGGCACATCCAATGCTGGCAGATCCACCGCTTCGCCCGGGGAACGTGCGCCGTCCCGTTGAACACATCACGCACAAGGAGTCACAGGTGGCAAACGACATTCTCAACCACAAGCAGTTGGTAACGAAGAAGATGTGCTTCAACTATGTTAACCGGACGGTGCAGCGATTCTATCAGTTTAACATGAGCCTCTCGGTGGACGACGTGATCACCAATCTGATGTACGGCGAGAAAACCAAGTACCAGATAACTCTCATCCCGGGCACAAATATGTTTCTCGGTATCGTCAACTCAACCAACGATGGAGGTGCCTTTTGTCCTTGTAGTACGGTAAGTGTAGCAAAGTGTAGCTTCTATTTAGGCGGTGTAAGCAATGAACTTCCTTATGTCTATGATTCCCAGGTTGGAAACTCGTGTCTAAACTGCAATCGCATGGAGCAAACCGAGTGTGAATGTCCGTGCGAATGTCCTCTCGATTACAGCGTGTCGGAACAGGATGGAGGCTGCACGACGCAACCCAAGCGCACCAAATCGGCAGCAAGCTTTCCGATACCACTTTGTTCGCCGCTGCCGGAGGAGCTCATTTCCATGAATGCCATCAACTACGAAGCCGACTATGAGCTGAAGAGTTGCACCAATATCAATTGTGAAGATTACACGACACAGAGCGAGTGTATGGGTAAGTGAAGTGCGCCTAGCGAAGAAACTACAAATGTAAATGCTTACTAACCTTTCCCTTCCTCGACATCCCACAGGACTGGTCGGCTGTGAATGGTGCCAGGTCGATGTGGATGGTGAGAATCGACTCAATACACCGTTCTGCACCGCTCAGCTAGCCTGTTTCAATGGGGTTTTTGGAGCCCCGACACCGTACGGCGATGCCGCTTACACCGGCAACAATATGGAGTCCATCCTACCACCAGCGTACAGTTCGATCGGGCCCGTGGCCGGTGCAATACTTGCCCTCTGTCTTGTGGTTGGCTTTGCGATGTACTGCTTCCGCCAAAATGCCGATCAAAGTGGAGCGTCCGAACATTTGTACGACGATCTGGTGGCAGATCATTGTCACGGCCTGCCGCTGTCCCGGTTCGATCTCGATGATGGCAGCCCATCCGACGACTGTGACATTAGTCGCACGAATGCGAAGCAAAATTTGCTGCTAAACGGGCAGCACAACGCTAACTATATGATTATTCCAAATGTGGCCTCACCGTACCAGATGTCGTCCGACTATCGCCGCCCGAACGGTGGCGGTGGTGGGGGATCGTCCGATCATGGCTACTCCACCATGACGCATCACGAAGAGTCGGAACATCTGTGCCTGTCCAACGTGGATCCGCAAGGCATTCCTACCGGTCGTTACAGTGGTGGTGGAGGCAATGGCGCTGGGGCTAAACGACTCTCGATGTCGGACAGTGCATCGATCAGCACGTCCGTTTCGAGCCCGTACAGCAACCACACCGGCGGCGCCGGTAGCTCCTTCCTCTCCAAGCCACCGATGCTTAACGATTCGAAACTGATCGGCACGACGATCGATCGGTTTGCCGATCCGTCCATGCAAACGTTGCTGCCCTCTCCTACGTCCATTTCTAGAACGGGGGTGCTGGGGACGACCGTACTGCCACCGGGGTCGCCCATCTCCGGTAGCACCAGTGGTCACCACATCCTTGTCCCAGTAACCGTCCATCGAAATATGGAAATTTCTTAACTCGCCAAGGCGCAGAGACAGACAAACGAGAAGAAGGTACCTTTTGTAACCTTCTATTTAATGCCTGCATGATAGGAAAGATTTCTTCGTCCCTCCGTGTGACGGATGTATAATTCATGTGTATAGTTTTATCGGCATTCCTCTCACATGGTTTTACAAATATTAATTTGCATTCTGAGAGACGTTTACTATACATAATGCACCGGTGCTGTTTGAATGGAACTGTCGGTCAGTAGTTTAACCTGAAACGGTTTACTTCTCTACCCGTACTCTTCATTCCAAACTCAATCACCCAACGCCCGACATACGAACATCGAACAATATAACTCTTAACATCGCTTTTACAAAGAGACTGAGATTACCTTCAAAGGAATGTTCCGTGAGCTGGAAATGTGCCGAAATTAAAATAGCTGCCAACAAAACAGTAGTACCTCTAACACGGCGAAAGAGCATTTTTGCTCCCCACCCGAGCTAAGAGAGACACGCTTGCCTTTACATTATATATTTTTCGTTACTGTTTAAGTTAGTTATTAAAACCGGTGAACGAATGGAACACATGCTTGACGAATATCAGTGCGGAGAGATAGCAAGCAGCTAGCTTAAGCGTCTGAGGATAGGAATATCTGCTATTTATTCCCACGGTAGGGAATGAAAAAAGATGTAAATTCTAGGTTTCATTAATTTAACGCAATCATTGGTAGCTAAAACTGTTATATGTACTGCAAATTGTTACGATTCACTTAACACATATCATCAGATTAACGTACCACGAAGGGAGAGTGTTGAAATCTAATCCTGAGTGGGTCCACCCGATAATCCGAATTGTTCTACCAGGATAAAAGTGGGTAAAATAAGACCAGTGAGCCTGTGTAAGACTAGCACCGGCATCAAGATTGGTTGTTACACCGTTCGGATTCTGTAGTGTGTTCTTGTTAAGTAAAACGTATCCCTTACTTCAATCGCGATCGCGAATCACAACCGATCGGAAACTGGCATTCGAGTGTTCGACTTACGTTTAGTTACTGATAGGCAAATAAGCTAAGAGAGATCCATCCGGTAACACCCATCTCTGCCAACTATTATAAACCCATGTGCTTCCTCTCGTTTAGATGTGCAGCTTTTTAGGTGTTAATTTACATTCTCTGTACGAAATGTGATCGTGTTTTCTGGATCACGTTTTGTGCGTGTGTGGCTTTATTGCAGAGAGAACGCAAACGCATATACCTCTAGGGAATTGAGCATTGTCCGCTGGTGCGGAAGAGATTTTGTAAAATGTACGTAAAGTTTTACTTCCTTTTTTTACGGGGCTTATGTGGGAATGATAGCAAACTTTTTACACGAAAATGCTAAATAAACTTATTTAACAGATTTCATTGCAGGGAATTGTGACCATTCGTCGAACATGTCCGAAAATAGATAATTTCAAATTTTGCTAGAAAAGATTTAAAGGCTAGTGCCGTTGTTAACATATGCCACCATTCATCCAATTTAAATGAAACAGTGGGGCCGTTCCGAGGTGATAGTTATGACTAATCTAGAAAAATTGTGAAAATAACGGATAAAAACTAACATATTATCATTCAAAATATCCTTATGTTTTATTTTGATAATATTTAGTAATCCGGCCTGGTTGTTACTACCAAATAAAAAAGTATTAACTAATTCTTTAAAGAATAATATTAAACATAAGAATAATAATAAACAAAAATTGTTTAACACAGAATACCATAACTGCGGAAGTGTTATTCTAATTTCCCGTTGAAGCAGGTCGAGAAGTACCTACTATAGGTTCGATCCGTTTGTTTATGCAAAAAAAACTGTACTAGTTTTCCCATCACTAGTACAAGCCACCTGTAAAAAAAAAACAAAACAATGTTTTGTCTATGTGTGCGTCGTTGTTTACGTTTCGAAACTGTCATAATTTGCACTAGTATTGGTGTGATGCCTTGTTGATACCGCACTGTGGGGAGGGATGATTACTTATTTTCGCTCGCTGCGGTGAATCACAGCCACTGGCCGGAACTGGATGCATATCTCTGTGTTGTGAAAAGAAAATTCTAATTATCGTTAACCAGCATGGCAGCGAAGAACATCTTTTCCAAGGTTCTACCAAACGTAAAACTCGCAACACGCTTCGATGCGGATGGGAATGAAATTCAGGCAAGTCGGAAGGGGAGATAAAGCGGAACTGGCACAACCATTAGATGGTTACAATGTTTCTTTTTGTGATCTTAGGTGGAGAAACGGGAGGATGAGGAGCAGAAACGAAAGGAGCAGGAAATCATCGACACACTCGTCGGTGCCGGGTACTATCGGGCCCACATACAAGGTTTGTCGTCCTTCGACAAGATAGTGGGCGGTATGACCTGGTGCATCGAAGCCTGCGACTATGACGTCAATGTGGATCTGCTGTTTCACGAGAATCTTACCATCGGGCAGAAGATGTACGTACGGGAATCCTTTGAAGTGTGCCATTTTCATTCTTATCAATCTGCCGTCTTCCTTCCCATTTCCCAGTGCACTGACGGAAAAAATTGTCGGCGTTCTGCCGCGCATGAAGTGTCCGTACCTGATCGAGCCGCATCAGATTCAGGGGCTTGATTTCATTAACATCTTCCCGGTGGTGCAGTGGTTGGTTAAGCGGTCGGTCGAAAACCGCAGTAAAAAGGCAGATACTTTGCGGAAGTTGGCGGCCACGCAGTTTCAGAACCACTTTACGCTCGACTCGGACCGTGAGCTGAGACGGTTGCGTGTGAAACAGTTGGCCAATTTGCAGGCAATCGAAGCGAAGTATCCTCCCAAGAGGTTGTTTAAGTTGCGGAAAGCGGCCGGAGGTGGATGGATACCGGTGGTGCCGAAGGATACTGCGGACCCGGAGACACGTGCGTTGGAAGAGGGGTTGGAGTTGGAGGAGGAGTTGAGGGAGGAGGACGATGAAGCGGACGTATCTACCGAACGGGAGGTATGGATGGGTTCAATTTATTCCACATCATTTGTTTTAATTTATTTTTTATATTATTTTTTGGTTTTTAGCTTAATTTTGATGTTTTATTTAAAAGTATCGCAAAGGAGGTAACTTTTTGGAAGATTTCTTTTCTTGAATAAGCATTTTTATGTTAAAATTAACATTTCTCGCTTTCTCAGCATAATATTTCGGGAGATCTTACGGAAGCGGATCACTCTACGCTGTCTAAAACGTATGACGATATGAAGCAAAAGCTCTCCACCGATGCGCTCGAGGAGCGAAATCGCATCAAAGCTCAGCTGACTCTTAAGCTTGCGCTCGAGAAAAAGTTGGAACAAACGTTGGCCGAATGTGAACAGCTAAAAACGACGGTGCTGGAGGAGGAACAGCAGCTGAAGGAAGCAACGGACCAAAAAGAAAGCCTCGAGGAGGAAATAAGAAATCTCGACAATCTTGAAATTACTGAGGCTAATCAAAAGTACGCATAAAAATGTTACAAATTGTGTCCCCCAGTTTGTAATGTATGCATTTCATTTGTGCTTTGCAGAATTCTAGATCACGTTAAGGAGCTGGTTTTAAAGAACGAGCGCATGAAGAAGCAGGAGACACAGTTTAAAGAAAATTGCAAAAAGGAGCTTGCTGAACTGCAGCAGAAAATAGAGTATGTTATAAGGTAAAAGTATTTATTATTCGAATAATAATCATTTTGCGTTTATATTTTCCAGGAAAGCGGAAACATCAACCCCGGACGAGGACATGCTGGAGCTTCAGAGACAGCTGGACATGGAGCTGGAGCGCTTAAAGTCTCTCCGGCTGCAGCTAGCAAAAAAGAACCGTTCCTACGTGGCCATCAAACGCCAGCTGGACACCATTCCAGATCGTACGGAACTTGCCCAATACCAGCGAAGATTCCTTGAGCTTTACAATCAAGGTATGGGATGCCACAAAAGTGTTTCTCCATCACTCTAATATTTGTAAATTTCCTTCTCCCTCGACAGTTAGCGCAAAGCATCGTGAAACGAAGCAATTCTATACGCTTTACAATACACTAGACGATACGAAGTTGTATCTGGAGAAGGAAATGTCGCTGCTAAACTCCATCTACGATAACTACGCAAACGCGATGCAAACGCCACACTCGCGCGAACAGTTTGTGCAACAGTTCGAAACGATCGTTGAAGGGATCCGCGCAACGAAGGCCAAGCTGAAGAAGAAATGTGACGACGAGAAGGCAAAGCGGGACGGTCTAAATGGGCAGCTGCTCTGCCTGATGGAGCAGCAGCGTAAGTATGCGACCACGGTCAAGCAGCTCACGATGGAGTGTCAGCGAAACGAGGCACTGATGCAGCACTTGAAGGCGCTGAAAGCCACACAGCAGCAGTAATAACATTACAGGGAAGCCCCAACGAACAAAAACTATCGCATTCCAGCGCCCGGGATAGTACACGCAGGATAGTGGGAACTGAATATATACTCAAACTACTTCACGATTAACCAATTATGCGACTAGCAGTGCCTTTATTTAGCTTCCCTGGGAAGCGGCTGCGTTTTCCGGTGACACTTCGCGCAACCGCTGCATCTTCATTTCCCGCTCTACGTAATAGTTTAGGTCCCGCAGCGGGTGATAGTAGGTGTGCACTACTTGCGATCCGACAAACATGGACAGTAGCGCGGATGCCATGAAGGTCAGATACTGTCGCATAGGAACACCGGCCGGCATCGTTGACTATTTCACCGTGTTGCACAATTTTTCTCTTTACTGCTGCGGAATAGGTTCCAGCTGATGGAGGCGCAACTTTTCCTCCACAATCTCTTTCGCCTGACGCTTTTTGAATGTATTATCTGTAAAAGGGAAATGATGAGAATATGAAAGCAAATTGCACACATAACACAACGCAACACAAATCACTTACAAAAGTTGGTCTCCCCAACGCGCCAGTGGATCATCGAAAACTCCAGCGCAGCACCGAGCCCGAAGAAGATGGGCAGAAAGCGATAGATACCGAACGTTCGCTTACCGGGCCATCGATCCAAAAGCTCTTTCAGCGTTTTGCTCTTTCGAATTATCATTTAAACCGTTCCGCAGTCCTCCTAATCACGAACATCGATCGAGAAAATGAGAGCTGTTTTGGTAGTAATGGTTTCTCGTCCTCCGTTTTACATAATTCTGTGTTGTGACATTTTACTGCCTGAGGTTGAAGCACGATTCTGTTAAGTATGTGAAGGGAGAGCTTTGACGATGACGTTTCCAAAGGGAAAGTATGGAAATCAACAACAATCGGCTGTCACGTTTGACAGTTCACCGCAACAGCATTATTTTCACGTGTTTTGTGTTGCGCACAGAATTGTGCTCGTTTTATTAAATAGTCTTTCAGCTAAATACTCCCACAATGACGATGGAAAGCGACGACGATTTGGATCATATTGATAGCAGCTTCGTTAACAAGGTGCAGAAAGCGGTGGTCGTAGTGAAACCAACCAACGATGAAGATGTGTCGTCAGATGAAGGTGCGCCGTCGGGCAAATCCGAGAGCGATGAGGAGGACCAAGATGATGCCGGAGCATCTTTGGAGCGTTCACGAGCGGAACAAACCTTTTCGGATGTGTCCATAAAATCTGAACCTGACTCAGAAGAAGACGAATCTGGTGACGCCGAGAAAGATGCACTCATTTCCAGCTACCTCACTGCTCTCAAGTCTTCCATGAGAAAATCAACCGGCACCGATGAATCGTCCACCGAAGACGAAGTGTCAATCAAGTCGGAGCATGAAGAGGATGATGCTAATGTGTCCATAAAATCTGAACCAATTACAGAGAGTGGCTCGGAGCAGATCGAAACGAAGGACAACATTAAAAAGGAACCAGCCAGCAAGAAGCAAAAATGGAAAAAGAAATCCGAAGTATACCAGCAGAAGTGGAAGGTGAAGATGGAAGAGAGGAAAAAGAAAAAGGCAGAACTTCGTGCGTCAAGAGCGGTGGCGATAGATAAACCTTCCTCAAAGCAAGAGGAAGAGCTCATGTCCCTTGTATTTGGCGGCAAGCAGCAACTAGTATCACAATTGGCGACCTCGGAAAATGAAGATGAACCTAGTAAAGCATCTAAGCCCGGTAACAAAACGAACGATCCTCCTGTAGGGCATCCCGAGGGAAAGGTAAAGTCAAAAAGACGTGCCGTATGGCACGATTCCGACGACGACGACAACGAAGAGGATGCTGCCAACAGGAAGCGCAACAAATTCAGCCGCGAAGAGCTGCCAGAACAGCTGACCAAGGAGAGACGGCGCAAGGAGTTCGAGCAGGTTGTCGGTAAGCCAAAGTGGGCCGATTTGGATCGAGTGCGAGAGGCCGATTCCGACGAAGAGATGCTGCAAACGGTTGGACACGTCGTGAAAGGAACGGCTTCACAAGGTCTCCCGAAAGGTATGATCGAGTTGAAGAAGCTAAAGAATCTTAACCGCGAAACGAAAGCTGAAGGCGAAATAACATCCATCTGCTTCCATCCGACGTCGATGGTGGCGATCATAACGGGGAAGCGTGGCCTAGTGTCCATCGTAACGGTGGACGGTGTGCGAAACGAGAAGCTGCACACAATACTGCTTCAGAAGATGCGCGTCGTTTGCGGTCGCCTGTCCCCCGACGGCAATGAGGCCATTTTCGGGAGCTTTCGCAAGTTTTACCATGTGTACAACTTGCTGAGCGGCCAGAGCGATACGCTCCGCATTCCCGAGCGGGAAACTTACATGATGAAAAACTTCCGCATATCACGCTGTGGCAAGTTCATTGCGTCTGCTGGGGAGTTTGGTGAGGTGCATCTGATGAGCGCCAAAGGGAAAGAGGTACTGCAAACAATCCAACTGCGCTACCCGTGCCAATCGTTGGGCTTTACGCCCGATTCAAGGTACCTGCTGTGCCACAGCAACGATGCGGAAGTTTCCGTGTTTAGCATGGAGCAGAGACGGATAGTGAACGTGTTCGTGGACGACGGATGCGTCAATGGTTCGTGTATAGCCGTCTGTCCCAATGGGCAGTTTGTTGCGACCGGCAGTCGACAGGGCGTCGTGAACCTGTACCCACTGGACGTGCTGCTGACCCAGAAGCAGCCGGTGCCACTGAAAACGTTCAACAATTTGACCACATACATCGATTCGCTCTCGTTCAACGCTACCTCGGAGCTGCTAGCGATCGCATCTTCCACCGTTAAGAATGCGGTCAAACTGATCCACGTGGCCAGTCGAAGTGTGTACCGAAACTTCCCTGTACACATGACGCATCTGGGGCACGTGACGGCGGCGGAATTTTCACCTTCCGGCGGATACTTGGCACTCGGCACGAAGGAAAGCACCGTTCTGCTGTACAGAGTGAAGCACTACCCGAACTATTGAAAGGTCTAAAATAAAGCAAATGGCATAAAAGTGGTAAGAATGTATGAAAAAATGGTAGAGTGTATTATTCGTAGGTCGTTGCTTATCGCTCTTAAAAATCATCCATGTCCATTACCGACACCTGGTTTAGGAATTTCTTGTACAGTGCCATAAACTGCGCCACGAACGCTTCCAGATGGAAGATGTGCTTGCTGCCCCGCTGCATCCGATGGTCGTACAACCCGGCGAAGCTAAGCGTCTGTGACTTCAAGCTCATGTCGCAGTTCTTTACCAGAATTTCCACCAAACCCTTGAAGATGATGTATGGCGGGATGCCCTGGGACAGCAGCTCGTACAGCCGCTCGCGCACAACCTCCATACGCTGGGGTGTTTGCTCCTGCACGATCATGTTGGCCGTTTCCTTCAGATACGTCTGCCAATCCATGTCCGGTATTTCCTGGTTGGCGGTAAACGGGTACTGCATTACTTTGCACGCTTCCAGCGTGAGAATCGCACGGCGTAGATTCCTTTCCGACTTTTGCGCTATCCGCGTCGCTAGCTCTGGCGGGATGTGTAAGCTTTCCTTTTTGCAGATCGACTGCAACAATAATCATATATTAGTAAAAGGACACAAAGAGGAAGGTTACTCCTTACTCACATTCATAACGGACACAATTTCATCCTCCGTCGGGGCCGACACCCGGATTCCAAGGCAACGACTCTTTACCGCGGGTATGATGCGTGACGTCGAGTTGACGCACAGGATCAACCGGCACGTAGCCACATACTTTTCCATCGTGCGACGCAGCGCGTGCTGCGCGTCCTTGGTAAGCTCGTCCACCTCTGACAGCACAATCGTTTTAAACTCGCGCTGTCCCGTCGGATCGATCTGTTGCGTTTGGGCAATCTGTTTGATCATGTCCGTTATGACCACCCGATCGTAAATGCCAACATCCGACGGATTCACCTCAATGTGGTAATTGCTGCTCACGGTCATGATTTCGATCTTCTTGTTTGATGGGGTCGTAAAGTTCATGACCTCGTTGCGTAGCCGCTCGACACCGGGACCGTACAGCTCGCGCAGCAGACAGATGATGCGCGTTTTCTTGCCCGCGCCCGAGGGACCGTAAAACATCAGATGGGGAAAGTCGCCTTGCGAGCAGAGATTGATCAGTTGGTTTGCTTGTTGTTTATGGTAGTCCAGCCGGGAAAGCTCCCGCGGTCGATAGCGATCAACCCACAGCGACATTTTAGGGAGAAACAATTAAATAAACACTGGTTTTAACAAAATGTTTTAGCTGATTTTGCTTCGTGCTTGGTGCAATGTTGTTGAATCGATTTGAATGGCGCGAAATTGGTTCGTCTGACGGCGTGCTGATGACAGCTGCTGAGATCCCTGCAGAAACAGTATTTCGTAAATCAACGTAAATAATATTACACTGGAAGCAAAACGAAGGAAACAGAAGTTAAATATTTCTCTTGGTTATACAGTTAACATTTATATTTAAAACATCATATTTTGCAAATTGTTTGTTAACAGTTTGACGCAAAAAGTTTTCGATACACGTTTTCGGCAAAGTTCCACTGTGCGACCAAAACAAAGCTGTCATATTCTGTTGACATTTTGCCACACGTGAAAAGAGTTGCAGTAGCCGGTATCCGCGCTCTTTAAATTTGCTCAACAAAAGTGTTTGCCCCCCCCCCCGAAACGCGGACCCGGACCAGCTCCCTTTCAGCAGCAATGACGAACGTATCCGTATCGCTGTACCTCGACACGGCCTGCAATTTAGAGAAGGAGATCGAAAATGCATCCAAAGCAAACTGCAGCTCTGTGACTGTGCCGATCGTGCACTGGAACTTCAACCGGGAGTTTGTACGCGAACCGCTCCGTTCCAAACATGGTCAGTTTACGCGCTCAGATCTGTTGCTTTCATCCACGCAATGGTTGAACCGAGTGATTTGCCGGATTGGAGATAATCTCGACCTAGACTCCCCGTTCGAGCACATACAGCGGCAAGCGGAACGTACCATCCGGCAGGAGATGTCGTTTGCCGAGCATCTGGTACAGAATGGGTATCTTTACACCCGGCTGACGGGATCGAACTGTGCCAACTTTGCCCGTACCGTCGGCTGCTCGATGTTTAAGGGCACGTTGCTGGTGGAAGTTCCTATCTCGAATCACCGACTCACACAGCACTGCTGGCGGCGTGACATCAAGGAAGAGGAATCGACGGTAGAAAACCCTTGGAAGTGGTGGAACACCTTCCGCTCGCACGCGGACTATAATCCCACCTTGAAGGTGGCCCTGGAGTTGACGGCAGACGTGCCGAAGCAGGACGAAATCTTTCGCTGGCTGGGCGAACCGGTCGATGCGATCGTGCTGCCGTCCAACATTTTCCTTACGAATGCCAAAAACTATCCAGTGCTTTCCAAGGCACATCAGTCGATGCTTAACCTGTTTTATCGGACGTTTAGCTGCCATTTCATTTTGAAAGCCAATCCGGCGGATGGTCACATTAAACATTACGTGGACTACATCAAGCACATTATACAACAGAATTACGTGAAGAATCCACTGCACGGGTACGAAGATCTGCTACAGATTCCGCTGCAACCGCTGTACGACAATCTGGACAGCTTCACGTACGAGGTGTTTGAGAAGGATCCGGTAAAGTACATTTACTACCAGAACGCCATCGAGCAGGCGCTTCTGGATCGTGTGCCGGAGAAGGAACGTGCCACGACGACAACGATCATTATGGTGGTTGGAGGTGGCCGTGGTCCGCTAGTCCGTGCGGCACTAAACGCGGCGGAAACGACGAGCTGCAAGGTGAAGGTGTATGTGATAGAGAAAAACCCAAACGCCATCGTTACGCTGACGGCGCACATTAACGAGCTGTGGCGCGATCGGAACGTGGAGCTCATCTCTACCGATATGCGCGAGTTTAGTCCACCGGAAAAGGCCGACATACTGGTGTCGGAGCTGCTGGGCTCGTTCGGTGACAACGAGCTGTCGCCCGAGTGTCTCGATGGAGCGCAGAAACATCTAAAGGACAGCGGTATCAGCATACCGAGCAAATCTACCTCCTACATCAATCCGGTCTTCGCCTCGAAGGTGTACAACCAGGTGCGGATGCTGGAGCGCAGTCCGCACTGGAGAGATCGTGTGATCTCTTCGCGCCACATGGAGCAAGCGTACGTTGCGTACCAGAAGAACGCCTACCACATTGACGATCCTCAGCCGCTGTTTGAGTTTGTGCACCCGAACCGAGACCGCGATCCGATCGATAACAGCAGACGCAAGACACTCCGGTTCCGTGCATCGCTCGATTGCGTGCTGAACGGGTTTACGGGCTATTTCGATACCGTGCTGTACAAGGACATTACGCTCAGCATTCACCCGTTCACGCACACGAAGGGTTTGGCGTCCTGGTTCTCGATGTTTATACCGCTCACCGATCCGGTGCAGCTGCAAAAGGGGGACGAGATTACGGTGCACTTCTGGCGATGCGTCGCATCGCACAAGGTGTGGTACGAGTGGAGCCTTAGCGCACCGGTTGTGACGCACGTGCACAACGTCGAGGGCCGAGCGCAACCGATCTGGCAGTAGGAACACGACCGCATTACCTCAAGACGATTACTATCGACGACGAATACTACCGACGGGTGTAACAATTTTTAATTGCTTCAAAGAAGTAAATTAACCTCTTTTTTCTCTGCAATAGGTAATAAATATGATACAGTTGGAGAAGAAGCTCCGGTTTTTGCTGTAAATTGAGAATATGTTAAAACATTTATTTTATCCAGAGGGTTAAAAGAACTACATATATACCTTTACAAAAGGTAGAAAGTGTAAAGTCCATATAAGAGATATTTTTTTCTGCAGGTAATTTGAACAAAATAAACCATTAAAGGCGTCGTTTCTTTACTCACTAGCGTAGATCGTTAAGTCAAGCGAAGCGCTGCGCATACAACTGTTCATAATTTATCATTATCAATGAGAATTCTGTATGGTGCAATCCAGTTTTTCCATCAGCTAAACTAGCTCATCAAAGATTCTTCTCATGCTTAAGGTGTAATGGTTTGCAGCGAAAATTTTGTCACGGTCCTTAGGGTTGTTGTCATTTTTGTCACGGTCCATTGAGGTTCCATTGTATTACTATTACAGTGTGAACACATTAGCACTTGTAGGTTTATAAACAGATAAAGCATGCAACAGGTTGCTTTATAATACAACCAAACAATTAAATTGACCGCCACAGGATCCGGGTTAGTATCTCATTGAACAGCTTTGAAGTATTTTAGACGATCCAAATTGCTAAGGACTTGTTTCCTAATAAAAAACCTAATTCTTACAATTATGGAAAAACTGAATAGACGTACAACGTGAGTGAAGTTAATCGTTTTGTTCATTGTTAACGAACTATTTTGCTGCTTATTAATGTCTAAAAACGCCAGAGAAGTGTCCTGTCCTCAAACTTCATCATTAGTTTTTGTTAGGAGAAGAAGGAAGTTTTTGTTAGGAGGAGAATAGAAATCATCACTATCGTTAGATCCGCGAGAAATGTCTATCCTTATCATCATTGATTCCTATAATAAAAAGACCTTAGCACTAGCCTTGACCTTCGCGCCATTAACGACGAATTGCTTCGATAGAGTTCAGTATTCCATAGCTCAGACAAGCTTACACAATTTTAAACAGGGCAGATGGTTGACTCTTTTAACTTTATTCAATAAAGTGCTGAACATGTAGATCTTCTATCAAAACATATTCTGTTCACCCTGAGTGAGATGTTTATTATGACTTTCTTGGTTATCCTAATCTCGTTGATGGGCGACTCGGTGGTCTCATTAGTGCTCTGGTTAGGCCTTGACTTTGTGTCCTTTGGTCTAATATCTAACGTCGGCATTGATATCGTCACTTTTGGATAATTATCACTCTTTAAAGGATATAATCAACTCTTGCAATTGATCCGGTACGATCCAAATTGAACCATTTCGAGCCTAGTGCAGGCACCAGAGCGCTTACCTTTCGGGGATATAAAGTTCGTATAGTTTTGTGAATATTTATCAGTATTCTTATCATATCACTTATTGCAATATAGACTAATTTCCATATTCCAATGATTACATTAGAAAAGCTCAATCAACGCTTATTATGGATGGTGATATGCCACTCACACATACACACCTCTACTTTTATACACCTTTCCATCCGAATCTTCCGGGGAGCCACTTAGCAGCTCATCGTGCCTGTACACACGTTTGAATCTGATCACACTGCCACCGAGATAACAGGATAACGACTGCTAACGACTACGGAAGCGTTTCACGACCGGTACAACTAAATCTCATGTTGCCCCACACATGGTGTGCCCGTGGAAGCGTTCGTAGGATGAAGCGGAAGGATACGGGTCGTCTGCTGAAAGCAATGCGCACGTACGGCCCGAGTCACCCAAGGCCAACGTGCACACCCACCCAGAAAAGGGCTACCGGAACACCCACACGAAGTGATCCAAAGGGACGGCGCACTGAGGTCCCCGTTGGTGTGAACCGGTTCCGCAGATAATGGATAACCAGTGCTATTTCAACACTTTACGAGTGTTATCATTCTGGGCCCTTCTGCGTTAGTGAGGAAAACGAACGAGGAGAGACGTAAGAAAGGATATTGGAGGGAAGGAAGAAAGGAGTAGGTCGCGTATCGCTCACCGCGAGTGGCTCCGTTGCATTGTGGTCATTTACCGGGATAAAATCTAAAATATAAAAATCCTTTTTGCAATATGTTTGAAATTTTATCTCCTACTAAAAGGATAAAAAGATACATTTTTTCTTCATATTTCAATTAGTAGAAATCAAGAATTGAAGTGCAAAATCGCTTATACTAATACATATTTGAAGGTGAAAAAAAAACATTCATTTAGCTCTACAGTTAAAACGATTGCAATTTTTACATCTTTTTGTTCCTTGAAATTCTTGGAACGATTGAACATGTTCCATCTCGTCATAGTTTTTAAGGGCACATACTGTGATAGCATAGTCAGTGTAAAACTTTACGACGCAATCAGCTCTTTTGGAATTCCGGTCAAACTGATTAGGCTATCTAGATTGACCATGACCAACGTCACATGTAGAGTGAAGGTGGATGGAAAACTCTCAGGATCCTTTGCTACTACTACTAAGGGTCTGCGCCGGGAAGATAGGCTTGCCTGTCTCTTTTTCAACCTGGTGCTAGCGATCCGCAACTCGGAAATGGAGACTTCGGGAACCATCTTCTACAGGTCAACCCATATCTTGGCATACGTTGATGACATAGACATCATTGGTCTGCGGCTCTCCTATGTGGTAGAAGATTATCAAAGGTTCGAGCAGGCGGCAGATGATCTCGGGCTGCAGATTAACGAGGCGAAGACCAAATTGATGGTGGTCCAACAGGAAATCGGACGACCAAGATCGTCAAGATCGGGATAACAGATTGGCACAAGATGGCGTGAGACTGGAACTATTTTACCAGAAACCCACACGACATATTCAACGAATTCAATTAAATTAAGGCACTCTAGCGTCATCTTTTCAGCACGCGTACTCAAGAATTTTAAATTATATTAATGGAGCTTAAATTGTCGAAATATTATCATGTTCGAATAGGCTCATTTATGTTAGTTGAAAAGGCTAAAGTTGATACTTTTTCCCATGATCCCCAGTTAGTTTACAACGTTTCGTATAGATAGCCCCACTTGCAGCTTTATCCCGGCGAATGTTCCAAGATGCCCACTGTGCGGTGGCGCCTGAATTACGGTCACGACCGGACCGCCTCGCCGTGCACCGTGTGGTGGAGGGAGGGGATTTTTTAGCTCTGACGGGACAGTCGGGATATGCGTACGAGAGCGTCGATTGTTTGATGATGAAGCTCAACGTGCGAAAGGAAATCCAGCCCGCGACACGAAAGCGGAACGAGACCGAGCGAGCGAACGAAAGATACGAAAGATATACGCGCGTGAGTGCATGTGCCGCGTGCGGAAGATGCTGCGCGCACGCTTGAGATCGAAATCGTGAATCAGTTCGGTTCTGCCATCATCATCATCATCATCATCATCACCATCGTCGTCGTCGTAATCATTCAGAAAATGCCGTCGTTCGGCTCTCGGTGATGTGCGCTCTCCTGTTCACATGGTGTGTCCTGCCGCCAGTGTGACTCTCTGCGCTCTCCGCCGAGACCTAGAGGGCGCGCGTGCCGACGCCTGCGAGGGCGGTGAGTTATAGGCGTTCGGGTTTTCCGAGTCCGATTTCCGAGCCCGCGGCGTAATCCTGTGATGTGATCCTCGTTCTTCTGAATGAAGGCACAACCGGACGGCCGTCCAGTCTCCGATAAACAAACAAGCGCATCGGCAGCAAGCTAATCGTGCAGCAGCGCCGGAACCCGTGTGTGTGTGTGTCCGTATCTTCGCGTCAGTGCGTCTTGTCGTTGTGCACGCGTGCGAACGTGTGTGTGTGCACTAAAAGGAGACCGTTACCAACGTGTTTAGTGAGGGTCAGTGATAACAGCAACGAGGAGGAGAATAACATAAAAAATATGTTGCAATAACTTTATCCCCGAAAAAGAAATTGCACATCTCTTCGTGTGTGTGTGTGTCTCTCACTCAAGTGCTTTCTTCAACTTTCTGTTTATTTTTTCGTATGGTGACACGTCCGTGCACACATTGATAAACCAACCCGCTAACCAACCAAGCTAATTAGCTGTGAAGTGTGATTAGTGCGCACGCACTTTTGTGCTGGAAACGTGCTAGTGAAAAGGCGTTAAATTTGAAAAATTCCACGAAAGTGTCAGGTAACATCTTAGCAGGCGTAGTGGTGTACAATATTCTGCACCCGTAGGGCCCACGTGTCAGCAAGAGCTCGAACCAGTAGGCGTTGCACTGCGTGCACAGAATGCACTAGCAACTTAAGTGTGTTTCCCCGCAATGGTAGTACCCTTTGCTCGGTGGTAAAAGTTCGTTTCTGTATTTCCCTTTTTGTGTGTGAGTGTTTGCCTCCGGTTGTGCAACGTGAAGTGCCGCTGTGTAGACGCGTGCATCCTTTTTCCAAGGTCGACCATTGCTGGTACCCTCGGCGTGTTAAAAGCACAAAACCGCGAACCACTCTCACTCGCTTCAGCTCTAAAACGCCCCCTTCCCTCGTGTTTTGGGAAATGGGAAAATTTATTGAAGAAAGTGGAAAATAGAGAAGAAAAGAGTGTGAGAGATAGAGAGAGTGGATAATTAAATGCAACATAATGAACTTCTGGAAGGAAGCGGACAAGCGCCCGGGCTGCTGTTTGTCGGTGCAGCCCGTTTGCTAAACATCTGGCGCTACGTCAACGTCGACAGACACCCGGTTCTGTGTGTGTGTGTGTGTGTGGGGGGGCCCGACTCAGAAACCAATTTAACACGGGTCCGCAGAGACATCCGAGACGCCGTCCCTGTGTCTTTCTTCCCCCTTTTCTCCTTCTCCTGCTCCCCCATCTTCCCCCATCCCGGTGCATCTCCAGAGAGTGTGTTTCGCGCACAACATTTACCGCTGGGCAGTCCACTGTGGGAGTGTTACCGTTTGGGGTGGCACAATTTATGGGCCAAAGTAGCCAACCGGTTCCAGTGCTCGACCACTTTGCTGAGGTCTAGGGAGGGGAGTGCACTAGCAGCGAGCCGAGCGGGCAGGGGCCAGTCCGATCCTCTCCGGTGTTCGTGTTCACTATTCTGTCAGTGAACTTGTTTCCGATTCCGTGCTGAAAGTTTCGCTTCAAGAAGGATGAAAGTGGGCTGTGCGTATGTGTGTGAGCGTTTGTGAAAATCTCGAGGGAAAAGCAAAGTTTTGCATCGGCGCTTGAAACTTGTTGATTAATTCACCACCACCGGGCACGAGCGGGCGATTAAAACAGGAAATGAATTGTGCAACCAGGGTCTAGGGTGTGTGAGCTTGTGCGAGGTGAAGTGAGTGGGTGTGAAGCTGCGCCAAAGGTGAGCGGCCAGTGAGCAGAGGAAATCCCGCACGACTCTTGGATAACGAAGTGACCGAAGGGGACTGCAGTGCTGCATCCTGGACGGTGCATTACGGTGCAGGTAAGCGCTCGTAAACATATCGATCAAATGTTGACCGCGGTCATCGTCGACAACGGTTCCTCATCAATCATAAGCCGCCGGGGCAGTGTTTTTAAATGTTCCGTTGCGGTAAGGCCCGCTCGAAAGGTTGGGCTTTGATTTACTGGCATTTGGCGGGCCGATCGCGGAATGCGAATCCGCATCCGTTTGATGATTGGTGATGATTTAATTATCGACGGCACTCGGTGCACTCTATAATTATCAAGAACTGGGCAATGATCGGGCTTCGGCAATAGCGCCTGTAATTTACCGCTGGCTGAATTGTGCTGGGAAATGTCGGATCAATCAACTGCCATTCAATCATAGGATGAAATGGTTGTAGGGATGCGCAACACTTTACCCATCGACAGATGATGAATGGTCTTTGTGGTGTGGTTTAAGCCCGTAATCATCGCTTTGTTTTGATTAAACCATTATCTACGTGTTGGTATACACGGTTAACTTAAGTTATGTTTCGTCCCAAGCCAAACAAAACCCTAGGTGTAATATTTGGTAATTTATACTTATCATATTTCACTGTTATTTGAATTTGTGAAAATCTGATTTTTTGCTCTTTGATAAATGGGTCTTAAATAGATCTAAGTTTTTCATATTTTACTAAGTAGTAATGCATGATCATGTTTGATTCATTTAAGATTTAAAAGCCTCAGTTTGACAGTTTTGAGTTTCTTTTTATTTATATCAACCACGGGACACTGTTTAATTAACAAAATAAAGTGAAAAATTGGGTTTTTAATTTTCTCCATTTTTATTGATTATTTGTCATAGTTTTATAAGGCTCGTGAAATCAACTGATTTTTATATCTACAAGGAAGGGTCTATAAGGGCATATATTATTTAAAATATATAATATATAATATATAATATATAATATATAATATATAATATATAACATATAATATATAATATATAATATATATAATAAAATAATAAACATAATACACAAAAGATCGTGAATACGATGTGCATTCGTACTATGCTAATTTATGTTGAACCAGCATGAATTATTTATCTTAATCTTAAGAAAAAACTCCAGGTTATGCAAAACAAATTATTAAAATTGATAATGAACTTTCCACCTTAGTGTAACAATAACAAACTACACAGAATACAAATTGTTAATAAATTAGATGATTAGATGATTTCAGTTTGTCTTTAAGTTTTAGATGGAATGTTAGTTTTGGTAAAGCTCAGATAAGATTAGTTTAGCAAGATTTTGTTAGAAACTTTATCACTACATGTAATTCTCATAAGTGACTCAGAAAAGTTCACACTGCTATACATACAATTTGCACATTTGCAAAGCCATTGTTAACAGGTTATGAATTTTTTTGGACACAATGTTTTCATCAATACACAATAAATACTTTACTTCTATTACTATTGTTTGCCACTCGAGATGAGAATAGTTTAGTTTTAGGGAAGATTTATTGAATTTGAAGCATTACCAATGCTTTGAACTGAAGCAAGTGTAATACTGATTTTTTCATATGTTTGAATTTTGAATAATTATTTATCATATGAATCGTATGCCTTGTTTCATTGCAGGCTACGAATAATTTTAATATGGCAATAATATTGTGAAATATTGATCATAATTAAAATGTTAGTTAACTTTTGGGTTATTTTTATTTCTTTTTCATATACCTATACATTGCCAAGCGGATGGTAAAGCATGCATAGCATAGAGTTAAGTTCATAAGCCAGATACATACACATTCCTGCCAAAAACGTGCCATTAACCGCTCCGCTTCCCAATGCTCCGATCGAGAACGAAGGCCCTTGCTTTGCATAATGATAAAACAAATGCGTGTTGTAAACTGCATCGCTCCTCCACAAAACCATACACCCCCTTCCCCTTACTTCTCCAAACACACACACAAACAACGTGACTACACCTCATCTGGTGGGGACGTTTGCCAACTTCGTTCGGGCTTGGGGGAACATAATTTTACGGCCCCAGATGATGCCTCATTTTCATTTCGTACGCAAAACACGTGCTTGTTCGCACAAAAACAAGCAGACCGGCGAGTGCCCTTGCGCTCGTGTTTGCAAAAGGGCAGTTAAAAATGTCAATTAATTATGAGTTTTCCACGAACGGTTCAATATTTTGGGGTGCTAAAGCAAACAGCAGCAGCAGCAGCAGCGCCGTCCATCGTACGCTCTGGGGAAAAAGGAAACGGAAGGAACAAAAAGGCAATCCATGGAATGAATTCGAAAGAGCCCTCCCTGAGTTTTTTGGGGGGGGGAAAAAGTTAAAGGGGTTTGGAAAAAGCAAATAAAATAAATGAAATTATTTTACGATTCTCAAACTGCGCGCTCGTACGATTTACGTGGAAAATACTCATCCGCCAAAAAGAGTTCCCCCCGAAATGGTGATCCTTTTGCACCTTCGGAAAAAAACGTCCCGCTGAAGCGTCCACTCAAGCAGCTGTAAATTTTAAAGCCGTAAATCAGGCATCTTAATAAGGATTTTCCCCTGCGCCATAAATAGCAGCAAGCTACAAGCATTCGAGTGATGCTTTGGAGAAAATCGCTCGCTGAAAGCTCTTCTGTTTCTCGATGGGGAATGAAAGCTTTCGGATGAAAATTAAGATATAGTCATTATAAATCGTTCCGCCCCATCACTTCCGCTGTGATCAACAACCACAAAGGTAGGAAGAGAAGCCCCGGGGACCGGGAAAACGACAAAATAGCGAGGGATTCGAGGGAAAATCGATTCGAACGCTTGCAAACAGTGTACAGCGAGCGAGCGCGGTTCGATGAGAGCGTTAATCACCGTCACACTTCCTCCTTTCCAGGCCAGGTTGTGTTCGGGTGTCGGCTGGGGTAGTTCGGAATCGGATTTAATTAGAACTGGATGTTGACCGAACCAATCGACCGGCCAGCTTGTTTTCTGCCAGCGAAGCAGCTGTAGACCGTGGTGCAGCAGTAAGATCCGTCCCAGCCGGGTGGACTCTCGGACCCGTTGGATGGACTGAGCTTGATTGAATATCTTGCACCCGGCAGTGCCAATAAAACGCTTTTCCCAGCTACCGGTTTTGGCTGTTTGTTTTATGTGAGTAATTATTTTTTGTACCCAGCTTCCTTGCACCGGTTCGACCCGAGTTGCTTCTGTTCGCTTCCATTTTCCGTTTGTGAATTTTCCACATGAAAAAAATCTGGTGCAAGTTGCGCTATTTTATTGTTGAAGCTCTGTGTAGTGTTGTGGTTCGTTTACATAGATTCTTTTATATGAATCGTTATTGAAGAGTTATTCAATTTACGAACCGATCAAAGAATCTGAATGCCAGGATACAAGAATCTTGAAATCCATCATAATAAAAAAAATCTTTGAACATAAATAGTACATACATCTCTGGAACTTGCATCTCAATGCTTTCAAAATCTTCTAAGATTTTTCATTTATAAATTGAGATTTCTCAAGACACTTAAATCTTTTCAGAATTTATAATCTTGAGCTTTTCGTGAATCTACAGAGATTTAGGAATCTTGGGAAACATGGAATTTCGAAAAAGTTTGGGTTTTGAAATTTTATTCCTGTAGAATTTTTCTGAATACATTTTTAATGATATCAATTTATCTGTGAAGAGCCCATAACAGTGGTGTGAACGGCAGAAAAAAAAGTATTAAAATGTATAGAAACTTCAAGTATAGAATGTATAGAAACTCGTGTATCTCTCGCGACACATGATTAAGATCTTTGAAGATGTCTTTCTAAATACATTAATACCAGGACTCATGTATTTCCAGAGTATCAATTTTCACGGGATCCAAGATTCATGAAATCCAAGATTTTTAAAGACCAGTCTACATAAATTCTAAGCTTCATCGTTTCAGCCATAAATCGTTTCATCCGAGATTCAGATTCATCAACTTATTTCGAAAATTTAGTAAGAGTCATGAATCTGATTCAGAATTTCTTAATACAATATTCTTTTCTGTCTAGAGTTATAAACTTTAAGTAAGTTCCACTTGCAAATGCTGGATGAATTTAAAAATGGCCGTTCGTCATCCTACCTGCTATTGCCGACCCATCGGGACCCTTTTATGTTCTTTCAGACGCGCCTATATTTTTGCACGCGAGACCTGCAAACACACCTAAGCCAAGCACGGTATGGTTTATGCGGCTTATGTTGTTGCTCTCCAATACATAAAAGCTGCATGTCGTTCAGTATGTGCTAACCGGGTTTGCTGGTAGAGAATGGGTTTTAGGAGCATGTTATTTTTGATACGTACCACTTTTGATACCCACCTCCGCTGCGACCGTTTTCTCTCTTTAAAAAAAAAAACAAACGAAACGTTTCCTTGCATCAACAAAAAACCCGAATTTCCCTGTCATGTTTTTCTTTGAACCTTTCCTTCGGCAACAAAGCGCTGGATTGTGTGTGTGGCACGGGCAGAAGCGCGGTGAAAACTGAGCATTTCGATCCGGCCAGGACCGATCCCGGACCCATGTCCGGTACAGTTGCCCAGTGCCCAGCTGCTAACACTCAATTAATTTCCTTCCCTGCGTGACAACGGGCGTTGATTGATTTGCTGACTGATTAGAACGGATTAATTAAGTCCCCCTCCCCCTGCATCGGGAGGACCCGGGAATGGGTGGGTTTCACTTCTTTTTTATTCAATCGTTACTACCTTTACTTTCTCCACTACGTAGTACACGGTGTACCGGCTTCCGGATATTCGATAACCTAGACGCAACACCTCTTCCTGTGCGTGGGCTGATGTAACCGGTTCGTTTACTTTCGCTTCTTCGCCATCCAGTGCGCTTAATTGATCGAACAAAGTGGATAGAACGGGGGTGGCTCGGCGCTGGCAGGACGCGCAAACGTTCTTCCCGAGAGCAGAGGTTACCAAGTGTTTGGTTTCGGTGGTTTTACGGCCACAGCTCGTACTGTTTTTGTTACGCATGGACGGAAGCGAGTGTTGTGTTTGTGCTCTAGATTTTTGTTTTATTTTGGGAACTAGAATCGAATCTCGTTTAATCCAACACGCCCCTATACGTATATGTTGTTGCTAGGAGTGTATGTAAAAGAAACACTTTTGAGCCTCAAGTGAATAGGATCGTAACGAATTGGCGTAAAAATCGTGGTAAGCGCAAGGAAATTGGTTTCGTGTAGCGTTTGAAATTAGTTTTTCGGCTGGCCGGTGTTGTTTTGATCAATTGATTAATTATCTTTCGGCTTTGAAGGGTTGCCTCGGTGGTTCCGGGGTTTCTGCAGATCGTGCTTGAATAAAGTGTCCACCAGTTTTATTTTTATGTCGCTCACAAAACTTCAGCACTACGTACGGTTCAATTCGGGATGAGTCATTCAATTCGGTACGTAAGCTTGTAACGGTTCATACCGTGTGTGTTTCAGTTTCCATTTACGAATCGAAGGAGAGGACAATTGGAAGAAAATGAAACAATTTTTATTTGAATCGATGAAAACGCGAGTACTTTGATATGTCCATATTACTCAAAACCCGTTCAATACAAACGTGAATGTGTTCGTTCTTGAAAGGGTTTCGATTGACTGCTCATTTTTTCAACTGATTTTTTATCCCTGAACCTTACTGATTTTGTTTTATTATTCTATGCGTCTAATTTCATTTTAGTGTTCTTTAATTTGTTTATCGTGTAATTTGATTACTCTTTCAGGAATTTCCTGCAGCACAAGTGTCCAAAATCGCTAACGATAATTGTATCCAAAGATGAAAATGTATAACAAAATATCAATTTTTTGTCACTAATTCATACATAATTTTAAGATTATTATGTACTTAAATGCTTAATGCAGGTTATCATTTAAACGTTAAAAGAGAGTTAATCTTTGTAGTGACGGTAAGACCATTGCAGGATATTTGCATTTAATTATTAATTGTGGTAAAGTGGTCCAGTAGTAACCGCGATGCCTACGCTCACAAGGCTCGAAGTTGTACATATGTTTGGCAGACTGTCTCAATTTCCACATAAGTAAGTCCCAGAAATCCAAGTCCATTAGTGGATTAGGCTGACCTGGCTGAGCGACAAGTATTTATAAGTCGTCTTTATTTTAAAAAGCTTTTCAATAACTTAATGGACATATTTTTGTTTCACTTTGTGCATCATTACTGGAACACTTTTTGTTTAAAATTTTACGTAAATTATATAAAAATAGCCGACAGTGAGTAAATTAATGGAAAATGCTGTAGCTTTACAATAAAGCAAAACCAGATCACATAATCTATTCTACGAGCATAACATTTTCCTTGATTGATAGATATGATTTAGGGACAGATCAGCTTTTAATGATAAAGCGTGGAATATTAGTTTACTGAATGATATATATAGCACATTTTAAATATTTGAATATGTTGTTTGAAGTTGCCAATCAACGTTTAAAAAGTATTTGTTTTGCTAGCGTTTTAAAACTTCAAAGTTATATGATTGCTATATTTTCCAGATTAACCAAACTTTCGACACCTTCACTGGTGCACGTGTAATTCAAATGCACACGAAATTATCACGTTTCTTCTATTTGTCCTGATCCTGATTATAACTCTGATTTTTTTCCGGGAGATCTCCATGACGTATGGCGATGTAACATTTTTGACAGTTGACCTATTTTCAAACAATGAAGTTTGGACTAGGTTACGTTGTCAACCGAAATGCAGTCATTATCATATGTCGAATGCAAAGCTCTTAAGCGCAACGTCCTTAAGTGCTTTATGAGCACGTCATTCAACTTAATAGGATGGCTTTAGATTTAACTGGCTTGACAAGAGTGATAGGCATCTTTGGCAGTAATCCTTTAAAGTTTAAAAACTGTCTTTATGCTACATGGTTAAAACTTGTGAGGTATAAGTTTCACAGTTTGATTTGAATGTGATCTCATTTCGGAACACAATCTGCTAGTTGAGTCAAGCTCACTTGATCGAATTGTTTTCGTTAAAAGTAGTTACAAACTATAGGCATTTTTTTAAAAGCCTAGGAAAATAAGATTAAGGAACATAAGATTGATGATCCAAATGTCAAAAGAAATATAAATTAGTAATGAAACGGAAGTGAAGCAATTGTGATATAATTTATATTACATACCACGTCAGAAAAGCACTTGGGCTCAAGAATCTCTTGTCCCAGTATTACAATTTGAGAAGAAAGTAATTGTTATTTTTTCTAGTTTTTAATGAAAATGTTGTTTTATACTTATTTTATTTTTTTTGTTTTATACTTCACATCCAGTGCTCCGATCCCTAGTATAAAATATTGTATCACCATAATCTATCAAGGATTTGTTGAATTAACAATGCTTTAAGAAATCGCTCGCATCTCAGGGTCACATCTCTGGGAACTAAATAAAATAACCATTTTGCATTAAAAGTAAAACTGTAAGGTGAGCATGTACACCGCAGACCGGTAAGGCATACCACCAGGCTAACGCATGTCAGTTAATATTTTCAAGATTTGTTTCGCTGTTCGCCGAAAGAAATGCTCCATTGACAGCGATTTTCCCGAAGACGCCACCGGCAGCATCACACCTCCCAGTAACATAAACACCGTTAATCGTTTTTCCATGCCCTGCGCCGAAACGTAATTCATTTAATCCCCGCTCGTCTTGCGCGCCACCATCAGGCAGTGGAAAACCGCTCACCGGTCGTGAACCGTCGGGCGCCGGGCAACGATTTGCATGAGCATGATAATCCGAATGTTTTCATGGATAGGATTTTCTGCTTCCCGGACGAATCGATGGCAGCATGAAGGCATGGGCTCTTTCCTATCTATCTCTCTCTCTCTTGCATCTTATCAAATCATTTTCCCTGTATACATCCATACGAACCGGATCGCTGTTGGTTGTCCTCTGTGTCACATCTAGCCGCGCTTCCACCTTTGGCGAAACAAAAAGAAACGGGGGAAAAACAAATATGCCCCCAAGGAGATGTTGGCATACCGGTGCAAAGATTACGAAAGTTTATCGATAAATAAAACTTCGTCCCGCCGTCTGGCCGTGGGTCTGTGGATGCAGACCCTTGCCACTGTCGTTCGAGCCCTTCGGCTGCTTTTGCCCGCGGAGAGATCGAAATTTAAATACCGTAACTCCTCTCGGTTCTCAACGTTTTCCGGGACGTCGGATAGCGTCGGTAACGGGACCAGTATCTCGGATGCTATTAGCAGGGCCTATGGTTTTATGGTTTAATTCTTGCTGGGTAAAGGTAATCAATGCGAACGACAAACGAGAAGAGGAAAATGGCTTTTTCAACGAAGGATAATAGATAATTTCCGGATGAATAGCTTGATACTTTAACAAGGGGCTACAAAACTAGCCTTGTTCAAAAAGTATTGTTTTAAGGATTGATGTTAAGCTGGTTGAAATTGAGCAAGAAAAGAACCTAAAGTTGTGTAATATTAATTGTTTTACTGAGCATCAATTCAAACATAGTAACTTTTTTCGTGTAAATATAAATTCTCTTAAAAAATTACATTTAAAAATTTGTAAGCTATACGGCCAAACCGTTACTACCGAATATTTAAAAGTGTTACAACCCTCCGATAACATCGTCTGACTTGTTAATACTCTTACAACGTTTCCGGTTCGATTATGCTAGAGTCGTGCAGTCGTTCCCTCTGGCAAGACGTGACCTAATTGTAATGGAGCACCAGAACTTTGTAACTATCTTCGGGTCGTTTTTTTCTTTGCGAAACAAACTACACCACATTACCTGTTGCGCTGTTCGCAATAGTACCGATGGTAGCTTTTCGTTGGGAGTTGCTCATTAGTTAATTAAAGTTTTCGAAGAATAGAAACAAGCTGCACTCGCACACTCGATCCGTACAGAGCGCCTTGTTTCTTTGCCAGACAAGCAAACTTTCGACCTGCTGTCAAGTAACATTGCACTACCTTACCTTCGTTTCACTGGGCTGTGAGTGGCTTTGTTACGAATGTACGGACTGCTGTTCCTGCCGTCTCAGCTGAACCGTACAGCAGACTTTTCCGCGACAATACCACCGGTTAGCGTTGGAATCGGGACAACGGTGAACAGAACAAGGTGTGTTAACCGCTTCATTATATGGTGCGTGTCGCGTGTGTAATTGAACGCTTTTCCTTTCCCCCGCCCGGGTAGACACAGCCGTGGACGATTGTTCACAAATTGAAACCAATCTACGGTCGTAAAAACAGCGAGCGTAACAAACGTACCAACAGTTGCCCCGGATGGATGGTAAATTAGTGTTGACCGTTTTGCGTTATGTGTTCCGCGACAGCAGCAGCGTCCGAGCGGTCAGGGATGATGGGGATTGGCGCTTGTTTTGCTGTGTGCTCTACTGTGCCGTAATTTAGATACACAAGGTACGCGCTAGCCAGGCAGACAGACAGTCACAAACATCAGAAGAACATCATCAGCATTCCGGTGCGTCTCGCAGGGGGGGAGGGGACTACCGGTGGCACAAGGGAGTGGGCATTGAACATGATTTAAAACGGTAATTAGACGCCATAATTTATGGTCATCGGATAAGGTCGTGACGTCGCGCTGGGCTGTCACAAGGTGAACCGAGCGGCGGGAGATGATGTTCCACCCGGGAGAGCGTTCTTCCGGAGCGGGGCAGATCGTGTGCTCAGACCGGCAATTGACTCCTCCGAGAGTTAGCGCACGGGAAAGTTCGCTCCGTTTCGGATGGTGGTGATCGTGGTGGTACTAGTTTATTTACGCCATTGTTCGATCAGGTCCTCTACTTCCGACAGCCGACGACGTTGAGCAATGTTTTCTCTCCCGCGAGAGTAGATAATTAAGAGTATCTTTCATTTAGAAACTGTCAAGTGCAGTCCTCGTGCTTAGTGACGGGTTCATTTGACGAGTAAATAAATGGATTGAAGTTGTGCAAATGGTGCATCGGAACAATTTGCGTGTTTGGTGAAATGACTTTACTGTGTGTTATTATGAAACATTCCGTTTATCCTAAGACTTGAATGGTTTGGTTTATTTTCTTTAAAATCTGTCCAGGAATTCCAGAGCGATGGAGGCGCATGGTAATACAAGAATTCCATATATTCAAAACGTTGCTGGAAAACGGAGAAATATTATAAATTTTATTTAAAACAAATTCCAATAGTTTTTTGTTAAAGAAGTTAATTTTCATAACCATTCAACAAAGCAATTATAGTTATATTTCACATTACGTTCATTTGCAGCATAGAACTAACACCAGCAACTGATTATTTTGGCTGAGAAAATCTTTCAATACACTCAAATATTGTTAAAGTCATTTTTTTAACTGTAGTTTCTATCAAAGCTGCACACATGCTGCTTTTTACTTAGTTAGTTATTTTATCCGACAGCTATCTATGCAGTGAACTTCTTACTGTTGTCATGCTTATCAAGTCCATCGCTCAAATTAATTTCAAGTTGTACCCTTAATGGAAAATTACATTTGTTAGCACTTGACATACTTTTTTTTCTTTAAATTTGTTATTCAAGTTTGTTACAGAGCTTTAAAACTAGTGTTTTTGCTCATTCTCAATTCTCGTTGTAATTTGTCACAATAACCTTCCCTGACCAAGATCTGCTTCAGAGACCTACTTGTTTAGCTTTTATGCATCTACAGCAAAGATAATCAGTATAAGTAGACTGCGTCTGCGTATTGGTCGACAGTTTGAATGAGATTACAACAACATTACACCTTGCAAGAGTCCTATGTCACTTGATTATGCAGCCGCTTTCGGTTTTGTTTTGGGTCTTTTACATTTATATTTGACACAGTTTAATAAGCTTACAGAAGGAGATTGTTTGGTACTTGACTGACATCGTCTCATGTAAAATGGAAAACGAACAAATATCGCTCATCACATCTGTTTCCTTTTAAATCTGGGTCTAAACCGAAAGAAGATTTGTGTGGACGAAATAAAAATACTGTTCGAAAGCGCTGATAACTGCTCATTTCAGTTGCGCGTCTCGGCGCATTATATCGATCGATCGTTTCTGCCGCTCGTGTCATTAGCTTGGGAAATATATCATTATATTGATATCTAATTTTACATCGCATCTACTTCAAAGACAAGCCCGCAGCCACCCGCGGGCTCGTTTTCACGCGAAAGCATTAAGTGGATGGGAAGGAAACGCTACCCAACACAACGCAAAAGCAAAGTATGCGACAAAAAAAAAGGCTAGAAAAATATTCGTCTCGCATGAGTGCAAATCGCAAAGAAAATAGCCACAGAAAAAGCGAGCTTCCTCTCCCTGCACAACAAAACTGCCGTGCCCGGGGGGCGGGAGTGGTTTATATCTTCGTCTTCTACGATTGCAGATATCATCGTTCCGGTTGTGCTGCCAGTTTTTGTTGTTGTTGTTGTTGCGCCCGCACGGCTCGATGCGGAAGCTGTACCAGCTGTGCTCCGTTCCTCCAGCATCTTATCGCTTATCCACTCCGGGCTCCATCCCGGTTCCATGCTTGTCAACGCATCACATTTTGTCGCCAATTCATTCGATGCTCGGTTCCGACAAATTTTGCCCGCCAAATCGATTGCACGTTCCACGGAAAAGAGACACACCGGATTCGTACGCGCAAGCAGCCTGGACCGTCTCGCACATTCGGATTTGCCTTCAGGAATAGCGGAAAGGGGAATAGGGAACGAAAAAAAAAAACGGGCAAGAAAAAGCAATGCCGTCTCCAGGGCGTCGGCATAACTTTTTTTGTTATGTGTATGTATATTTGTCTCTCTACACGTCGTGAGGCTGAGGGTCGCAACCGCCCTCCCCTGCTCAGCCGTCTACGCGTGTTTGTGAGTGTGAATGTGTGTATGTGTATGTAATGTGTGAGTGTGCAAACAACTCCGGCACGAGAAGCAGGAAAAGAAATCGGCCACCGCCAGCGAACGGAGCAGCGCACGAGTGATTGAACCGAAAGTTAGTGCCATTTGGCAAGACAACTTTCGCCTGGAAGCTCTTGGCGAGCCGATGGTGATTGAAACGGAAGCGAACCGGTGGCCCTGGTGAAAATAGGATCACGGTTCGCGGCCATCCAATCCACCGTTGATGGACAGCAACCGCGCCCGTTTTTGACATCAGTCCACGCTGAGACTATGCTTATGCGCACAGTTTGCGAGTTGTGCAAAGGTGGGAGAGTCTATGTCGATGTCCAGCGAAAATGCACACTCACACTGTGTGCGTCCGCTCAATCCCATGACGACAGCATGGATGCCCAGCAGCAGTGGCAAAGCCCGGGGTGTGCCGTGAAATCGAAGGCGTTGGGCAAATGTTTGTGTGTGATAATAATTTTTGTCACATCATTTTGAAATTAATACCACCATCACCTATGGCGTGGTGGTTGCCTCCATCGTTTTCGTTGAAGCTTATGGATTATGACCGGTATTGTATAGTGGCTCATCCATGGCAAGGGCACACGATAAATTCTACCATCGTTCGTTCCATCGGGGCGTTGTTTATGCATAAGAACGCAACACTGAAGAATGAATTTGGGTTCGGTACGGCTGCTAAACTGTTCGAGTCACACAGGGGATAATTAAGCGAAACGGTAGCCAACGTTTTCGAAAGCGGTCCACTTTGGACGTTGATCGAATGGACACGCTGAGCGACACGTAATTAATTTGTTTCCAAAGCGGTGATGACAGTGCGGGCGACAAGCTTAATATGAGCGCCGTTTTGGCATACACAACCCAAGACTCGGGTTCAGCTGTTTTATGGGACTTCTATTTTTTTAATCAGTAAAAACGCTGAGGTCAAATTGCTACACATTTTCTACTAATGTGTGTGCGCTGTTTAATTAATTTGGTTTTCGTCCTTGCAATGAAAATATTTTGAAAAAAATATGTATATGGAGACGCCTGGTGGATTATAATTTTGGAGAGTTCCACGCAATCCACGTTTTACTCTGATCTCTCTTCAGTTGTCATAAAACTTCTCTTGTTTCAATGTCAAAAATAATCGCCTTTATATAAAAATACTGGAAAGACTACAAAACAATATGAATGAATTAATAGTAAAATGCGCTTCTTCTTCTTCTTATGTGGCAAAACAACCCCTGTGGGGTCTAACCAGAGCCCTAATGTGCTTTGGCTCTTTCTGTGACTGAGTGTACCCATCCATATCAAGGTAGTTAATCCTGCGTATGGGGAGTGGCAGCGATCCGAATGAGCAGCGAACCGATGACGGTCCTTTTTGACAGGCCAACACATACACACGGACGCCTACGCCGTTACCACTGGACCACCAAGCCGGCCCAAAAAATGAGCTTAATACGGAATAAAAAAATGTGTTTATTACCGAATATGGGAGTGAGTTATAATAACATTTTGTGCGACATTTGTTCTGCTGAAAAAAGGTAAAATGACAAAAGAAGTCAAGCAAATAGAGTTATAATCGTACTATACTTCAACTCTTTGTGTGTCTTTTTTCTTTGCGAATTTAATCTTCCTTCTTCAAACTTATCTGCATAATGAATGTTTCATAATTGTGGGAAACTATTGTTTCTAAATAAATTATGTGTTTAATAATATTGTTTTGAGTACTATTTGTTATTTTAATCAAACTTATTTACATCTCAAAAAAGTTTGCGGATATTTATTTCGTTCTCATTTCCAATAAGTTTCCAAGCTGAAACAAAATCAGTCTTATCTTGAGACGCTGGTCTGGTCCTTTGCAATAACTTTAAATAATTGTATCTTCACAACAGCAGTCATGCTCTTCCACCCAACTCTCGAGTAATATTGTATTCTGATACCACTATAAATACGGGTGTTGGGAACTAAGCTGTCCCGAGCAAGCGAGTCCACCAATTAATTGTTGCGTAATGAGATGATTTCTAATTTTATCTCGATTCAACGTGCTGTGCCCACCAGCGTGCAGCATTTTCAGTAGAACCGTACCCTTACCGTTTACAGTGCCGTCGGGTCAGGAATGTTGCCCTGTCAATAATGCAATGAGGCTAGAGAAACGAGGAAAAAACTTGTTTAGAAGGCCCAGAACCTTGCGTCCACTAACAAGGAACGCCATTTTGCATGTCTTGTTGAAGTGTTTTGTTACGCCTCCAGAGCGGATTCTCGAAGTGGAACGTTGTTAAACTTTTCGAAAGCCCTGTTTAAAGTTCCACTCCTACTTCTTCCAACACTCCAGCCAGCAGTTGGCAACAGCTCCGGCGCAAATGTTTGTTAATTAATTTCAAATTGATTTTTGACAGTCATTAGCACACTGGCGTGACATTCGCGTGAAAATCTCGTGGGGGCCGACCCGTTCGGCACGTTCAGCTTACGCGCAAAGCTTGGTACGGCCTAACTCATTGGATCAAAATGGAATGCACCGGCAGTTCCGGCAGCGGCAGTAGAAAGTTGCCGAAGTGGGTCTCATCGAGATGCTGCCTGCTCGAGTCTTGGGTGTCTCACTTTCGTATATCAAGGCCCAAGCGAACGTGTCAAGCGTCATGAATATTTAATGAACAGAGTCGTGCACTTAGGACCCCTCCTCCCCCCCCCCTCCTCCCGTGAACCTGAAAGAACGATTTTGGCACGTTGTAGAAACAGTGAAGATCGAAGAACTGGCAGAACTCCAACACTGTGCCTCTATCCGCAACATACTCTTTCTAAGCTAAGCAACAGCTGAAAACGATCTGCAAGCCATCATCGCCATCAGGCCTACAATGATATACTCATGGGTGTGAATACGTGACAGCGAAATGGGAAAAGATCCGGACGCGTTTCGGTGATAGGCAGTAATTAGATTAAACATTTTAATGATTGAATAGCAATCGATCGTTGTCGCGCGGGCCGGTGACGCTTGTGAGTGATTTGCTAAGCTTAAGGTTGGCTGGAAGCGAACGCAAACGCCATTAAGTGTTGATTTATGATAAAGTATGGGAAAAAAGTTTTTCGCTCAGCACCAGCAGCGTTCATTATTAAGATGAAACAGCCGCGTTCTGATGAATTATGGCAGTGTTACAATTTTGCTACAGCTGGTCTCTTCCCTCAATAACGTCACGGTCGGTTGTGATGGATTTTAGGCAAATGTCTCCAAACAGTGATCGATTGTAATGTTGTGCTAAGAGTAATATAATGAAAATGTTTAAAAATAGCACAGTTATCAATTTAGATGCTTCAGAAAGCTTCCTTTGTTTTGGGGTTTAAATAGCTTTATAATCTGGAATGAACTTCTTTCAAGTGGTGCCATGACTTGCTATCGTTTTAGTATCACCCAGCAAAAGAGTAGCTTTCTCAGCAGTTACACAAGTTCGTTGGCCTTCGCTACGATGTCCATCAAATTTCCGGTTGATTAGCCAAAGGGCGAAGCGAAGGTCCGAGTGGTGCTCGAGCACCGGCTAAAGGCGCCGCCTGCTTCAAAGATATTTTGCTAATATCATCGATCTTTTATTCCCGCTTACTGCTCACTCACGACGGTCGGTGGTTTTTGGCTTCAATCGAAGACGTTTGCGATAAATTTATGTTTCCCGCCACTTGGAACGTAAGAAGGCAGGCAAGGAAGGCTGGATAATGTTTGGCTGGGATATATATAGCGATTGAATAAATCGGTTAATACGGCTCCACGGGTCCGCTCATACGTCAAGAAACTGCAATGACACGTGAAGCATATGGCGAACGGAAGGATAACATTTGTTACCGAGACAAAGCGGACAGAAAGAAATGCACAACCGGGGAAGATGGGGAAAATGGAAAGCTCCCTTCCATTCCCGAACGGAACATTCAAAGTGTGTGGAGGGGTTCGAATGCTTCAACAACGTCACTGTATCGGGAGATTTATTTTCGTTGTCGTTTTATTTTTTATTTTTTTTGCAGTTGAAAGCAGCTTCCAACTCACGTTTTATTTCGCAGAGGAAGAACCTTTTCGCAGAGCGATTAGACGGCGATGGACGGTGTCAGAATCGTAATCAAACAATGCAAACAAATCGAATAAAGGGACTGGGACGCTGAAACTGTTAATCACACCGCTCCAAACCCTCCTCTGATGCGTTGAAGTGCGTGTGTGTGAGTGTGTAAATTGTTTCTTTTTTCTTCCCCTAAGAATGAACTGATGGCCAGTGGTGATAAAATTACATGTTATTATCGTGCTAACATTCTCATCACACCGGCGATACGGAGCAGGCGATTGTTTAGCGTCTCGCTGGGGGATTTAGCTTGTGCGAGACTCCCCTCCCATCGTTACCGTTTTGCTTGATGGTAAAACTTTTTGCAAATTTTATCCTCATTCTCTCCCGTCGAAAGCGACACAGACGATGGGAGCAAGATGTCTTTGTACTGGCAAGCGCGCGACGCAGTTAAAGGTTCGTGATGTTTGGCAGCAGCAACGCACTTCAACTTTAATGCACACCAAAACTTCACCGTACGTTCGCTTGCAATTCTAGCCAAAACAGCATAAAAGCTATTCGTGGTGGGAGAGGTGTGTGGGGAAGGAAAAAAGGGAAGGTTTGGTTTTGATTTTCCATTTTCCAAGAACGAAAATCTCAGACAAACCCATCCACGAACACGGAGAGCTCGACATTGTCTGTTAAGTATGAAAATTGATTCAACCTAATTTGATTTTCACCCGATCTCGATTTCGTCGTGGCGGGGGTTTGCCTGGGTGGCGCAGAAAGAAAAAGGAAATAAAGCAACAGCACACAGAAAAATCCCATCATTTTGGGAGAAAACATGCCAAACACTGTGGAAGTGAAGTAAGGGAAAACTTGTATCGAAGCGAATTTTCTGCTGGGCGCTTCTTGCTTGTCCACCACACTGCCACTTCAGTACGAGAGCGGGCATCACATCACGGCAACCGAGCCAGGAAATGAATTGAATTGAAAGTCTGCTAGCTCGAATGGGGGGGGGGGGGCGGAGGAGGAAGCTGGATGGCCCACCCTTTTTGCCACGCTAATGCTGTTGGGGTTTTGCCACTTTTTTATAAGTTGTCCCGAAGCGATCAGTTTTCGTAATAGTGTTGCCTGTTTAAATTCGTTTAAGCTTGTTTAGTGCTTCTCAAAACGATGGAAAAGGAACCGGAAAGAAGATCCACCCGGTTGGTGTGGGGGATGTGGGGGTGAACTGCCTTTTCTTTGTTTCGAAAACGGTTCGATTATCGGTTTGAAGCGTTTGAGACATTCTTTGTTATATTGGGTTTAGAGCGATGTTTTTAAATCGATAGATAAAATGATTTAAAAGATGCTGTATTAAAATGTTTTGAGGGATTTCTCATCCTAACCTGCTAGCAATAAAATCGAGCAGTATTTTAAATGAGTTTAACACACGGCAAGTGACTATTTAATAAAATGAAAGTAAGTTTTTCACCCATCTTATGAACACATAGCCACAACGTCTATCAGTGTCAACATACTCTCTCAAGGCGTACGTACGTATCCACCCTGTTTGGGAGCTAAACTACTCCCACAATTTTAGGATAGGAAATCGAATTTCGGTCTGCTGACAGCATATTACCCTCTTCGGTGCTTTTCCCTGCACGGCCTGGTGATGGGGAACAGCAAATCCAGTTATGTCAATCAATATCGGCAAGATCTTGCCGTGTCACTTCAATGAACAGACGACCCTAGGGTACGCACGACACTCGCTGGGGTGCTTTTTACATTGGAACGACTATGCTCCCAACAGGCATTAAGTCATTCAAGAGTTTGGTTTGGTTGCTGCAAAGGCAGTGTTATGATCGTGATTAGACATGAGTTCATTTTTGCATGGGAAACATGTTTCAATACGTTTTTGTCAAATAATGATGAAGATGCTGTTTTTAGGAATTAAAGTTTCTCCAATTTAAGTTGCTAGAATAGAAATAAATGCCAGAAATAGAAATAAATGCCAGAAACAATTTTACGAACTATCCATGGATCAGGCGTTGACAAGAATGCATTGATTTAGAGTGGGAAAGAGCCTTGGAAACAAGGGAAAGAGACATTTAAGATTGAAAATACTGGTTAGTAGCTGTTGTACGACGGTTCTTAGGTCTATTAGTAATCGCGTAGGTCTCTTATTAGCCTCCAATTGGTTTTATGGATCCGAATTTCGCATGGAGTGTATTTGCATACGTAGTACAATTTCTCCTACTATTCGTATACTTAGTAACAGATAGCTTATAAAATTAAGTGATGAAATGATTGCTAAACGATTAAGAAATTAGGCTGTTTTTCTTGAAAACTATAAAGAAACATTTTTAACAGTTAAGAAACAGAAACAACTATTTAACAGTTCTGAACGTTTTGTAAAATTTTGTATTTGACTGTTCATATATATTAAACTCCAATAAACTGGGCTGCTTAACTTTAAGACTATTAGTACAGTAGATAGGACATTTACTTTAACATACATTTAGTTTCTTCTTAAAGTGTCTCGAAAGTGACTAGCTTTAACATTTGATGTTGTCTGAAGACCGTGTTGAGTAAATGCGTTTGTATATTTGAAAATGACAATCATTGGAACTTTAATAATTTAACCAATTAAAGAATAACATGTTGTTTTTTTTAGATTTGCTAAAAACAATACTAGAAAACATATGAGAAGCTGTACTATTTTTTATTCAGTTGTGTCCACTATGTGATGTTACTGTTTTTTTTAAATGTAAGGAAAACATAAAAATCGCAACAAAAGCAATTTAAAAAAATCTCCAAAGCAAGACGTGTCAAGTTTAATAAAACGGATTCATAGACTAATAGCATCTTTAATTTTATATCATTTAAACCTAAGGCTTACACAATCGCATTATACATCATATAATAGCATTAAATTGACGGAGCAAAAATCCTGTTTTTGTATTATGGTTGATAAAATAAACAACATTTTTTAATGCTGATATTAAACATTCAATTATGCAGGTTTTTTAGTTTCAGTGGATTGCTGATTAGTTAAATAAAATCGTTATAACCATTACCAACAGCTTTACGAGCTAGTATTGGTGCCAGCGTATATAGTAACCCTTTTCCCAACGTGTCTGGCAACAGATGCAACACTTTTTTTGGCTCCCATTTTTCCACCATCCGAAGGTCAGATTGATGGGACATTTGGAGGGTTTTTGTTTCACTGCTTCACCCACTTTTACTGTACATTGTATCGGGCCGGGCCACACTGTATGCAAAAATCAATGTTTATGGGAGAGTTAAGAAAAATTGCGTTTCCGTTGAACGATCCGTGACAAATGGGTATGGACATGCTGCTGTTCTGTATGATTGATGATTTATCGAACGGATTTCTGCCTGTTAATCGGTGCTAGTCACTCCCTGAAGTATGTATGGTGCCCTCGGTTTCAACGGTTTGTTTTTAGTTGATGGCACAATATAAAGCGCTGAATAGAAATTTCATTTCATGATGTGGAAACAAAAATGCCAACGGCAGTCCTGCGTTGTTCCGTGTGCCTCGTGTTGAACGCCAACTGCAAACATCTCTAAATTATCGCCCAAACGTAGAGTCGTAATTCACCCAAACCTGGAATACGGCTGCACCGAGCCAACAGGAAATGTCCCACCTTTTGCCTGTTCCCCTCTTGCTGCAGCGCAACGAGTAGCATATCGAAATTCATATTTCACTTTCAATTTATAACGAAACCCCGCTCATCCAGCCTGGCCATTGGACCGTGGGATTATAAACGACTCCGGAAACAGGCCCAAAATGTCGGATGCATGAAACAGCGTGTAAACTTTTGTTTGCATGCATAGAGCGCACTTGTACCGCACCGTACACTGACACGCTCATGCATAGATAGTAAGGCGATAGCGGACGGTGAGGCTGTTTGGCGGAGGCTGTGCCCAGTTCCGGCACCAAAACCAACTAACTTCAGCCTTCTATTTTCCCAGAATCGTCAATCTGCGGCCGCACTGGGCGGTGAATCTGTGCGGATGGTGCCAGGCCGGGAATCGATAGAATTGGTCGCTGTCACTGTGCATTGCGTCCGCAATCAATAATCGGACTATTATTAATGATCGAACGTTATGTTTTTTTTCCTGCTCTACTCTGCTCACTCGACTAAGCCAATCAAACGATTCGAGGCCTCGTGCCCTCGAGTATCCGGGGAGAGGCTAACCAATATCCTTTCACGCAATATGGCTGGGACGCACTCGGAAATCGGGGGAAATTCGAAATTATTGGATGATGCCCGGAATCGATTTCGACTCGTCCCGGTTTCCTGACGAAGGTGGTTAGAGCCCGTGCGTGTGTCCGTATCTGTGTGGGCGTGTGTATTAAGGAACATTGCCCGAGACGTGTCAACGTTCATGTTCGCTCGTTGGACGCTCCTCAATTGGCACCTGGGATCATCGCTTGCGTGTGTACCGCCGGTTGAACATCCTCCCGCGTCTGCTAGACGAACGTCCTTCGCTGCCTCGTACTCGTGGAAACCGTAGATGCTACTTGCAATACTTGAGAGCGAGTTTTACCGATACACTCGTCGTGCCATACATATTTATGGCCGGTTCGGTGTCAGATCGTTTCAAAATCTCATCCTCCCGTTTCGATGCTCGATTTCTCGATTTCTTTCGCTGAGCTATTGCATCGGCGGGTGGCGGTTGCGTTTGCGAACCACTTCTTTTTCCTACTATTTGTGTTCCTGCAACGGGTTTGGCGAATGTTTGCCGGCGCATGCAAGGAACAGCCAGCGATCCTTTGCCTCGCACGGATCCGGTCATTGTTTATGGAAATGTTATGGTTATTGGAATGTCCTAAGTAAATTGCCTGGAGTGGTCGTACTGCTTACGTATATCCATTTTTGTACTTTGCCTTTGGAAAGTGAAACGGGCAATGGGAGTCTGTAAGCTAGAAAGAGAGTAGACAAAAGAGAAAAAGAATAAGTAAGAGGCGAGTGGGATCGACAGTGGACAGTGCAAGTTAGAAAGAAAGCATACAAGAGAAAAAAAAGAATAAGCCAGAGGTGAGAGGGATAGACAGTGTAGTGCATGAGAGTGAAACCCCTTAAGAAATATCCGGCGAAGGAAATGGAAGCAAGAAAAAATCGAAATATCAAATTCGAATGATTTACAGCGAAGCATGTCAATAGCCATGATAGAGCTTTATTGCAGATTGCACCGTTTTGAATTTATGCTCGTTGTCGTGTTAAAGTAGCTATGTGGTTGCATGTTTTGCAATGTGACTTTACGTTATTGTTTTTAATGAACTACTAAGGATAGAGTATACTGCAGTGAAACTGTGACGAGAGATACTCTGGTCTACAGGGAGAAAATTCAATCGTTACGAACGAAAATGAAAAGATTCAACTCGATTTTAGCACCAAGTTCATTCGACTGCCTTTCCTATATTTTTATAGTTTTATAGTATGGCTATTGAAACTAAAGTCTAGCTGCTATTGTTTACAAGTTAATTCAAGTAGAACTGCTAAGGGACAAACAATTTTTTAAACTTAAATAAAAATAACAGCAAAACGGCCTGGCCGTTACTACTAAATAAAAAAAAATAAATTAAAATAACATCAATAAAATAAGTGAAATTTTATTATTACGTGCTAGATGAAGTGAAATCGCAATCAAAGCCAAACTGTAAGAGTAATTGAATTATGAGTCTTCTTAAGAGAAACTGAATTTCTTAAAACAATATGAATGCAATACGCAGTAGAAATAGGACAATTGATCAGCTTAACTAATTCGTTTTAAAGTCTTCTTAAATTAGTTAAATAATAGCTCAATATACTTTCATTGACATTTTAAACATATTTCATTAGTTTGTGCTAAAAGCCTGGTTAACTAATGTGTACCAAACAAATATGTGGCTTTAATAGCTTTCATTTTAATAGAAAACATGGGTATTTATTAGGGATAAATGCATGAGGATGTGTAACGCTTGTTGTGCCACCCCAGAAAGAAGAAGTTTGATCGTTGAGATTAAAGTGTTTTGTATGCATTTTTCCCAGATCGAAACGCTGAACGACTTAAAGCTATTCTATCTCATTGACAGATTTTTCACAGTATTTGTGATTATTTTATGTACATAGCACCTTCTCTAGGCACTCAACAACAAGCTTTTAACATCTACAACACCAAGATGAATAACGTTGCAAAGGGTGGGGTCGTGGTTTCCTCTATGGGAATATTACAATTTAACGAAATACAATCTGCAAGATAGATGTTACATAAAAAGCAATCCAGTGCCTTTATCTTCAACCTTACCTTACTAACATCAATCTAAAAGAACTCAAACCATGTGTGAATTTTAAATTTCATCAACAACAGTCACCGTATGTGGACAGGATTCGAAAGCGTTGCTTGATATGGGAGAGTCGGATGCGCTTCCCTATCCTTAATGACTGTGGCCGATTTTGTAATGCCATGGATTATGCAGGGCGGCACACACTGTGAACACAAATTAAGCCAAAGGAAGCGCCGGCTGGTGGTTGGGTAAGCAGCGCGCGGCTGCAGCTGCTACGAGATTACACCTAATCACCTTGTAAGCCGGCGGAAGTATCCCATCACTCCCGGTAGCGTTTCGGTCTCGGAACCGCCGGAGCACAGGAAGCTCCGGTTCGGTGGCGTACAAAATGGCTGCCGCCTGGTTGGCTGATAGTATCGTCAATGTCAAGTGCAAGTGATATGCTGTGCAGGGGGAATGTAAAAACATTGAAGCCAGAGCGATACGACGGTGACGACCAGTTCGTGCTCCCTATCTAGCAGTGCAAAGTAATGGAACCGAACCGCTCGCTTGCCGTTACAGTGTTGTGCGGAATTTGCACACTCGTGTGCATCTGCCCGTACAATGTCAGCTTCGCAACATATCGTTCTACATTTGAATAAATTCATTCGTACACCCCTTCTCATACACAGACAGGCGTTACGTTTCAAAGTGCTTCTCCACACAGACAGCCATCCAGCCCAACGAGCGCTTCGTCTATCAGCTCCGTTGTTCTCTTTGTCCGGCTAAAACCTCATCCGCATGGATGCATAGCATAATGTAGAAGGATGCACAGGACCTGGGCAGCGGGTCGGAAGTGGGTCGGCACTGAAAGATGGATGCCGATCTGGGCACATTAACTGATTCAGCCCCTGCGACACTTTCGTTCCGATTGTTCCGAGCAATATTGCAATAGAACGTAATGCATTTGCTTTGCATCTCATCTTGCCAGGATGCATTTGATAATGTGTTTCGCTTTTCGTAGCCATTTGTTTTTTTTCTTTCCCACTCCTTGTCCTTTAATTTTTGTTGTGAGCTGCTCAGCAAATTGTAGAGCGAGAGAGAGAGAGAGATAGAGTAGATAGAGAGAGCGAGAGAGAGAGAGAGAGAGAGAGAAAAATAGCTGCAACCCGCACACAACAGACAAGCTCAGGTCGCAGAAGGTTTTAACTTTTAAATGAAATAACTTATCACTGTGCGATGTGTTTTCGTTTTGCCGCCATTGAAAACTGGAACCTCCAGTATGCATATTGCTGAGGTGGGTGTTGGCAACCCGAGGGGAAATAGTTTGGTTGAAAAGTAAAATAGTTTTCTGAGGGCTAAGGAAAAAACAACACATACACAACGAGAAAGTTTGCTCGTGTAGCTGTTATTTGTTCTGCGTTTTACAGCGCTACACCAGTGATGCTACCGTTTTTATTTCATGCAAACCGAAAAATGTACACTGCTCGAATGAATCACATTTCCACCAAGGACGTTACAGAGTGGTGCGTTTTATTCATGTACAGGGAAAATTGTTTTCTCTGCTCGGCGAATTGGTCGAAGTGTCAGCTCACCGGGGGCAGTGTAGGAATGTAACAAATGAAACAGATTTTTTGCTCACAACAATTGCATTGTCTTTGAACCATAAAATTTATATACATATTACACTCTTGTTCATGATTGTTTCAGTTGCATTTCAGTACAGACAAAAATTATTTAAACACACACCGTATGCAACTACATTAGCACATTCCATTTTCTGCCTGCCACTGGCTTGCGATTCCACCGCACCTAGTAAGGCCACCTGTCAGCCAGTGTGCACGTGTTGTTGCATTTTTATCAGTCGTAGTTTTGTGCACATTCTTCTGTGCCGGTGGTTGCTATTTTTTGCACCAGTTTTCCCAGTTTTTCCGCAGCTGGTTTCAGTGTTCGGGCTTCCTTTTTCCATGTTGAAACAGCAGGGAGGCTTCGTACCATTTTGAGGTAGACATCGAAAACCAGAAAGGCGTGAAAGTGGTGACACTTTTTTTTAGTTTATGCCTCACCCTCTTTTTCCGTAACACAAGCCACAACCGTTAGTGGTACGGTGAAATTTTGATTTTCCTTACGAATGGAATAGTTTTCGATATACGTGCAGTTGCTTTACATGCTATTTGCTTTCTATACTCCACTCTGCAGTAGTACTAAGTGTTTAGAGTGATTGTTTGTGTTTAAGTAATGCTCTTTTTGCGTTTTGGAATTGAATTTCTTATTTGAATGATGGTTTCGATTCACATTTTGGGATTAAATTTTAGTTTTTGTAAGATACAAATAAGAAATGTTTATTTTCTGACTGTTTGAAAATAGTAAAATAGCACGGTGAATCGTAGTGAAGAATTGGTGCAAAACTTAGATAAAAGTTTGAGATACTTAAAAAAACAAAACTTGCCTTAAATTACTTAAAATAGATAAAAATCATATAAAGGTAAATAATGAAAAACAACAAGTCCTCAAAATGTGACTTCACTTTTGAAAACACATAAAATGAACTTAACTTTAGTGATCGATTATTACTAGTGACTAAAGAAAACAAAAATCCAAACATCATTTTAATACAAAATTCTCAGGGAACAAAGTTTTCGTGTTTTTGAAAAAGTTTATTTTTATCAGCTGTACTTTGATAAATTATTCAAACCGGTTTCAACCTGCAAGTGGTTTTGAAACTGTTGCAAAGTTTACTAAATCAAAATAAGCACCTAATTATTGAAGAATATTCTACGTAATCTAAACAAGTAAATTGTTTCTGTATAAAATACGAGCTTACATAAATTAGATGCATGTCCTTAATACAACTAGTTTTAACTTTTAAGTGCAGTAAAAAAAATCAAGCACGACATCCCAATAGAATGCTATTTAATTAAAAACTCATTTATCTAACATGATGATATCCCATCGCATAACCCAGCCCCCTAATTTGACTTAAACTTACACTGATTCTACCACATTGCTAACAAAATAATAAAGTTCTACTATGCGGCTCAGATTTTCTTCCTACACTCTCTTCACTTGTATTGTTTTGGCCATGTAGTGACACTTGGAACTAACCATCGATAATCCTTTATTGTTCCCCGATGGAAAATATTGCAAACGCAAGTACTTTCCCGGAAAAGCAGGGTGCCAAACAAGTTGACCGGGAAACCACCGGTCCAAGTTTTCTTCTCACGAGCGGCAGCAGAGCGGATGTAGTTGATCGGAACTGTGGTCTACCGGTCACGGAACGTCGAGGTTTTGTGAGAGAATGAAAGAAACTTTTGCTGCTATTTATCAAGCTCACCTAATTTCGTTGCAGTGCGGTGAGTATTGAATGTGATTGGATTTATCTGTGGTCTGCCGTAGACGAACTGCTCGGTGAGTGTTTTCAATACAACCGCCGAGAGCGATTGATTAGCACGTGTAAAACATGTTATTTTTGTTTTATTCTTCAATGACAGACAGTTGGGGTATATTGTGTTTTTGAAATATCTAAAAAGCCCTTTTATTCAAAATAAATAAGGAAAGTTGTAATTAAACAATCTCTTTTTTTATTCGGTAGTATCGACCAGGCCAGGACAATACCAGGGGGTATTGCTCAAATGACTCTTTTAATAAAAGCGGAAAGAAATGATTTATTTGTTTCATATTTGTTACAAAACTTTATTCCAATCATTTGAGCAATGGCTCGTTTGCATGTTAAAGCTGACAAATTTATAGCTTGACTATGAAATTTATTTTCTCTTTGGAATGCATATGCGAAGAATGGCAACCGTTAGCAATCATGCAGGTTACCGCAATCCTATCTGCACATGCCAGAATGATGCGCTTAACGCTCGTTACGATGTACATACAATCTTCGGTAGAGAAGGGACACACAGACATTCTTCAACTGCACGTCTGCCCTGGTTTAGTATCGTCTAATAATGACCAGATACCGGATGAAACCCTCTCAAAAAAAAATACCGGCCCACAAATCCGACGGTCACCACAGGCGCCTGTTATGCTTTTGGGCTGGCAAGCGTTACCAAAACATGACCTGCCCCACCAACGGCTAGAATCCTTTGCTCCGACAGGTACCACCAGGGGTTTGCGGTTAGGTTTCCTGGCAAAACACAAGCCCGAATGGGTCGGGTGGGAGGATCGCAACAAAAGTTTTTTAATTAAAATTCCTTCCTTTGTTCATTACCCATTCAGTCGCCCAGTGCCAGTGGTTCGACAGCACGAACAAGAGGTCCGTGTCCGTCGGTCGATCGTGCCGGGTGACAGGCAAATACGGAAACACACACACACACACTCGAACCACTTGCTCGAGCTTTCGGTGGGCTTCCCTCTTCCGGGTTCGTTCGTTTTGCAGCTTCATTTCAAAGAATGTCATCGCCTTGGTGCTTACCAGCAGTCGTTCAAGGGCGTTAGGTGCCGTCGTGCAATGAGGCAAGATGCAACCAAGGCCACAATGTACGCCCGTCCCGGTTGTATGTGCATGCGGGCCATGGATCGTGATAATGAAATTAAAATCAACTCCATTCAGCGTGAGGCCAATGCGTTCGTAGTGAGTAACCGTTAGCTTTCGTAGGAAGGTACGTGTTTGTCGCTACTGCAAAGAAAAAATGCTTTTTAGTTTAGTTTTCTTACCTGCAACAAAGTAAAGGAGTAAAAAATACTGCTGTACTAATAATTAGGTTGTTGACTACGTTAAAATTTGATTTTTTGTGACCTTGGAAAAAGTAAGAAATTGTTGTAGGTACATGCACCGCACAAATCTTGCCCTTGAATTGCAAATGTAAATAAACTATTACAAATCCGAAAAGGGTCAGTTTGGTTAACCTATGCAAATGATTCTTTGCAGACCAGATGTCAATTGAAACCATTATTACGAAACTCAGCATAGTTTTGGTCAAGCGATCTTTATTAGGAAGACAACAAGAACATCTGAAAGGTTGAACCCATGCAGCTTTGTTACACATTTGAACAAACCTTAAAATTTTTAATGATTCTAACCACGTTAAAGCTGCGAAAAAGGTTAATTTGCCTTTTGAAAGTGAAACCTTTCATAATATTTAACTTTTCCCTAGAAATTATAAATCGCAAAGCGTTCTCCAGTGTTTTAAAAGGTCTCGTGCTCATGTCCGTTACGGTTCGAAGCCTTTGCACGGTTCTGCGTTACGAAAACGTGCTGAAATACATTTTCATTATTCCTTCACGCAAGCATAACGTTTAAAAACGGCCGTGCAAAAGGAGCGAGAGAAAGCAGTGCATTATACTACCTTAAACTTTGATTCCGGAAGATAGCATTATCATCTACATTGCACGGTGCTGGGCGCGAGAGAGAGAGAGAGAGAGAGAGAGAGTCATTTTCCAAGGGACGCTGCACAGCTAAAAAAAGGGAATGAAATAATGAAGACTATGCTCATGTAGTTCAAAAAACGAAAGAAAAAACACAACAACGAGCCCCATTTAAATGCTAATTAGTGCGCATGCAAAGCATTGTCATTCGCGATTCCTATAATGAGCATAATTTAAGATAAGGCGAAAAATCTAAAAATCACCCAGCATCACATTCCACGAAAGTTAATTTTTCTCGCGCATCAAAACTCGGGCGTGGCCAGGACCTCCCAGGACCTCACCCAGACGCAGCCACACTTTACGTTCCTTTTTTTCACATTCCAGCCTAACGTGCGTTTCTGATAAGGGTGTACCTTGTCTCTTAAGAGAAGAAAGAGAAAAATCGGTGCGTTTCATTAATTAATTTCAACCGTTCATACAATTCACGAAGAGCAGCTAGACGGGAAAGACAGGAAATCAGGTACGGCGAAGTAATTATAAAGCAGATGGCACAAACGTCCGAGAACGCACATTACCAGTAAGTCTGCACTAATGAGATTAATCGCTGTTTTAAACGAAGCGTTTTCACTGTGGTGCTGAATTCTTGGAAGGAATGCCACGTGCTCGCTTGATTTCGTACAGTGATTCATTCACGTTACTACTAGCGAATTACTAGAGCAAAAAAATATGTAAATACTTAACTATGTTTCATGAATATTTTACTTCAAAAGCATTGAGCACAATGAAGCCGTTAACTCAATCAAGCGATGGTTGATTGTGTGAGGGTATTTTTAGATGAGCATAGTACGCCGGCTCCTGCGACGCGAAGTGCCCACAGTTAATGAGATCTTCACCAAATGTGCAACCCCAAAACAACACGCTGTGACATTTGCCTGCCGGCCTGAACTGAAGAAACAAAGCAAAAACTAATCAAACATCAGCTTTAAAATGAACTCATGAATAAAACACCAGGCAAAGCTCCACCGTCAATGGAACCCTAACGAGCCTTATGTGGCATGGTTATCGCCATCTCTTATCTTACTCTAAATGGGATTCAGCCACCGTTTGGTTTGTTGTTTTCTTTCTCTCCTCATGCCCACGTGGTGTTTCCCGCTGACAAGAGGAGTGTTTTTGAACATTTCCCGTGCCGGGGTGTCAAAACAAAACCTCCGGTATTTACAAACCGTCGCATTCGGTGCCATCAGCGTGCCACACGGTAATGTGCTTTTGAAATGTACAGAGAGGGCGCGGGGCACACACACTCAAAGAAAATCCTCGTGCGGGTGAATAAGTTTGCAAAAGGCTTGCAAAAATAGGAAGAAACAACCCGTAGCCTCAAAATCAACCGAGCCGAATGAAGCGGACGCCTCTTGGCTTTGTGTCGTTATCCTTAGCTGCTTATGCAAGTGTTCCCCGACCCTCTCCCCCCCTACCAGTACTGGACTTGCCAGATATTTGCTGAATCTTTCGAAAGCTTCCTTCTAACTCTCTCGTTAGGGAGTTTTGTTTTCTGTGTGTATGTGAGCTAGTTCTTTTCACTGTGCTTGCTTCACCCCCCCCCCCCCCAAAAGATGATGCAATTGTGCCGGCCAGCAATTCTTTTGTTGCTGCTCGTGCGACCAAACATTCGTTTTATGCTTTTACCACTCTTTCCCTCTTATCCCTATTTGCACCATCCTTCCATTCATGGGAGTTAGTCGAGCGTGTTACGGCGAGCAAAAGTTGTTCGCTTGCAGCTTGGAAGCGTTGTTGCCAAAAATAAAACTTTGACTTAGAATAAAGCTTTACGCAACACCGAAACACGGGTTAGCAACAAAAAAAGGGCAAATACGCCGCCCCCACGGGAGGGCCTTCGCTTGAAAGTTGGCTGCAGTGTTCAGGCGTAGTTTGGAGGTTCGTTTTCCAGGAGTACTTCTGTACTTCTGTAGTCTAGTACTTCTGTAGTGTTTTGGGAAAGGATGTGCTACAAATGTTTTTTTTTAATCAGAGGTTTTAACTTTAATTCGTAAGTGGTTCACATTGCAGAACATGTTGTTGTAGCAGCTGTTTTCGGCATGGTATCGCATTTAAAACAATTTTCTCACATGATATCTTGTGTTATCCTTTATTTCGTAATGCTTTCCACCAGCAATCGAGTCAATACTTGCTGTTGCAAAATATTTTTTACTATTGGACAACTACTGAACGCCTCTTGTCGTAACCAATGTAGATTCTTGTAAACTTGACTAAATTTAGTAGAGCTGCTTTTATTGTGATACTTATTATGCCCGTTTATCCGAACTGTTTAGAAAAAACTGTTTAAAAAGGAAAAGTTAGATCATCAAGCAAGACTTAAGGGATATTTTCAAATTTCCTTTTTGAAACAGGTTTATCCTAATTAAATATGCTCTTCTAGCTATACGACTTGGCTGTCCATTGTTATGAAAATAATACTTTCAGCAATACGGCCTGGCCGTTACTACTAAATAAAAAAAATACTTTCCTAGCATTAATCTGATCTTGGTTTTATAAATACAGCCTTGCTCAAGTCTCAAAAAGACCAAACAAACAGCATAGTGATCTACACCAACAAACTATCGCTAATTACCTCAATTTAACCTAAAGATTAAAATGCTTCTGTAGTAATCATGTGATTATCGTTGCATGTAGTAATAAGTTAAAATTTAAATCTCAAAACTCACTTAGAGCCGCACTCTCAAGTATCTGAAAGCACTTGCTGCGATTGCGATATAAACTGATAAGGTTGTCTTAAATGCTACGTCTTTCTGAAAAACAATCAATAATATGATCTTCCTGTAATATACTTCGCTTGTGTAAAACGTTGCAATACTTACGAGAACAAGTAAAAATCCCAGCGGATAAATAGTGGGAAAAGCATATTTCGCTTTCTAATTTTTGCTTAATTATGTCAATTGAACGTACAAATGAATCCAAATCGAGCAAGCTGTATTAAGCGAGTGTCAATATTTTTCATTTGGTTTCGTTCAATCTGCTAAAGCAAACAGAACAAATGAAACGGTTCAACTTACACTCAGCAAACATTTTCAAGCAAGTGCACCAAGCACTTTGGTACGCTGCCGGGTGTGGGATTTAAAAACTGTTTCGATGTTCTTTCATTGCTTCACGTTGCACTTCCTGCAAATCAGTAAGTTCGTCTACTTCCCAAAGGACATTAAAGAATCCTTCTTCGCCATTGTCCATTGATAGACGGCTGGGATGTGTTTCACAGACCACATTTCTTACAGAGAGAGAGAGAGAGAGAAAAAGATAGAGTACATTGTGTGTGTGTGTGATAAGTGAGGAGAGTGCGGAGGGTAAACGTGAACAAGTGTAGCAGTGTGAAACCGAAACAGGCCTGCAGATGCTACAGCCCAGGAAGCTCTCCATTTTCAACCATCCGAGAATTGCATGTTTACAAAGCATTTCGATCCTTGAACTCACAAGCACCGTGCACATCCTGCCACACGGTGACTCTTGACTGCACTTGCACGGGCGGTTTGCTCGAGTCCGTTCGTCACTCACGCGCCTCTGCCCCAGTCTTTTACGCTCTTCTTGATGTACCCCATTGCTTCAAGCGAACCTCTGCCTCACCCACAAAAGGCGAGTGTTGGAGAAGAAGTCAAGCTGCAATACATAAGCATAATATTTGTGCTTGGCCGTGGTGCCTCTCGACATGGTGGCTGCATCTTGACTTTCCCTTGCCTGACGGGCGGAGGGCGCTAACGCCACCGATCTGCCCACTCCAGTGGGGTTGTCTTGAAGCGCCCTCTTGAGCGGCTGCTTCAACCGAATAATGTAATGTGTGCACGAGCTCTTCCGTGCCCTGCCCGCTCAGCTGTCACACAAGAAGTGGATACTTTGGCGAGGCTAACTCCTTCCTAACCGAGTTCCTAAAACAAAACTCAACTTTTCAGCCCGCAGACTTCGCGCAAAGTGTATTTGATGCCGGCGACGGCAGCTGCTGGAGTCGCGTTGCCGTTTGCCACACGGACTAAATTAAGATGACCTCATTCGCCTTGTGCTTTGCCTCAAGAGCGTGTCATTTCCATTGCTGGGGCGCGCAAAACAACCACTACGGCTCGGCGGAGGGCCTTATTGTTTCAGCTTGTGTAATGTTTTGTTTTCTCAGTTTTTTTTCTGTGAACCATTTTTCGTACCCAGTGTGCTTTCCACCTCGGTGGCTTATCCACGGATGTTGTAGATCTCCCGCGTCGGAAGAAAATTGCGACTCACGTCATGTGTCGTCGGTGCATGACGGGGTGGTTTTTGATGAACTAATGGAACGGAACCATCATCCGTGGGTACGCAAGCTGCTGGTTGATTACTGCTTTTGAGTTGGGATTAGTGCGCGGGCTCCCAAAATTGCGGTCCGAAGTTGATGAACAAAATTAATCGCCACTTGGCAGCCATTTTTGTGTTTCTGCGGTTAGTTTGGATGGTCGCAATACAAAAATAGTCCTTACCAGCTGTCTCGGTACAATATCGCAAAACTGGTTTGGGGATAGACTTTTAATAGACTGGCTATAAACCACAGGCACGGGCTTTGGGCAAGCTCTTGCATCGCAGCTAAATTTGCTCCGTAATGCTATTTTAGGTTCATGTGAGAAAATGCGCGTAAACGATAAAGTCGTAGGTCACGGGTGTGGCAGCTCTTAACTTTCACACGTATAATTGTTAGAGTTTGTGGTTTGAAAATAGTAAAATTAGAAAATTAAAATTAAATTAAATTCTTCTTGTTTTCTTATAACCAAAGCACATCTTGTGGAAGCTCGTGAGTCAAAACGGTAGGCTAAATAAATAGGAAACTTAGCATAGTATAAAATAAATTCTTTAATTTTCATTACTTTAACCCTTTAATCCCCTTATTTATTTACAATTGTATGCTTTGTGTTTAAATTTCTCTCAATGGCATAAATCAGAGGTTTTCAAACTTTTCCGTGCGTGGGCTATAAAGCTTCAAAATGTGTATATTGGAGGGACTCTTACTCTCATCTAATGCAATGACAATTTAAACCGTTTTAGAGGATAGTCTGTTATGCTTGGAATATTTCTTCAACTTCTTATCCACAGGTCTTGATATTTAATTTTTTTTTTATAATTATACAAAATGTCTTTTAAAAACTTTTACACCGTTTTACATAGAACCGGAAAAAGGTTTCGTGGGCCGCATTTTAAACTCACGCAGGCCGTGCTTGCATGAATATAACATGATTATTTGATAGAACTTTGTGTTAACTGTTTCTCATTTTTTTAAAAATAGTTTTCAATCCATGCTTCATGAAGCTCACTAGCAAACCATATTTGCTATTGCTTAACGCCTTTTTCGCACCAACATGACGCTGCATCTTGAGCATCTTCTATCCCGTGTTATGAAGTTCCACGAAAAAAAAACCCTTCTTCCTCTCAACGTTGCTGCAAGTACGAGTAAGCGATGCTTTCGGCGTCCTACCCGTATAACACGCGTGTCATCCGGTGCAGTGCAAACCGCAAACCGTCGTTCAGAAAATGCATGCAACTACGCGACCGGGATACAGCATTTGCGTCCTATACCCTGCGTGGTAACAAATTGCACGACATTCGATCCGTGTTTGCGCGCGCCCGCGTCACAAACACGTGCCGTCGTCTTTGGTGCCGGTTCTTATAAGCCTCCTTTGCCTGGCCGAACCCGTGGCCTTCCCTTACCCCTTCCCACTCTACGCCCCGACGCCCGAAGAGGGTTTCCTTTTGTTAGGCACCTCTTCACGCTTTCCACTTTTCCACTATCGTTTTCCCTTTTTTCCTCCCTTCCCCAACCACTGTGGAGCGTAGTATTCAGCAAGGGGTTCACGGGCGGGTGCTTTGCATACTGATGTTTAATTCATTAAATGATGCGCTTTTCGTAGCGAGGACAGCGTGGAAAATGATACAAGTGCGGACGGTCCATTTGCATGAATATGTTTGCGCTTTTACTATGGCTTTTTGATTTGTTGTTGCCATTCGTTTGCAGCATGAAGGGGAAGCGGCTTGTAGATGCTATTTTTCAGTTGCTACATATTGGTTTCTCTTGGGTCAGGAGAGTTTTCTGTTTTGAGAGATTGTGACTTGATAAAGAGCACTATATGCGATATGACTGCATGTTGGTAAAACCTAATCTCGTTAAATGGAATTAATGGTATAGTAATTTGCATGCTAATCAGTATCATCTGCACAATAATGTAGGTTTAAGGCATGGTCGATCTAGCGGATTAAAAACTACAATGATGTAGCTGAAAAGTACTTTACATGATTCTAAGAAAATGCTCTTTGGGTATTTCAAACAGATTTTTTAATCATTTTTTTCGGACAGTTATAGTTACAAAGAATCCCAAATGTGCTTCCGACTTTAACTATCAACCAAGATTACCAATTTCTTTGTCAATAATATTCTCTACAGCATTGCTCCACCCATACACGCATCCCAAGTCCTTCCTCTTCAAGGAATAAACACATTTTCCTTGAATTTGTGATCGATCGACCAACGTAGCATCGGAACGCGAAGAATAAAGAGCGAAGACTTAAAAACACGTTTCTCGCAGATTGTGTGGCATTTTGCTGCAATGCTAGCGTGGGAAGCAACAGCAATTTTTGTATCCTCTCCAATGCACTTTCCACCAGCGCCAGCTCCCATTCCTGTCGCGACCACAGCTGTGGTTGACGTGCGAGGCTCGCGAAACCATTGCAGAAGTATGGCTGCGCCTCCCTGACGGATGTCACTCTCACGCAACTACACATGCGTTGTTGTCAGTTTCCGTTTGCCCACGCGTACGAATCGTACGAAACGACACGATCATTCCAGTCGGCGTTTTCGTTGAACAGCTAATCCGATGCAGGATGTAGCGCAGTGTCTATTGCAATGTTTTCGAATGCACACACACACACACGCACACACAACGAACGGATGCACTTTAGGCGCTCAAGATCGGATAAAGACGATTAAGTGTTAGATGGTTTGCAGATTGTAGATGCCATATTCTCTTGATGTTGACAGCAGTTTTAGTAGCTTCATGAAGAAACATCAAAACCAAAGCGCCTGACAGTGCTGCTGAACAATCGGGAAAAGAAAAGCATTCCATTGTTGAGAATACTCATGCTCAAGGATGAATAGTGCTTTTAAATAGCTTTTGCTTTTCTTTGAATGTATAGACTATTCTTTGTTCTAGGTTGACTTTCGAATGCATTTCAAATAGTTTACAATATTTACCGTTTTTTAAGTTTAGTAAAGGCTTATAACAAATGTCCCAGCAATATTTTATTTGCTCATTCTGTTAATCTGGTGTGCTTATCAAGGTTTTATAAAATTTACATGAATAATTAAAAATTTTTTGGATGATTTATTAACATGCAAGATAGCAATACGGCTTGGCCGTAACTACCGAATAAAAGATAATAACACGCAAGATGAATTGTGTGTCGCTAAACGAATGTTTTTGAAACTGTAAGATTATATAAACTTTAAAACTGGTTGACAAAGGATAAGTGAGTCATCAGATATACGTGTTTTTGTTTCCACTCTTACTAGAGAAATAAAACTGTTCAATTTATCTAGCTTAAGAAAGAATTATTCTGCGCACGATCTATACTAAGCAATTTTAAGAGCAATATAGGGTACAGATTCATTTTTAATTTTGTATTTGATAACAAATACTAAATTAGTATGACAATTCAGTATTCCATCTTATTTGGCATTGGAAAATTCCATTGCTTAACAAACAAAAGTTAATGAAGGGAATCCAACGATAGAAAAATACGACCTGGCCGTTCCTACGGAAATATAAAAATAAACTAAACAACAGAATTGTGTAGCAATTAGCCCATAGCGGGTCACTCTTAATTGTAATTTTCCACCACCAACACAATTACGACCACACTTATTTTAAGCATATCCTGACAATAGGCGTCCAACTTCTTTGCCGTCTAGCCGCCGTTTCACCGAACCTTATTTGCATACAAATGAATTATGTCGCTACAAGCGTAAAATTTGCTTCAACCGTACGACGAGAGCGGATGAGCGGACACCGGTCGAGAGCCCGGTATGGTCAAAATGAATGATCAGTTGGTAGGATACCTGCGGTGCAAAGCATAAATAAAGTTGGCCCGTCGCATCAAATATCGATTGCTTCTCACGTTCCATGATGGGTCGTTGGACCAGTCCAATATCTCCCCTTTGCCGTGTGTATAGGTCGTGTGTGTTGTGTTTTCGATCATACAGGCACTCAAATTTCATATTGTAGGGATTAGTAACCAAGGTATTCAAGGAACAGATGGTTGTTTTTAATTTTAGATTTTTTTATCTTTTATACTCAAACTAACAATTTTTCTTAGAGGAACATGGTAAAAGGAAAACTGATATTTGGTTTTTGTAAATATTTTTTTGTTTTATTTTAGTACATAGCTATAATGTAAAAATAACAAGGGTAAGACTGTGATAGATTCTTCAAAATAACATTACCTAAACGGAGCCGCAGGGAACGAATTCGTCGTCATCAAATATTTGCATTACTACCGATTTTTTTTTTACCACTTAAGTGAAGAAAACAATTACATTCAAAAGTGCTGCACCGCAAACAAACAAATATATCCGTTGCACACACGGGCAGTGATAAAGTTTCACATCTACCGATTTTTTACTCCCTTTTTAACGACTCTTTGGACAGGTTGAACGTTGTCCCATGCACAGCGTACAAAGAAGCATCCGCCGGGCTATAGCATGTGCTAACCTTTGCCACCGTTCGGATCAGCGCTCAGCTGTTATTTGAATAATTTTCCCATAAAACCAACACCCAAATGGTTGTGTGGTTGTGAACGGTAACGGGTTTTATCGTGTGTTTTGCTCGTACGATAATACTACCGGCACACAATCTACAATCTGCCCTATCTCTCGGGGGACCTGCGAGCAAAGGGGGGTAGTTCGTTTGTGCATACACTGTACGGTTGCTAATATTAACTGAAGGATAAAATCGATCAGAGAGCATCGGAGGTGGCCCGGCGCTCTGATGTAAACAACACCCGCCCGGGCAATGTAACGCCGAAGGAAAATGGTGGAAAATTAAACTTACCACCGTCGGTGGCGGTGCATTCAAAGGCATCCTTGAAAATAACCTCAGTCTTTCGAATGTGTGTATGAGTGAGGGTGTGTGTGAGCGAGTGTGTGAGTGTGTTAGTGCTACATGTCTGTTTTGATTCAAAAGCAAATTCAAATCGATACTCGCTGATTGGCTCGGTTGCCTCGTGGCTACGATTTATTGCCGAGACCGTCTTTTATTTTCAATCATGAGCGCAGCGGTGCTCAGCAAAATCAAACGGCGAGCGGAAATGCTGGAATCAGGTGCAGTAGCAAGCGGAACATTAAATTTGCAAAGCAAACGGCCCAAATTTCCAGCGAAGAAACCTTCGTGCAGCATAAAGCGGACGCCTGGTTGTTCACTCGGAACGGGAGCATGGAGACGCCCAGTACATTTTCCTCTTTTAGCTTTTTTCCACAGGTTTTTACGTTTCGTTTGCCTTGCTAGGATTCATCTCGTATAATACAGCTGATCAAGTGGCTGTGGAAAATTCAATAAACCATTTTGATTACCTTCAAATCATCCGTAACGTATTCCGTGGTACCTATCTGGGACATCCTCTGCACGGCAGTGTCCGTGCCTGAGTGACGTTCGACCCCTTACATCCCTGTGTGCAGTGAAGCAAACCTCTAACCACACTGAATAAAGTGTGGTTAAAAATCATACCACGTTGCGTGATTTGGTGATGATGAAGGTGCTTATCCGCCCGACCGGCTAACCGGATCCGGGTGCCTTCCCGAAAGGTGGCGCTAAAAGCAATAAACTCTCACTCCCTCACTGTAGATGCGCACCATAACAAACTCACCTCGAGCCCATGGCGAAGATGCCTCGATAGCCCTCAGTCAACCCTGAAATCGGTGCATGTTACTTAACATAAATCACTCATCCGTTAAAGTTATGACAAAATTATTCCTCAATCACCTCCAGAGCAGCGGTGCGGGAAGCTCTGGAGCGTGAAAATGGGGCGGCGTGGGCGGGAATTGGTTTGCGGACTGAAAGGATGTTTCGTGACATTTCACTCTACAGCCTATTGGTGTGAAAGCGGCTGGCATCCTTCGGGGCGATAGCACGCCCCGCTGTGCTGAAGGGCCTGCAGGTGACTAGACTGCTTTACATCGCTTAATGATGCCATAACATTGGCCGCACGCTTTTCCGCAGTGATACCGATTTGCCGTAATCTCGAATCTGGGTTGGATTTTACGCAAAACAGAGGTTTTCAAGACAAGGGAATGATGGGGTGGGTGAGGCGAGAGGGGGGCGGGGGGGTGATGAGTGTGCTGGAAAGAGAACATGAGCAGATTATCCGGCAACGGACACAACAAAGTCACCCCGCTGGTGGTGCGGCCGATGGTACTTGGATGCATGACAGGGGGGGGGGGGGAGAATGCAAATTTGAACGATTTTCTCGCAAGATGTACACGAATTGGATATTAATGTACGGAGCCTATGTTGGAGGTCGAGTCGAGCGGGTGCGATGGATAATTGCTTGTGCGAAATCGATGGAGAAACGATGCTATTGAACCAGTAAACTGTGGACAAGGTTATCCAAAAGCAGTGCTGTTGCTGTTGGTTTGAACATTTTAATTAATTTGCAATGTATTGCCCAATCGATTACGCATTTGTGTGGAGGCTTTTTCAAGCGCACTGATTAGTTGCTTTGCACTGACGCAAGCAAAGGGTCTTTAAAGCGTTGAGGAAATTGCTTTTTGTACCATCAATCGACCTTGGAAAATGATTTATTCCAGCCTGTCAAGAGCAGGTTTTCATGCAGTAAAGATATGTATTGTTAATAGTACAACAAAATTCACAATAAGAACTAGCTGTAGCAACCGTCAAAGTTGTAAAAGTTGTGATTATTACACTACAAATGATTTTCTTTCTACATTAGTTTACATCACAATACGGCCTGGCTGTCACTACGGAAAAAAATATATTAGTTTACATACATTAGTTTACATGCAACTGATACTGATTTCCTCATCCTTTCATACTCTTCATCTTGTTGTTAATGTGTCAAGCCTTTATGGTGTTTCTCATTTTACATTAATTTTATATTGTTTTTAGCAAAGTTTTTCACGTTTCATCAAATATCTTCTGTATCTTAGAATCTCTTTTCTCAGAATATAAAATAATAATTTTAATCATTTAACGTACTATATAATACACCTTTTGAAAGCTATGGTTACAATAAGTGTAATTGATCGTACTGAATATACAGTACTGCAACATCGAGTCTATTTTTTAGATGAGCATCTGTGTTTCAAAGCTACATTTAGTAGAAAACTGTGCATCTGATATGTTTATTTTGATTCTATTAAAGTTTGCTACTGCTGATTAAATCGTACTAAATAAAATTAATTTTCAGTAAGGGGGAAAAAAGTGAGATGTTTTACTAATTCTGCAAAACTGTCGATAGGCTTACATTTCGACATATTTAGTGTCATTGGTTTTGGAAATCAATCACACAACATTCAGCATGAATTAAGCACTGCCAAGAAGTTATTCATATCCCATACAAAATCATTTCATCAACTTCGTCGTAAATCATACTTAATACTAAAATACACTATGCTATTTCGAAAGCCCATTGTCAGACACAGTACCCTCAGAAAATGGCGTAATCCATCCGGGGGTCTCCAGGTCCCGAACGTTTGCTACATCAATGGAAACCGTATCGGTGTACATGGATCTGAGGTGCAATCAATCCATCCCATACCTGTCATGCTCAATGTACCGCACTACCAACCGGTTCGCTTTCGCAGCGGCAAGCAACTTCCTTTTAATTTGACCCACTTGCAATCGTTCCCCCCGGGGGTGCTGTACATGATTCGTTACCCGATTTCCGGTGCAGCACCGTAGCACAGCCCGATCCGGCAAACATCCGATCGGAAATGAATTGATCCACCGTCTGCTTTGCCTGTATGTAGAGGGGCACTCACACACGGGAGCACGTGTGTGAAAGCGCTACACTAGTTCTTTAATACGTATTATCGGTGGCTGTTAGACACATGTTTCCGTCTACTGGGACGACTGCTAACGATAAGAGAGGTTCCCGGTTCGCTGATGAAGTGGCAGTGCAAAATAATCTACACCTACAGCGATGCAGCGATTCACAAACGGTCAACAAGGAGGGATCTAATCTGCACGGGCACATAAACGTTTTCAACGCAGTTGCATTACCCTGTCATAAAGTATGAGCCGGCTGTTAGATTTGTAGGTACGAGTTTTTATTTTTTTTTTTTTTTATTCCGTAGTGACGGCCAGGCCGTATTGCGTGACTAAGTGTACCCGTCCATATCAAGATTGTAAATCCTGCGTATGGGGGGTTGTGATTAAGTGTACCCATAGCAAGATAGTCAATCCTGCGTATGGGGGGCGGCAGTGGTCCGAATGAGATTCGAACCGGCGACGGGGGTATGGGGGGTGGCAGTGGTCCGAATGAGATTCGAACCGGCGACGGGCCTTTTGACAGCCCTACGCCGTTACCACTGGACCACCAAGCCGGCCCCAAGTTTTTATTTAAATCGAACCAGATTCGTTGAACTGTATTTAGTTTGTTTTTTACTTGGTTCAACGATTTTGTTTGAATTTTACAACTGCAGCGTAATTTGCTTATCGGTACACACCACCCAATGATAACACACTATGTGTTAATTGCTTAGTATTTTAAAATAATAAGCAATTATTTACTACATTTCATGTATTTTTATATAAAAGTACAGCTTCTATACTCCATTTTTACGCAGAATTTACTATTCTATATTTCTTATGGTTACACTTAATCACAACCCCCCATACGCAGGATTAACAATCTTGCTATGGAAAGGTACATTCAGTAACAAAAGGAGTCAAAGCACATAAGTGGTCTGGTTAGGCCTTGAGGTTGTTGTGCCACACAAAAACAAATCTTAATTTTTTTTAAAATTGTTTTAAAGCGGAGCATTTCAAAGTGTATTTGGACATATTGATCACTCTACATCTCATAATGTAAAAGAAGATTACGCATATTAGACGAACGTTTTATTTAATTTACAATTTCTTTACTTAAATTTAAACAGTTTTCCTAAACATTGTTTTGGCTCAAGCAACCATTATTTCCAAACAACAATGAGCAAATACAAACAAAAACCTCAAAACTGCACAAAATCACGTTAAACAAAAGAATCGCCTAATGTGTTTACTGTGTGAGTAAATTTTCCATTTTTCGACAAGCCGTTTAAGAAAAAAAAAATGCTTTTTAAAACATCGCAATCCCAACAGAAACACCAACAGGCACAATTGCACGTGCCCACCATTTAGCCGAATCACGGCCGGAATGGAAACATGCAGAAATTGTTTGGCCCGTGCCGCAACTGTTGACATTTCTTATTATGCTTTTCGGGCCACTTTCCATATCCCACAATTCGTCTCGCAAGCTGGCGAAACCGCAACAGTGCTTGTTTGCAAAAGGTACAAAGCTTTTGTGGGCCATTGTTGCTGGCTTTACACAGCGGCACACTGGAGGGAGGAGGCTGGGTTTTTCCTTTTTTTCGGTACTCCAAACCATAGCTACAACAAACATGCAAAACCGAGAGCAGCAGTCTCTGTTTGCCTAAAGCTGGGTAATGCTTCGTTTCGCCCGAGTCGAAGATAAAGACCGTGGGTCAACTGAACCAACTGACCACCGTACCGGATGGGGGCTGGTGGTGGTATCCAGTCGGACAGGGAATGGGTGGTATAATATTCTTTCTTTATTATTTCGTCTCCTCTCGTTTACCGACCGAGCAGCTGCAACCCAAGCAGCAGGTTTCCCCGAGGGATGCCGATTCTTTATTTTCTTCCTGGAGAGCGGTAAAAACTGGTTTCACCAGCCAGTCTTTCTTGGGATCGAATCGAAAGAAATCAATCCCTTTCCGCTGAACCTTCGTATTTATTTCCTTTTCGCTTGCAGTATTTCTTACTTTTCCAGTGCCACGTCCATGCGAACTGGTTCGTTAGAGTCCGCATTCGGCAAAAAGGGCCCTGCACCATGCAATATTAAGGGCGAAAGAAACATCGCACCGGAAACGAAAGAAAAACCCATTACATCCTGCAACGGCAAGTCATCTCCGAAAGCGAAAAACAAAAGCGAAAGTGAAAAACAATTCTCTCTCCTCCCCTCCCCTGCATGGACATACTCGTACGTGTTCTTAGTGGCATGCCGTTCTTCTTCCCCGCAATGCTCCGATTGTAACCTACTTTTCGGGGGTAATATTTTTTTAATCTTCCTTCCCGTGTGCAGGGCTCTTGTTGGCAACATTCCATTTGCGACGAGGATATCCGCCAGATAACGGGCGACAATGGCGATTAATTATGTTTGATAAAGAGCGCGCATAAAAAAAAGCAGGGACGAGGGGCGAAAGTTTTATGCTCACGCGTCGATGGGCAGCATCCGGCACGGAGCAAATGGTCCGGAATTGGATAAAGGTTGCGGTGCGGTGGTGTGACATATTTCACAATTGAATTGCTGTAGGTCGTTAAGCGACGCATGATGGATGGTTTAGTTTTGACAGGAAGTGGTGAGCAACAAAAAAAAAAACGAGCGCACCGTGAGCAAAACTTTATGACAACTGGGGATGTGTTTGTGAGCGGGGCTAGTAAAAACTAAACTTTTTCTCGCGCAATGAAACTAGGTTAATTGGTCACCCAGAGCAAAAGCCCGCAGCAGGGTTGGAATTGTTTCTTTTATAAATTTATAAAGAATATTTTATGAGCAAAGCAACGATGCGTTTATGACGAAACGAGAGTTTAGTGTGATTGAGACAGACATAGACCTTAATACTATAGTAAATGTGTTTTCCTATTTATTTTGTTCCTAGTTTTGTAGTAAGTTAGTATTTGAACACATTGGTGTATCGAAATATCTTAGATTTTTCTCTTAGAAGGCCTAATAAATACTATAATAAAATAGTATTAAATAATATTTGATTATGGTTTCATAGTTTTAATTTAATTTGCCGTTTCGTTTCTTTGATTTTTTAAATGGTAAAATATAAAATATGTTATCATTAGCTAAACTCAATATTTTTTTATGTTTAACAGTTTATTTTTAATTTACTTTGTTGTATTGTAGTTTTTGTTGTATGAACTTCATATTTTGCTAAATTTCATCGATTTATTAATTTATTATTGCAGAAAATCACATTTTAATTCGTTGACATCTTCTTAAACGTCCCGATTTGGATGTCTTTTTATCACGATGATCAGTCCAAAATTTGTTTTTTTCTATCCATTTTAATGCAATTCTTTCTCTTTTTTAATCAAATTCTTTCTCTTTTAATCAAATGTTTTCTCAAAGCCACTCAATCATTTCAAATATTTAATCTTTTTCAACGTCGTATTGATTAAATTCAAGTTACTCACCCGTTTTATCTATAGTTAACTGTTTGTGAATACAACTGCAGCAGCAACAGGTGTTCTCGATTGCTTTCAACGCATGGCCAAGTTTTCGATCTAATTTGGTTTAATTTCAAATAAACAGGTTAATGAGGATCATTGAGGTGTGCAAAACGGTGAATTGAATCCATAAATGAGCTTTTGAGCCCTCGCAAACTTTCCCCATTTGTTCTGCACTTACTCACAGAACTCGAACGTAATTGTTGAAACAGAGAGAAAGAGAGAGAGAGTGAAAGGGGTAATCATTTTTCATGCCATGAGATGGAAACAATTACAACACGGGTGCAAAGCAACACAAACGCCTCACAGAGCTGGAGCTCGGAGTCAGTTCGAAGTGAAGGGCAAAGGGTGATAAAAACTTTCCAATGAAGGGATCATCGATTATGCTCGGGCACTCACTGGTTAGAGTCTGCGTTACGGTGTCGTTCGTCAGGGATGCTGTTGCTGACAGGTTGAAGAATAGCATTTCCTCCAACATCAGCACCACCGACCGTTGAAAAACTTTTACGTCATGCTTGGAAAATGGGAATGAGATTATGCAGCAAAAGGATCTTTCGCTTGCACACTGTTCGCGATTAACTTAGAGGAGCTTCTGCCAGCTTTTTGCCAGCTCGGATGACGACCTGTTTATATGAAAGGCCATAAAATTACGCGTGATAGTTTTCGAGAAAACTTTGCACTTACTTTGCACTAATGGCTGCTTTCGGGACAGTTTTACACTATGAACGATCGGTTTCCTTAAATGATCCCTGTTTGGCGGGCGAGAGCAAATAGCTTGGTTGTTCTTGCTTTTATTTCATCGATCACTTTTGCTTCAAAATTTCCTTGCTCATTAAACCTAAGAATAGAAATGAACAAAGTTAGCATGAGGCATGCTTAAAGTAAACAAAAGTGTTTTAAATTGTTTCAATCAACACGTACGAATACATAAAAATAATTATTGTCCCCTGTGGCTTAGTGTATCCATAGCAGAATAATAAATCTTGCGTATGGTATTCAGCATTCGGAATAGGATTCGATACAGTAGTAGGAGCCTTGTATGACAGGCGTACCCCGTTACTTCTTAGACAACCGAGCCGGCCTTAGTTATTTCTGTTACAATCAGGGATTGTTTTAGATTACTTTATTTGTATCAAACCTTTGAATTTTTTGTTAATTAGACATGATTGGCATATTTTACGAGAAACTGGTTTTTTCATATTACAATATTTAGCAATTAAGGATAAAATGAAATGTGCACTAAGCCTACAAAAATGTCAACAAGATCAATTTTAGTTGTCTTTAATCCTTTATAAAATCAAATTATAATCATTTTAATGTACATCATATTCAAGCCTAGAAGTTAAAGTGATTTTAAAAAAATTTCTCAAAGTGTAAGTAGAAAATAATTATACTTTCTAACAGGACCGAGCAGGAGTGTCGTGTAGTGTAAATCATCCTTATCCTTCTTATCGCATCGAACGGAAAAACATTTTCAGACGATTCAACACGTTAAACACGACACGGATCTTAATCTAACCGACGTTTAATAACGAGCGTGAGCAATCTGCACCGGAATGAAAAAGAACTTGATAAAGCAGTTCAAAATAACACGGGCAACGATGAACACGTTCCACCAGCTTTCGAGCTTCAGCTCGTTAACGCAGGTGCTTCGTTTTGGCAATTATCGACCCATCGGCTTGTGCTCTACCGGTGCCGGAGAAGAGAAAAAAATCCATGAACAGACGTACCGTGAAGTGGGCTGTAAAACGTGGGGTAGATTTATTTACAATTTCACTTTCATCAGCTTACAGCGATTGTGAGTGAAGATATGACTTTTTTTTGCAATAAATCTTGCCAGTGCCAGAAATGCCGGGACGTGCTCATCATTACACGCACCACCGTGAAGATATGCTTAATCCCATTTTCGTGGGATATTGGCACGTTCGTCGGACTGCTTTCTTGCGGAAGTTTGGTGTAGGGTGATAAAATTCGTTCGTCTTATTTACAGTTCTTATAACCTTCCGAATAAACTTGCGCTTCATTTGACTTTAATCTGATTTTTTTTTCGTTCTCTTTCCACAGTAAACAGAACTCTCTCGTCATAGCTAAGCTGTCTGGAGATAGAGACGAAGAGCACGATATCTACGACTCCCCCAAATTGACACGGTTGATGACTACGTTCCACTCACCTGCTACGGTTTGTTGATAAATTGGGACCCGCATTTCGATTGACGACAGCATCTGAACCTACGCAAAGCCTTGACCCAGCCTCGGGTTTCCCGGTACCGAAAGGGTGCCCTTGTCCGACGCGTTTATGCTGGTAGAGGCTTTGGAATTTCCCTCAACTCTGCGCTAGAAACGATCGGAAGTGAGCGATACGGGCTCACCGGCGAAAGAGTTGACGTGTTCACCCAGCAACGCCTTGCCAGTAGCAGTCTGTCTATCATCGAAGGCATAGGGCACCGGTTTAGCCAATCTCGGGCCTAGTTTGCGCCACAACTTGCTGTTGAGAATCGTCTTGAACCACCGTAACCGAGGCACTGGTGCAGGGAACGATAAGAAACGTTCTGCTGCACACCGACGCGAAACCCGATGAAATGAGCCGCTATGTGGACCTACATGATGGCAGCGGCCCGAGGTGACCGGGCAATGTCATCGATATCGTCACGTCATCAGAGCAATCGGAATGAGTTTGACTCGCCAAGGTAAGCGACCGATCAGCTGTCCATCCGAGAAACCTTCGCATCTCGAGATGCCCCGGTGGCGGGGCTGTGCTGGGTTGCGCGAGTGTGGTGTTGTGGACGCCTTTTATGGACTAACCACATCAAACGTACACCCATCGCAGCCTCGCCTGCTCCCGCTCGATCTCTATCTCTCGCTTTTCGTTCTTTCGTTCCATCACGGGTGTGCTGGCCACCGCAGCATTTACCACTTCAATCGCGTGCAAAGACCACTGTACAACACGACGCACCGGGCACCACAGCTCTCCAATGGACCGGTCAGCATTAGTACGACTCCGTTCGGGAGCAACACGATCTACCAGAGCTACATGCCGCAGACCGCTTCGCTCGACAGCTTCAACAGTGGTGCCACGAATCCCAGCTTCTCGACCACGGGTGGTACGCCGCCGATCGGTGGATCCGGTCGGGTCGCGCCGGCCACCGGAAGCGGCACCACGCCGACGGCGGGACGGCCGGCCGCAGCATTACCCTTTACGACGCGCAACCGGCCCGAGGTAGCTACGGAGCTGCCGGTCACGCCGAAGAACAACCATCTAAGCCAAGCTGTGATAGAGAGCGAGCGGGGTGATGTGCAGGTAGGTGAAAGCAATACAATTTGTGTACAGGAGAGTGGTGTTGTGTTGTAAAAATATCGAAAGTTCTAAGTTTAACTTTGCTATTATTGTTAAAACAACCCGACAAATACCTTACGTCGAAGTGATATGGAAATGGTCAATTGCTAAGTTGTGTTTTCGACGTTTATGTATAACAGAGAGTATGTATCTTCGTGTTTTTATCAATTGCTCGAATTACTTGATGCTGATGCTGAGATCAAGAGAAGGTATCAAGAGCTACATCGTGCATAAGCCAATTGCTTCAAATTATTCATATAATTATCTTCTTCCTGGTGTAACGACCTCGTAGGTCATGCTGGCCATTTGTGGCTTACTAAACTTATTAATAAAACGTAGTTCGAAAAATATGTATACCCCTAGATTGGTGCCATAGTTACCTCCACCACTGTTTCGTGTCTCCTCATATAAAGTGTGTACCGATAAAAAGAGGATATGCATAATGTGTAATTGTTTAATTGTGAAAAGAGAAAAGGAGTGTACGTATAATATTATTAAAGCATTCGTAAGCTATGCAAAAACAGTTAAAACCCTTAAAACTGTAGTTGAGATAAATATGAACATATCATATCGTAAGATCAACTGTACCAAGTAAAAGAAGATCTCTTACACTTTGTCAACTATAGCTGCATAAAAAACCATAGACACACACCAGTCAAGTTTAACTGAGCAATGCTATGAGGCTATATCCTCTTTTAAACACTCCCAGAGATCCTTGTGGCCGTAACGAGACAATCAAATATCCTCAATAAGCAGATTATAAGCAGCCTATGAGATTTATATCCAATTCGCCTGAAATTTTTCTCATTAATAAACCTGAAAATTCGAAGCTGCTATAGAAGCACTTGCATGTGTAACATATTTTATTTTTTAGAGTAGAGCTAAATGGAACAAAAAAGTGATTTTGAGAAACACACTCTAAACATTCCTCTAAACATCAACTTGCTATCAAAATTGCATTTTCATATTTTCCCCAAACTTTATTAATATAAAGAAAAAGTAAGGTTGCTAGCTTACATAAAAAATATAAAAAATCGTTTTTGTGTTAAATTCCCAGTTATAAGCGTTTCTGGTGAAAACACCAACAATCATAGGCAAATGGGTATCAGTACTTGATTAAAAATCACAAATTTAATTCACAATTCCTGGGACTTGGACTTGAGGATTTCATATTCTTGGTCTTAGTAGACAATCTAAATGCAGCAAATTTCGTGTCTCAAGTCAAGAAGCATGTCTCTGAGAGAGCATCTTTACAATGATAGTCAACCTCATCCAAACAGAAGCTTCGAAGAATTCTTTAAAAGGCACAACCATAACAGCCAAAAGTTAAAATTCTTTCAAAAAATTATTTCATGGTTCAGATCTAGGACAAATTTACAAAGGTTTTGAGCTTCGTCCAATTATATGTGTGTCAATTATTGTACGCTGCTCACACATAAATGTTCAAATCAACCATATGTCGTTAAACCAATCAACCAATGTGCTTTGTATAGCAAAAGGTAAATAGTTTTATTTCCACAACTACTGAAACCAGGCAAGACATAAATGATTCCGCTTTCATTCCTACCCCCCCACACCGCATCGTAGCAGTCATACCTATAAACCCACCCCTCCATCACTCCTCCTCACCCCCGCCTTCCCAGCAGTGACAATCACTAATGATCAATACATCACCCGCAAACAGCATCGTTTAAATTTGCACACCATGTTAAACGCTGTCTCCATTACCGTGTGATTAATTTGCAACCGATTGAAGCTCACCTTACCATATGCCGCACTGGTAGCGATAAAGACACCGTCCAAGACACCGTTGACGAAGGTTTTCGGTGCGTGCATGCGTGAGTGCAACGGTTTGCTACAGCGTTACAGGCCAGGCCCGACTCTACGCCACGGCCACCGACCGACAATTGTGCAAGAGCGGGCTTGACAGCGATGCACGCTTTGCTACAAACGTGACGTCGCTGGGAGCGAATCGGTGCGTCGCTGGTAACATACAAATCATTGCATGAGGTTATGGTACTCTTGTTTTTTTTTTGCCCATTCGATGGTTTTAGGCTTAATAAAGTGCATCCATTCAAGCGCCAGGGGCACTGTCAGAGTTGTACGCACCGAGGTAGGCACGTGCCTTCGCCACAATGAGCCGCCTAATGAAAAACATCAATTTGGTAAATTCAACCCACCATCTCCCACCTCGCACCTGATGGTAGAGGGGGCCTCGGTCGGTGCGAGGTCCAGCTCCTGATTAGGTTTTGACTGTCGCGTAATTGGCGGGAGTGTGCGCACGGGCATGACCGCAGGCACTAACGAGGACAGGGTTACGGAGATGGGGTACGTGTTTGGATTTGCAAATGCAAATCGCAACATTGCACCTCGTTCTCCTCCCTCCTCCCCCCCCCCCCTCCACCAATCTGCCCTGGGCCGGACGATGCGTTTGCTCGCGGCGGTTTGGTGGTGTTAATTTGCAAATGTCATTTGTGGTGGGCGACGGGGACGGCGCTTGGGTGGTTGATGTAAATCGGTAGTTCAATGCACGCACTGCAATCAAACTGCGAGCGGGAAAGCATATTATCGGGGGGAACCAAAAACTACTAGTGCTTGGAGATCACTAATTTAAACTAATCGTAGATATCAATCGAAATGGCACACGAAAAAAAAAGAAGCAGGAAGGTGGAAGGAGGAGTGCTGGGGGAGATGTGTTGATGTATGATAAATAATTATTAGATTTATCTCATTTGAGCTGTAGAAGTAGGTCAGTTGCTGATTTATATGCTCAATCATGATTTGTTTAATTCTAATCGGTGCCGTAGATTTACAGCTTTCGGTGGTTTACCGTTGTCCAATGCAAATTATGGTTGGAAGATATTTTAACTTCATTATTATTTAACTTTTGGTACTCTCACACGTACCTAGAAGCATCAATTTATCCAAGCAAATTTGTGGAAACATTCGAAAAACAATTCTTAATTAGGAATAATAAGGTTCTGGGAGAATTTCAAATGTCCTTGTTATTCTCATTCTAGCTTGCCTAGCACTTCGCTTTTACTCCTACAAGATCTCTCTATTCACCAGTGCCAGTGGGTTCGTTAATGAACAGCATAATCGCTTGTTGACGACATTCATCCGAAGGTCGATGTTTCGTCGTACCATCAGCGAGCCGCCATGCATAATGAATAACACGGGCGCAGTTATCTGTCCGCTGTACGGTGGCTTCATTGCCCGTACGCCCCGACTGTCATCATCACATTAGTGTTGGTGGCACAAAGCAAAGAAGAAAAAAAAAAACGACAAAAGCAGAACGCACCAATCCAGCTAAACCGTTGGCATGCAATTTAATGGGCATAAATTACGACGCTATAAAGTGGAGTAAATTTTCATCTTCATCTGCCCGGCCGTCGTATGTGTGGTCGTCCTGCACGGTTTCGCACAACATTCCGCCATGGAAAAGGGAATGGGTGGAGCAGGGGTTGTGCCATGGTGAAAACTTCATTTTGAAATATGTGTAATCATCATTTGTATTGGCTTATGATAATTTTCCACTCGAATTTTTCACGCTTGCCCTTGACACACGATCAGGCCGTACCGTACATGCAAATCTTCCAATTTCAGGTGTTGACATAAGCGGGTAAAATAAATACGAGGGAAGGAATTACCGTGCGTTGGTAGGGTTTTTCCTCTCTCTTTTTCTCTCGCCCTTACCTAACCAATTGATCCATTGATCAGCGTGGATAGAACAAGCTTGGGAAGGCGTTTGTTGACAGGTCGCAGGGAGGGGGGTGTGAACATAAATTTTCGTTATTAATGTTTCACTGATTTCCGATATTTCATGTTCCAGTGCCATCTTCACGGTTCAACACATTGTTGTAGTAACGATCTGTTTTTGTGCTGTTCACTTGACAGCCCATTACACGCACACCCAGTTATTGGAAGAGCAAATAAACAATTTCCAAAGTTACTTTTTACGACCCCTTTAACACGTCTGTAAAATGAGATGCAATTTGCGAAAACCCATGGAAGCTTTTCATTCATTCGTAATACTTTTAAAATGTGATTACAACTTTTCAAAATGCTTTATATCAGTTTTTTTCTTAAATTTAAATAGCTCGTAGCATTATAGCAACTTCGCTACACAATTTCAGATTGGCCGATTGGGTTTTAATGTTTTATATTTAATTAAAAAAATGAATTTTGCGTACATTTGGTAAAATATTTTGAATTTCTATTTCCAATACGCATGCATACGCAATACCTCAGTTTCCTCGAAAAATCGTTTTCCAGCCACTTTCAATACATTTCAGTTTATTAATGAAAGGCCACCTTAAATGCGCATGCCCCGCGACACCGCCACTCTTATCTTGCATCACGTATTTCACGTCAGTTCGTTGCTATGTTCACGTCAGTTCGTTGCTAGGAGAGCAATTGAATGAAATAACCAGTTGATGAATGAGCTACTTTGCAAACGGCCGGGACACAAATAATCGTGAATTGATTTTCCACAGCATTGTTGTTTTCCCATCTTTTCATAAAATATCTTTTCTACGGAACAAAGCTGTGTTTTTTGTAGTAAGATTGTTTGGTTATTTCCTTTAAGCGTTTTTTCCGCTAATCCATTTCATTTTGTGGAATTTATAAATAAATGCGTTGGAATCTATATATTTATAGCGAAATTTTTTCTACGAGAAAAATCAGTAAACGATCTGCTCACTTCTGATTAACAAATCATCTCACTTTCGATAACGCTTCGATTGCGCTATATAATTTACAAAAGATTCAGATGAACTGTTTGTTCAAGCTCTGTTTATTCTTTCGTGTCGCTTTCTGGTTCGTTACTTCTAAATTCATATGAATATTTGACCAACGCAACGAAAGCACACCGCCGAAAAAATGATTTTTTCCATCCGCAAACAAGCTGCAGCTTTGTGCGAGCGCTTTTTCATGCACTCGGGTTTACATTTATTTATCTAGGCTATGATTTGTAGAACGGTTTGTAGAACCGGTTCCGGTTGAAAAATAATAGATTGTTGATTTTCTCGCAAATTCACCATCAAACAACAGGGAGTACACCTCAGGAAGTGATGTAGAGCTTTGTGAAATACTTGAAATTCTACTGAACAACTTAAAACTTTTTATAGTAGAATAAAAAGGTGACGTTTGTTAATATTTGTAACGTTTCATGGAAATGGCCAATATGCTGCCTTAAAATAACACCAAATCGTCATATTTTTAATACAAAACCAATATTCTGTTTGTAAAGCGCTGTAAAAGAAAGTATCCGATCAGTTGGTTTATGAAAACAATAACGGTGTAATCTATTTTGTATTAAATAAAAAGATATGTGCAACAGGAAACAAGAACTCTAACATGGCAGCAATGTTTGTAGGCGGATTAAGTTTTTGAAATAAATAAATATCAGTAAATGCATACAGGTTTAAAAAACATGTTTAACATCGCAAACGGATATTTGAAATAGATAAAATATTGATTAGACACAAATCAACAATGTTACTTGATCTGTTTGCTTCGTAATTGTGTTAAAAACAAAGAGTCAAGTCAAAACGAATCAAGAATATGTTAAATATTTATTCAGTAGGTAGAAGTTTATAGAAGTGGAGCTCAACCTGTCGGAGATCGGATGCAACCGTGGCTGGAGGACTGCAGCCCTGGACCGAGTTTCCTGGAAACGGATTGGCGACCTGGCCATGTCTTGCAGACGTGCTCTGCAATGAGCGGGCCAAGAAGAGAGAGAGAGAGAGAAGTTTATAGAGGCCATCATCTGAAAGTAATACGATAACTTTGAGTATATTGTTGCATATTTATACAAGCATAAACGATGTTACTCACACAACGTGTTGCAGTCGATTTGTAGACTTTTGAACGTAAATTGTTTTCCTTAAAACGTATGGTGTCTGGTGCTATCTTCAACTATGGGCAATTAATACAATAACATGAAGACTGTTTTGAAAACAGCACATCCTCTCAGCAGGTGCATTTAATAACAAAAGAGGCATAATTTTAAGCCCATAATATTCACACTCCGTTCCTAGATAAAATCATCTAAGCTCGCCCGATCCAGACGCATCGTCGGGCTAGGAATGCTCTAGATGAGATGTGAAGCTCCTTTGAACGATAAATTGCGTTTCCCGTTCACCCGAGGCCAATGTCAGCAGAGAGTGGTTAGATGCTGTGCAGGAAATTGCTGTCGTCGTTCTGCGACACATCCTTCCTTCGATGCAGTTTGTGCAGGCTGTACACACACATCCCGTGCGCTCGGTGATTTCTAGCATTAAGAGGCTTAGGGCTGTGTGTACCCATTCATGGGGTTCAACCTGCTTGAGAAGCATATTTATGGGAGCATCACGTTAGCTCACCTTTCCGTGGGACGACAACTTTGGCTATTACATTTCTATCCCACTCATTGCAGCTCACACCAAGCTCATACCAGTGTGTACGTGCTGTTGACTGATCTATTTCACTGCTAATGATGTCCTTTCCCAAATGCTCGTGCTGTATACTTTTCTAATGAGTGAAGAGTGTCGTAAATGTGGCTATTAAAATGCTATTCAAATGTTGATGCAGCTTACTTTGGTAGAGTTTAGCGAATGGTGTCATTAAGATGACGGGATGTGAATGATTGTTTGTTTGCCGGATGAGTGTTTATCCTAATGAAATGCTGATACTTTGAATAATTTTAAAGAAACGACTGTCCTCTTTTTCACTTCTGAATTGAGTCATTTCAAATCCGAAACGTCAAAATCCTAGCAGTGAAAACAAACGCTCCATAACTTTACCGATGATAAATAGTCAAAGATAGTTTCACTCACACTTCTCAACCATCATCCAGCACCCATTCATCAGCCGATGAGTTATCACTTTTCGTGCAGCAAGTGCACTCGCTTCGACGTTCTGTTCCAAATTCTACACCCCGCCATTTTGACACCCATTTCTTCCGGAAAGGGAGTGAAAACAGAGATAATTTCACATGCAAGAGCATCGAACGATTGGCCAAGAACGTTTTCAAGTCTGAAAAGTCGATAAGAAGCCACCGGATGATGGGTTCCGGTGTGTCGGAAGCGTGACTTCCACTCATTCGCAGCTGCCACCGACCCATCATCCGAAGAACCATCCGCTATCTGGAAGGCTCAGAAACCGGTAAAGCTTGCTCACCCACCTCCTCCATCCCCTCGTCCGATGACGAAATGAAAGCTCGCCTCGTTTGAAGCCCGAGTGTGTAGTTGATCCTTTCTGATGAAGATTAATGTTCCGTTGTTTGCGTTCGATTTTGCACATTCCTCGAGCACGGGAAGGCGCACAGCCGCAACCAAAGAGGACAGTGAACTTTCGCATCCCTCTCTCTGGGGTTTCGTGAACCATGTCGTGAAGCGCAGACATTCCACACCCTGGCCCAACCAATGCTAGCGGTAGGTCATGGGAGTCATGGACCGGGCTCTTCAACAGTCTTGTGCGGGCGTCCTTGGAACGCAAGGAACGGTTGAGGGGCGGAAGCAGAAGGATAATTCCATGGCAAACAGCTTCCATCTTATGACGGACTGCCGCCCATTCGCTGTGGCAGAATATTCCCCCAACGAATGCGCCGAACCGTCGAGAAACTCTCGATCGAATCAACTTGTCGATGAATTGTTGTATCCACCGCCTTTCCACCCTCACCCAGGCGCACGCAGGTCCAGCGGGAACAGCTTCCCGAAAAAGCGGAAAACATTTGCAGACCGAATCGATTCCGATACGTCCTCGAGCGTTAATTGTGTGTCCTTAAGCGGCTGCAGGCAAATACTTGGCCAGCCTCCGCTCGAGCCGCATTTCCCGGAAGAAGAAAAGGAGGAAAAACGATAAAAGCGTCCACTGCAAAACCGAACGCACCCTCAAACCGAATACTCCTCTCTCTCTGTCTCGCGCTGGTCGCACAACGGCTCGTTCTGTTTGCAGTGCGAGCGGTCTGTGTGCTTTTCCGATTGTGATCATTTGCGGTAAATAAACTCAACCTCCCAGTGCGCCCGGCATCGCCCGGGACATTTTCGGGCAGCGGACATTGATTTTTCGGGCGCCAACGCGGCGCTCGTTTTTCTTGTTCGCTGGTGGCTGGTTCGCCCTCGGCTCCAACAAGGGGATGGGACGGACGCATGGCCAAGAGATTGACTTTCCCGCCCAACACTACCGTCCGAATTGATTGACAACGGGCTTGATGTGACTGCGGCTTTGCTGGTGATGAATTTCGATGCGTTGCTGGCGCTTGCGAACGGTTGGACTTTAATTGTTTCCTTACTATTACCAAGAAGCAATTCTGATGCCTTCTACAAGCATTTTATATTGAAGTTGTACCATTGGTATTCTAATCCAACGTAGTTTTGTTGCCCTAAAATAGTTGTATAGTTTCATTAGTTTTTGAACGAGTTCTTAATTTCTATCAGAACTTTATACGTTCTTTGAACCAATATTTTTTTAAATTACCAATGTGAATATCCTCAGGGCTTAGTTAAGCTATAGAATGGCATCCTTAAAATTTCTAAAAAAAATCAACATTAAATTAAACAAAATAAGAGCCATATACAAGATTATTGCTACCTCGTCTTCATGTCAGCAACAGAACACTGTTTATATATTTGATTGTGTTCTTAACATTTTTTTAGTCATTACACACAACAGACTCAACAATCTCCAAAAACTTCAAAGGTTTTATTTGGTATCATCCTTTGGAAAATACAACAGTCTACATGTAGCGTTTACACCCCTTCATAATTTATCAGCTTTATATCAAATTTATCAGTTTTAAAAAAATCATAACAATACTGGCTTAATCGGAAAGGATCTTCACTTTACGGGCCTTATTCTACAGCATTCATTTTTATAAGTATGATCATCGAAAAGAATTTCAATATTTGCTTAATCTTATTTAAATCTAAATACTTGCAGGTCTAGAAATAAAACGGATATTTAATTATATTTAGGGCTGCTCTTAATCATATTTAAAATGATATTTTCAAACAAAATATTCAAAACTAGTATTGCAGAATTTATTTCTATATATGCGAAATGCTTAATTATGTTTCGATTAGTGTTGGGAAATGAGCAGTACTGAACCTCACTCACTCGCCTCAGCAAAAAGAGCGAGAGCTCTGCTCGCTCATCATTTGCTGAGGTAGCTCTTTTTAGTTGGGAATATTTCTGATTTGGAATAGTTTTTGTTAGACAATCGATACTTATTCGGCTGTTGCTGTAATTTTATTCAATCATGATCGTTAAGCGAAATGTTTCATTTTTTTCATCCTCATATGAAGCAAGCAAAGAATTCATCTTCATATGAAGCTCTTCTTGCGAGCAAAGAGCTAGCTCAATGGTTTCATTTCCTCGCTCTGTTTTGATGGCGAGTGAGAAAGAGGTAGCTCTTTTTTCTTCGGCGTGATTAAGCGTATGACACCATCTCTGCTCGCGAGCAAAGAGGTAGCTATTTTCTCGCCTCACTTGAGTGAGCATACGCTGCTCCTCCGCTCATTGGATAGAGGTAGTTTTTCACAACACTAGTTTCGATATCATCAATCATGCTCATGCTACAAATCATCAATATGATTTTAATGACTTATATGAATACGTATGCAATTCAGCTATCTGTGTAAAAACTTTTGATGTCCATAGATAGATTAAAAACCAACTCTCTTAAGAGCGTTCTGTAGGCAAGTTCATTGTAATTCTAATACAACTGTTTTGTAATGTAACCATAACGGTGATTTTTTAGTTTGGTAAAGCAGTCAAGCAATATTAGCCTTAAAAAGACTTAATTAAATAAAAATTATAGCGTTGTAGCTGTTAAGATCAAACTCAAAAATGTTTGTTTGAATACGATTGCTTATGACTTATTATTTTGATTAGCATTACGATCCTCATTATAACAAACTTTCCTTTACATTGTTTGGAACATTTCATTTAAAGTGTACTTTCCTCAAAATTTTTTCCTCTTAATCTTCGCTAAAGGCGTGGCACACACTTTTCATTTTCCAGCGACATCATTCCATTCCATCTCCCACTGACGCTGCATTCCATAATGCTACATTATCCCTGGCACTGATCATTTGTTTGATATACTCTCGACACAAAATGGCACACGAACGTAAGGAAGCATCATTCTTCCTCACCGCCGTAGTCTTGGAAGCTTGAAATCTGAGAAGAAAGAGGAAGCCCCCTGCACCACAATATGGCCCGAACGTTAGGAGTAAGCCTTTAACCGTACGACGCCAAACAGTTCGTGCTGACCAAAAAGGGACGTGCGGGATGAAAAGTTTCCTCCCTCTGTCACTGTCCATTTGGTCTCTGTCCTATGCTTTGGTGCTATCTGTTCGTTGCCCCCGGGGCATGGATGGATTTAGGTTGACCGGACACACGGTGCCCGATGAGGCGAAACCTCCCCCCCCCACCCCTCCACCACTATCCCGTGAGGATGGTCGAACAGCGAAATCGCGAAAACGACAAAAGCATACCGAAAGGGGAGCAATATTTTGCCAAAGAAAGCAAGCATAAAATATTATCCATCCTTCCTCGTTGCTGTGTGGCTTCTGCTTCTGCTCCTGCCTGGCTGGAACAAACACCAAGTAGCCATGCTCCACGACCGGCACTCGTAAATCATTTTCAATTTAACCGTTTGCATTCCACCGACCATTCCATGCCAGTTTCGTCCGCGCAACGGTGCGGGAAGGTTCGTTCCCATTAAGTTCGTTTTAAAAAGAGAAGTTTTAGACTGTGGCAAAAGTTTGAAAGTGTCTACATCGGGAAAACCCACACACAGAAAAAACCGTTGCCTAAAAGCTGAGCTACTCGTTTCTCCCAAACCAGTCAGCCCAGTGGTGGTGCCAGTGTGCGTTTTGTTCCATTCCAAAAATCTTCATCATGTCTTTGTTTGGCGACGCGCTTAGAGGATGAAAAAAATCCCGTCCCCAGAAGCTTTTTGGAACGATCTCTTTCGCTCGGTAATACGCCCGTAAGATCAATTGTAAAGTTGTCTGTTTACCAGCAGTAAAGATGTCAACCGTTTCCCCATCCTTCCCTTCCCATACATCGCTCACCTCGTTACGGTTCATCCGGTTACGTTTGCGACAAAAAGGGTTTTTTTGTTTGAACTGCGAGCTGTCCCACAATCCAGAGCAAATCCCTATCAACCGTCAGGCCGGGTATCTGCGGTGTCCCGGACCGCCTGAGCTTTAAAGCCAGCCGCCCCAATCTAAGCACCGGTGGAAGCGGCGCGCGGTATGATCTACAACTGCTGTCGGAGTTTGTGGCTAACGGAAACGATGCCAAAACCATTGGCGCAGAATGTACCGGAGCAATGTGGTTTTTGAGGCTAAGGGTGCAGAAATTATGATGGTTTTACGCTGTAGAGGGGTTCAGCAGCAAACGGTTATTACAGGTTCGCGGCGCACTCGCTTGCTTCCGGCGAGGAAAGAGTTTGTTGGCAAGCCTGTCTACATAAGTTTTGATATAACCTGTACATTAGACAGGCAAAGTTGCGTACTTTGAATTGAAATCTATTCAATAGCGACGGAAGAACCGTGTCGTCCCCTCAATCAGACTATAATTTAGGCAGCAAGAACTTACGGTGTATGATTTCCCGATACCAAACAAAAAGTTTTTCCTTCAAAGTTGGAATTTTAACTTATTGGCCGACGGTTGCTGGGCTTCTCTTGGCATGCTGAAATGCCGTACAACAAAAAAAGACTTCACAAAAAGATTTGTCATACTCTTCCAAACATTCCTGCCGCTCTCAAAAAGGCCTCGTATTTTAATTAATGAAACCAAACACGCGTTGAATGCATTAAGGAATCGTAAAACCTCGCCTTAAACTTTTCCCAATCGTCGACAATCCCGGCCCGCCGGTACTTGGGCAGGCAATGGAAATGCTTCCTACCTTTTTTTTTTTGTTTTGCTGCTCTCTCTCTTCGTACAAATCTGCGCTTACTCTCCCAGAACCCAGCCCGTTTCCGTGACGACTGTTTCCGGAATTTTAAAACTTCACCATTCAATTAGAACTTTTACCTTCACCCACAAGAGCTTTTACGGTGAAATAGGCAAACGAGCCAAACACACGGATGCGCAGCAGGAGCAGCATCAGCCCAGCTGGAACAGCTCGTCCAGGATTCAAGGGTCACATTTATTCAAATGGTGCCACGGGAATGGCTCCGCCCGGTTATCGTTATCCGCACCGAGACAGATCACTGCATATGGCGGTTTGCACGCTCGAAATGCTACGCCCCTTACATATGATAACTGTTTTCAACAGCTGCTTCTCAGTGTCGGTGTGTGTGGTACGGTTCGGTTCGGTTGCACCGGTTGCCGGAGAATTGCATGAAATGTGCATAACAAGTACCGGGAAGTAGTGAGCGTGTTTTTAAGCTCGTTAGATGTGATAAATTTTTTTAAAAAATTTCTCTTTAGTCAGAAAAGAATCTGGTGTTGCTGGATTAAACTTTAGATAAGTGAAACTCAAATGTTTAAATTACAATCTTTGCTTGCCTTTTTGTTATCTAGTTTGATCCATATCCGGTGAACAATTTTCCGCCCATCTCGCGTTAGCGCCCGGATGGGAGCCATTTTTCAATTTCATTCTCTGTTCTTTTATGTTCTTTTCGGGTGCCTCCAGTTTCTGTCTGGAGCCTTATACCCACCGACGAATGAAAAACGGCATAACCACCACACATCACCACAAAACCGCGTTGCCTGACTACTTGCATCCGTACTTCAAGCCTGCAACATCTATTGTGTGGGGAAGGGGGGGGGGATGGTGTATAAAAGGGGAGAAATGAATTGATATCGGACGGAAGCGGAAGTGCGAGCTGGTAAGTGGCGCATACAGTTACGCGTTCCAGCGATCTCCTACGCGTACAAGCCGGGCAACCGAGCGTCGGAGTCAAACATGACGGCAAATGTTTTGTTATCCTGCCGTTTCGTTCACGTCACGCTCCCACGCTCGCACTCAAGAATACGCCTCGGTGGGGGCTGGAAGCGCACAGTGGAAGTGGGCGAAATGCGCCTGCCCTCTCCAAGGGGTTTCACGGGTTTTGTCATTTCTGGTCCGTTTCCCTTGGGTGAAGTTGTTGTTTTTACATCCTTCGGACGTTGATGTAAGCAGAGACGTGTCTAGCTCTCTCTCTCACACACACACAAGCAAAGGCGGGCTGATAGGTATCATATACGCAAGGCTCAATCCCAACCTCCGTGCCGCTCACGTACGAATGCCAGTGTCAAGGCAACGGCTTTATTTGCATACGCTGGGCTGGCATCGCCCCGTACCATCACGTGAGACGAACGCACATTATTTCCATAATAATCGATGAGCACATTTTTCAGCTTCACGCGTAATAGGATTTTTCCGGGCGAAAGCGTCCTCCATCGGGCGGGTGCGGGAGACCCTTTTTTTTTTTGCAACTCGTCCTTTTTTCTTTCTTTCGTCCTGTTTTCTGTCGCGACTGTACTGTTGGTTGTGCTTTACGACACCCACGACAGGGCAATACGAAAGGGCATAAGCCACTCGTCGGTAACGTTTTACAGGTGGTGGTGGAATCAGACTTTAAGAAAGACCTACCCGAAACGGGGGTAGCTGCAGGATGGAAACAGTAGAACTGGTGTTTTAATTGAGATTTATTATTTGGGGTTAAATAAAAGTGGTTCCTTTGTGCGGCTTAATTCAAAAGCTTTCCTTGTAGGATTTTATTTCAATAAACAACGTTTTAAAAACATTGCATATTGTTTACATTTTTTCAATTCCGCCATTTTTTATGCACAATTGTAATAGCTATGCAGATAAATAACTGCATTTAACTAAACCAAATTTTAATCATAGATACTTTTATTTGAGATTTAATGTCTTGTGCGCAGTTAAACTTTTGAAAAATAACCTTAAATGTATTCATCCCCCCGATTTTTCTTTTAATTATTTAATCTTGTTATCGTGATTCATGCTATTTGATAAATAGTTGCACTATAACTTGTAAAAAAATACAACATCGGAAGGTCATTTTTTGGGGACTGACTATAGGGTGCATTGGCAGTGACCTAAAAATGAGAAGCTAAAGAGGGAAAAAACACTTTACAAATAAATTCAATTTCATAGATTCAACACGACAGTTTAGACAAGAATCGCTCTTGAGATTCAAGACAACTGTGGAAAAAAAGTCTCATGTATAAATGATTCATGATATAAAGATCAAATTTAAAGATTCAAAATATTTTGGATATTTACATTCTCTAATTTGTTGGGAATGAATTAAAAAAATGTTGCATATAAAAAACAGTATACGAAACTAAATTACTTTTGAATAAACAGTATGTTGTTTAAATAAAATGGTCCAACGCAAGTGGGCTCACCAAACATCACCAAACATTGAATTTTATTCAAATGTTTAAAAATTGAATGTTTTGCCCATTCGTTACATTAAACCTTATCGTTAAAACTGTTTTGTTAATAAACCCCCAATGAAGAAATGAAGATTTAACATGAGTTACTTATAAACTCATTTGTAGCATTACGATAAAAATACAGTTGCGCTAATGTAACAAAAATAATTAATATTTCTTTTACTGAAAAAACTTTCCCTTTGCAACGGTTCTTGACCCCACAAGGGTTGTTGTGCCTCCCAAGAAGCAAAATGGTTCCTGATGTACTTGAAAACTTCTATATCATTGAATTATTTGTAATCATCAGTTGTTCTTTCGCGTAATATTTTTTGTTAGATAAATATTTCTTTCCGGGTGTTAAGGTTGTAGTTACCGTAAGGAACGCTGTTGCTTGTCGCTTAGATGGAGAAGAAGGGAGCGAAAAGGCCTTTTCGCTCCTTATTTATTGACTACTCTCGTCGTAGTGGTGCTCTTGCACGAGGAAGTGTTCCGCTCCGATGAACATTCCGATCTGCTAGATTTACAAAGAGTTCCCAAAATTCGCTCTATCTTACACGCTCAAACATCAGTTTTTTTACTGATACTGTTCAAATAATCCAAAATATTTAATTTTACTAAAAAGTCTCAAAATATACCCTAAACTTCTTTATTATTGTTCTGCAGCGAATTTTTAATATAGTGCCATTACTTTTTCAATATAATTTTTAATATAGTGCAATTACCATACAACGCAATTGGATATAAAATAAATCTCATTTTTGTTCAATCATATCCTGTACTGCTGTATACTTTGCAATGAGCCGTAAAGATTGCCTTATAAAACACATCAAACCACAGCTTTTTGATGATCCGTATCAATCGTTTGTAACATTGTCATCTGCCATGATTTGTATCAAATCCCTTTTCAACAAAGTATTGCACAGTTGACGTGTGTTGGTTTCGGTACGCTGCAATCAATGTCAGCTATTAAATTTTATGGCAGATTGAACGAAAATTTATTGATGCAAATTTGCACACAATCGTTCAACAGGCGCACATACACACATGCTGGTCCTTGAGCTTCGATGCTCATTACATCGCGTTTGCGACAGTTTTTTGCTTCCATCCACGGAAATATGCTTGTAACCGGCGTGTCAACATAAATTCCAAACAAACCACCCATAAAGCCTCCGTTCGACTGCAAAACGCAACGAAAGCACCAGAAGTCACCGTCCAACTCGCCACGGTGTGCCAATCTGCCCTCACACTGTGCCGTGTGAGCTGCATTCAAAGCTACAGCAATTTGCCGTTAACGGTCTCCCTGTACCACTGACCGCCAATCGCCGAACGGCCCTCGATGCAATCGTGCTGCACTTTACAATCGCAAACACGGCAGCTTCTTGGCCTAGGCAGCGCACGGCGGCAGTCATGGCCCGCCGTCCCGCGGAGGTCAAGTTTGCTCGCTGTGTGCGCCCGAGTTGGACGAATAAATGTTTTCCTTCGACTTTACATGACACAACAGCACGATCGGGCCGGCCACCGGTATGGTTTGATGAATTTATAGACCGTTTGCCACCGGCACGTCAACGCAAAAACGGGTAGCAGCCTCGCCAGGGACACCGTCCAGCTGGCCCCAGATCGAAGGTCGGACTGTTCTGTTTCGTTTCGTGTTTAACACCGACCCGAACGGAGACAACACCCATCCTCAAGGCGTGAACAGACTGAACTGAAGCGACTACTTCAAGGCTGGGTGGCAAACAGTTTCACCCGTCTTCTCACCCTAGAGCGGGAAAAGACGATCCTTGAAGCGTGTGGTGTCGAGAATGCTGTAATTGAAGGTCCCCCATTTGCGCAGAGTCCCCCAATCCCGACCAACCACGTCCGCGCAAATCATCGTTAGGAAAGCCGAGCCGGAGCGGAAAACAAAACATCCTATCGCATCCCACTCAGCGGCAGATAATTAACTTCCGGTCCATCTTTTTTGGGGTGTCCGTTTACCACCAGTCTCCTCTTCCCCAACGTCCCCCCTTGGTGTTGTATTTCAGTGCCTTTAATAACAACAGTCAAAGCATCAAGCTCATCAAGTCAAACGCCTCGAGCTACGGGTTCGTGCGTTGCGATGGTGACCCAAGTCCCTGGGTGCGTCCCTGTCTGCCCTGTACGACCGTTTCCAGGGGTTGAATCATCCGGAAGGTGGGAGGTGGAAGGTGGACGATGGGTTGAACTTAGCCCACTTAAACGCTGCTAAGCCTGGGCGTGGGTAAGAGTGAACCAGCACTGTTCTACCATCGTGTCCGTCGTGTTGGCCTCGTTCTAGTGCCACCGTAGAAGTCATTCGCATTTAATTACTCTCTTTCTCCCGTTTTTTCTCTCCACTTCTCCTAGAAGCTCTGTTTGCTTACTAGCCGGGTGGCCGGGTGTGGCGCAATTTTGACCACTTTCATTGTTCGCCTACCTTTCTTTACGATGTTTGTGTTTTCTTTGTTAGCACCGCGTGTCGTTAAATAGCTTTATTACGATTATTAATCGCAGCTAGCAGGTGTTGTGTGGGTGTGCTTCTTTGCTTATCTTTTTAATCCATATTAATTTGAAAAAAAAGCTTCAAACTTGATGATGAGAATTTAAACAAAAAGATAATTTATTCATCATAACTCAGGCTGCTTGCAAGCAGTGCTCGTTGAAGAGTTGCGAAGGAAAGCCATCCGTTTGCACCTTTGCCACCGCAATCAGCACCGACATGACAAATTAACACCTGTTTTGACACAAGCGTCAATTTACCCCCTTGCATACACACACATGCATTTGTCACGGTTCGATGTCAAAACAAGCGTTTGCGATAAAATAGCTGCTGCTGTGGTGCGGCCATTAATTGGATGCCATAAATTAATTATCCGCCAGGTAGTAGTGCGGCAGCAGCGCTAGCCAAATTGTACGAACGCACTGCAATTGCACTGCTGGCACGCAAGTACACCGGCCAGCCCCGTACCGGTTAACCCAGACCGAAATGTACTGGCACTGGCAACGACCCGTGCCGCTACCAGTCAGTCCACTCAGTCGATTGGATTGGACGTTAACTTTTATTACATCGTCCTTCCTCCCTCCCCTTTTGCCTACCAGCATCGTGACGTTGGTGCCAATTATTATCGACCGTTTCAGCCGCTTCTTCAGGGCTGGTGTTGGGTGCTGTTTCGCCTTTAATTTCTAGCACGGCAAGGTAGAAGAGTCATCGCAGTGACACGAATACACCTGAACATTGAAGTTCAACTATTACCGCACTTCCATTCGAAAATTGTCTGACTAATAACACTTTCTCAGCTCACCAAACCTACGCCCAAGGTATTGGCCGCAAAAGAAAACCGAACCGTGCGGGGTTTCCGTAAGTCACGCGCCTTCCTTTGACATTCAATTATTTGCGCCGCATTATTTGGAAAACTGGCCCGATGCCTCGAACTGCTGCTCGTGTTTGCGAACGAAAAGGAAGAACATTTTCGATCGTTTTCCGACCCATTTCCCCGCCCATTATAATCACTCCCCGCGTCCTTCTCCCCCCCCCCCTTCCTTCTATTGCTTGTGGTTGCGTTTTGTCGTAAATATGTTTTCGGACGGACGAGGGGTAGGGCGCTCCTTCTTACCACCCCTTGGTGTAGGGGTGGAAGTCATTACAATGACGGTGGATGGGGTTGATAGGGACAGAAGACACGCGAAGCTACCAGCCAACCGGTAGTCTTCTGTTCGGTGTTCGATCGAACTATAACTTGCCACAAACACAAACGCAAAGGGCACCTGTTCGAATGCGCAAATAATAACGCACTTAACGATCGTATCCATCCTGTGTGTCCGTCACTAAACCCCACCACCGGGCACCTCGGCGAACCGTCGGACAAGGGCACCGGCAGGAAGGTCGTATGACCATCCCGTCCACCCGCGCACGCCCGGCAGACTCGGAGCAGGGCGGCCGTTACGAACATCGCGACAGTTGAAGACGATCTCCCACTCGCCCCCCCCTTCCCCACCCCCCCTTAGTAGACTGGCTTGGAGACGACCAACCAACGATAAAAAAAAACACATTGAAGAAACCGCACACCACCACCAAACCAAGGAAGAGCACGGCGTTCGCTTAGGCACTGGTCCAACGCTGGCGATTCTCGATTGCCGTTTGGGTGACGATTGCCGATTGCGCGACGCCTGCGGGGAATGCAATTCATTAGTTTCACTTTCGGCGTGCACTTGAATGGATCACCTGCGCGCGCGCCAAGAACGCCGTGTGCGGTGTGCGGATGTTTCGCTGGTTCGGTTAGTTGCACGGGTCGCAACAATAACAAACAATCGCATCAAACGCACAGGGGCGAAGAGTGTGCATTACGTGGGTGCAGTGGCCGCGCGCGAGTCCTGGCGCATTGAGAATTTAATTGCTTTTAATTAAAGCGGGTGTGGAGTGGAGAACACGTGGATCCCTTAGTAGGCTCGCTGTCGGTTTGTTGGTGACTCGTCGCGTGTGTGGTTTTATTTAATTTTTAAACAAAAACAGCCTCATAACTACGCAAACGTTCGGAACCATTAATCAATGTGAAGGACTGCTGTGAAGGAATATTTAAATTTCAAATACAACCATGTGCAGTTCCAAAAAAAAGTGTTGGTACAGAAAACAAGTTAACAGTGTCTTCGTGTCCCTCCAAGCCAGTGATTTATGCTTACTCGTGCATGGCTGTATGTTCTAAGTGCTCCAAAGTTCTGCCCGCCTCACTAGTTTTATCCATTAGCAAATGTTTTTTGATGCTCTTGTGTTTTCATCGAATACATTGTCTTCTAAACCAGTGTGAAACCAGGAAAAAGTGTTTCAATCGAGTTGTCACAAAAAAAAACGGACTCATACGTAAAAAAAATCGTGTGCGAAAGTGTGACATTGTATCGCCCGCTTAACGCTCAGTTGTGAGACATCAAGAGCTGTCTGAAGTGGGACATGATTTACGGCCAAACGCCGTTCTATGTGTTCTGCTCTGAAATACGGAGCTGGAAATTGAAACATTTTGCCAACATCATACACGTCTTTGCTATCCTTTTAGAGCTATTCCTTGTTATTTTTGTTGTTGTTCAACTTCAAACTAGTGAAATGACACACGACGTAGAAAATCATTTTCCACAGGCAAGCCAGCCGCACCGCAACGATGCTGAGCTTTGGGCCGAGATAAATGGAAACGATTGCTCACGTTGAGTTTTGCACGCAACACACAACGACCATGCCCCGCCCTGCTTAATTCCTCTCCGAGAACGGAACAATGTTTCATTAATAATTGTTTCAACATCGACCGACTTTAGCGGCCACCGTTCGAGAAAAGCCGACGAGCGCCGCTCGGTCCAGGTACGGTCCGGACCCGGTTGAAGAAACAATTTATGCCACCATGCTCCGCTCCATTTGGTTCGGCTTGACTGTGCCAAAGGCACAAGAAGTCGGAAGAGTGTGGCCATTTTTTTTGTGAACTGTTCTTCCCGGAAACAATTAAAATTTATGATCTACTGTGACAGTTTTTCTCCCGGACAGAAATGAAAACTTATCTCTAGTTTTCCTGTCGTTTTTGTTTTTAGTTGCTCTTTCTCGGCGCCCCTACTGTTACTGGCACTGTGAATAAGGCGAAAGATCTGTGTGACTGAGCATCCGTAGGCAAAGGAGCAAGGGTTCGTGTTCGGCAAGGTAGCAGCAGGGATGATTTGTTGCTAATGAATTCTATCACTGCTGGCCAATCCGGGCCTCTGGTTATGGTTGAAGGATGCTCAAGGATTTCGTCCAGCTTTCCTCGTTTTGACTCAACCGCCGATGCACCATTCGGGTGCCGTGCCAGTGTGGCCAAATAAAGTAAGATTTTCGTACCGGCTTCGGCTCCGATAAGCGTTCCGGTAAATTAAGCAAAAATCCATAGCAAAATTAAGTTTCCCTATTCTTTTTTTCGTAGTAACTGCACACTTTGCAGATCCATGTTTGAGCGACGCAACTATTTCCAGTGCTCTACAAAGTTTTATTTTGTTGCACCTTGTTTACTTATCGGATCAGTTATGCACTCTTAAAGTTTTTGTTAAGGAGATTTAAGATAACCTTAAAATTAAATCATGTATGAATGTATACAGAAAAGAGGGTAAGGCACACTGAACCATCGTAAAGAACGCCCACCGTTTTCGTGTGCAGAAAGCGTGCTTTTGCGCTAATGTAGTCGAGTTGTCAAAGTTGTAGGTCAATATTTGCAGCCAATAGATTGAGCAAATGTTTTCCCACTCCGAGCAACGCGCCGGAAGAAGTGTGCTAGACATTCTAGCTGCTTAAGCTTTGTTGTTTGTGTATGAGACATTTCCTGGTGGTCAATTAAGATAGTGAAGTGCTGCTCATAACTTGCACAAACAAAAGTTGTATGGTTTATATTTGTGTAAACCCTTATCTAAAACAAGTGAATTTTAGAAAATTATGTAAGGTACTTAAGGATTGATTTATTAATGCTGCGTTTCATTGCCTATCGTCGATAAACGGTATAGGGCTTCGGTATAATATTGGACTCAAAACTATGTTTTGACTAACAGTTTGGACATGTAGCAATTATTGTGATTGTTAGAGCCACTAAGAAACTTGGACTTGAAAATTGAAAACAATATTCTATTTTGCTTGTAATCTTTTTATTGCTCATTTTTTCGACCAGCAATTGTGTATTCCGAGCAAGCGACATCTTACCATCGTAACGCGCAAAATTTTAATATTGAGGCCTTAAGTTATTAGATATTGCAAAGAAAATTGCACAACATATTTTTATGCTTATATTATCACTGGACGAACAGACATACAGTAATAAGCAGAATTATGTTTTATTTTTACCCAGCAGACCTTTATGCATCTAGACAAATTTTAATTTTTATCTTTAGTGCTCGTTTATTTTGCGCCAGAAACCCGTTAATCATGTTCAGCCAGAAATGTTAAAATCATATGAAAAATTCAACCAATGCTTATGCCCTTTAGTGCCCCTAAATGCATTGTTGAATTGTGTATTATTATGCTTAACGTTCCCTTAGTTTGAATGCCATTTTTCGTTAGTTTTACAAAAAAAAATAATTTGCAATTATCAGTAACTGAATTCTTCATACTTATCTTTTAAATGATAATAATGAAGGACTCAAAAACCTTGATCATATCCACATAACATTAAGTTCTACGTGAGCAAACGTTCCCATTGTTCCATCAAGCAATTAGCCAGGAAATCAATCAACGCCGGAAAATACTTATCACGACATTTTCGACCAAATATTTGCACCTACGGGCTAGATGTTTACACTCGGTACGCCTTTTCGTCAAGACGCCTGCCCAACAGCGACACACTTGCCTTGAGTGCTTCGGAAGAAAAACGCGCTCCCCTAGCTCGTCATGATTTATTACAATTCGATCGCAAAAGTGTGGTATAGCGTGGGCTTAGGAGGACACGGGTAAGAAAACGGTGTGTAAATTTGAGCAATTCACAGAGATTAGGAAAGTAATTAATCAACTGGAGAGAGAGCACACCGCTCAATCGGCTGGGCTGGGCCAGGCCAGGAGCTCTAGCAGCGCGCCTTCTACCTCAGCCGGCAAAGAAAAGAAAAGCCCCAGCATTCGCACAGCACACCTTAACCGCGCCGCCGTGGCCTCGGGGGTGAAAATCGTTAGGAAATCCATCTTTTCGCTCGACAAATAGCTTCTCAAGATGGATTGGTTAGTTTTCCTTTTGCGAATATGATTGTGTCAACAGTCTGCGAAGCCCAGTATGTATCGCTTTCGGCCAAAGATTAACAGCGCGAGCAGGAAGTGTGGGCATGATTTTGGGCGAGCGTGTGTTTCTTTCCTGTGTGTAGCCCTTCACGCAGGATACTGTTACATGCCTTTAACTGGCCGTGCAACATCGTCCCGAGCCCGGTTCGGTAGCAAGATAATCTTTCAGAATGATGGAATCGTTACCGGGAGCAACATCAGCGTGGAAAGATTTGTGGCCACGCTCACACGTCGGTACGTGTGGGTTTTTTCTCGAATTGTTAACGATAATGTATGGGTGGGCTGTCATGTGGTACAGTTCAGTCAGTTGGTTTTTTGGTGCCATTCGATTGCATACCGTAGCTGGCAAGTTGATTGTTTGGTTGGGTTGGTGGGGTTTTATACTGATGTGTTCTTTTCTGTGTAAATGGACGTTGCATATCTTCAGTCTCATTTATTTTGATGTTATCGTTTTTAACTGATATAATTCGGCGAAAAATGTCACAACTTCAAGCTTTTCTAAATGTCTTCTTCAATATTTTTTTCAAGATGATTTTTCAATATCTGAAATCTTTATCGTTTGCATTTTGGCTGAAACCTAAATACGAGAGATTTAAATTTGAGAGAAAATTTGATTCAATAGAATTTCAACAACAATGAAACATTACTGGAAGAAATAATACGAATGAATGCATTTTCAAGGTTTGTTTCTGTTGGGAAAACCTACGTACTTGTAGACCTCTTAAGAATTTAAAGATGATAGCCTTTAAAAAAAAGTAGAGAAAAAAACAGCAGGACATATGAGAAACCGTTTTGCTAAAATCATGTTAATTATTTAAAATAATACTTCTCCTGAATAATAAATATTTTTCGTGCGATACGAGTAAACAATTAAAAACGTTGTATAAAGCATAGTTTACTAAACCCATCTTCCAGCAAGTCGTTTTCTTCAGTTCCTTTAATTTTCCCCTAACTATCGCGCCTTGTTTTTGCTTTCACGCGTTTTGCAGCTTGAATATGGATTTGAATGTTTTTGTAACTTTTTTAGGAATTTTACTATTATTGATTCTTTAAATCAGGTTTTAAAGTAAATAATACTTTACATGATTTGCTTTTTTCTCTGGTTCATTCAAGCATTTATTTTAAATCTTTGACGTGAACTGACAATGAACGGACTGTCATGCACTGTCATGAAAAGTCAAAACAAATTCCCCAAAAAGTATTCAACAAGATATCTAGAGCACTTGTACTGTTGTTATAGTCACTTCGAATATCATCTGATTTAAAAGTAAATATCACATTTAAAAAAGACAGATTTACGACACAATTTCCATACGCTTTGAAGGCCATCGTACAATGTCGCCATCTTGTAGAACATTGCTCAACCCAATCATCAAGCCGATCTACTCTCCTATGTTTCATCTCTTCTCTTCTATCCTCCCGCGCAAGCATTAACAATAAAGTGAACAAATACAAAAAGCGACCGATGGTGCTCCAGAAACTGAAGCTGAAATCAGATCTCGCTTTCTCGCCAGATAGCAAAAGCAGTTTGACATTCGCACTAGCCCGTCTCCTTGCGCAAAACCATCTTGAGGCCGCAAAGGAGCGTAAAAATCTCGACCAGCAAATTGTTAGTTGCTTCAAACTCATCGCAACCGTAGCGAATCTCATCACCCAACCCAGTGCCGTGCAGTGCCCCGTTCGCAGTCCTAATCAACATTGTGAATGCTGGCCATGTTTGTTCGTGGCACTTGGTTGGACTCGAGCTGGACGGGATGCCGACGCTGCTTCCGCACAGCTACCACGGCCCGGACGAGCGTGCAATGGCAAACCAGGTATAAAATGATGAGAGCGTGAGCAAACGAGCGATTCGTTCGTTGGAAGCGGTGGGCGGAAGGGGATAGGGGGGGAGGGAGGTCTTCCACAACAAGACGTCCGTCCGTAACATAATGCAGCGCTACATAAATTGACAATCTTACCTTGTCGACAACGACGTGATCATGTCATTACGATAGTGTGCTGGCCAAGACGCGCTCGGACGGTGAATATTGTCATGCTTTCCTGGTTGCATAAATTTGATCGCACCAGCAACATTTGTGCCACTGTTTGTTTGTCCTAGATAGGTTATGGCATAGGGTGGCATCGGTCATTTTGCAGTGCCTTACAAGACGTTTGCAAAGCTCTTCCTGGCAAGATGAAACGAAATTATTTATTTAACAAAATAATATATTCACCACAGCCATTGAAGGAGATATAGCTTCCAGAGGTTTATATTTTATTTAAAAAAAATGTTTATATGAATATTATCGTACAAAAAGGCTACGCATGCAGTAGCCTACATTCCAGTATGCAGTTAAGCATACATTCCAAGAACGCCGCCAATGTCTAACGAAAACGTTTACCACAAGCACTCGCTTCGAATGTTGTGACAGGTAAACCACCTTAGTGGCAAATACGCTGAGCCGAACGTGGGCCACTCGATAAAATATGATTGAAAATGAAAAATGCAATAAAATAAAGCTTTACGACCATTTGATTTCACACAAAACGTCAGTGATGGCGTTTCAATGGGTACCCCTTTCCTGGTCACGGCACCATACCGTCCGTTGCTCGTTCATTGCCTCTCGCTTTCCTCCTTTACATCTCACCACCCTTCTCCCCCCTTAGGTGATAAGTCCATCACTCGGAAACCATGGCTGGAAGATGGTCGTTGCGCGGTTACGGTGACATTGAATGAATGTGCTCTCTGCTGCGCGCCCATTCGCGTTATGTCCGCGGGGATGGTTTTTACGAACCACGGATTAAGGCCTCTGCCTCTGCACTGCATTGTGAACCTTCCGCCCGAAGCGCATTGGCGCATGTTTACCGCGTGGGTGATGTGATGGCAGCCTGTGCAAATAATGCTTTTTTAACTGCATAACCTTCCCCGGTAGCTTGCCGGGGATGAATGAAGGTGGCGGCGATGGCACTCGTCGCAATGACACGCAAAAAGTAGTAAAATGATAAATAAACAGTAACAAAATGGAACACCGAGTGCCATCGCGGAGCCATTGAAGCACGCTGATAGTAATGTATTTTGATGTGGGCTATGCTTCCTCCGCCCGGGTTGTTCAATTCCCTAGCGAACGGGGGAGAAGCTAGCGGGTAGGTCGCCCAAGACAACAAAGAGACACAATACACCATTAGCCATTTGTGTCAATTTTAATGTTTATTGGTTATTCCAGCGAGCGGATTTTCAATGGTTTTCAAATGGGCGAGCAGTTGGTAGAAGTCTTATCATCGGCGCATGGTTATGCTTCGGTATCGGTAGCATTATTGATTCATTCAAGTCAAATTGATCGTGCAAAAATTTTAATTGGCCAAGGTAGCAACGTTTCTTGTGCAATGCGCTGGACGTGAAATTGTACCGCAAGTATTCATAATGTTCCATGTGGGCTAAGTTTAGATAAGCGCTACTGCATAATGGGCAAACTCTTGCATAGCTTTACATTGTTTGCTTAGCGTTTCATATCAGTACATCCTCAATCCACACATCGTAAAACACACTGTTATACATGATTTGTTGCGTTGAATGAAGTGATAGGTTAGCTCGTCGGATCGGTTCGATAAAAGTGTCATAAAAATAAATAACTTTACGAACAATTACTTTAACAAACTCCAATAAACCGATGCTATTGGTGCATGAATCGGAGTATAGTTTTGTTAATAGTTTCAGTAAGATAAGGCATGAGCTGCATATACGAAATGGAACAAGAAAAACTTGTTACAATGTTTGCATTTTAATAATTTGCAACATAGTAATGCGCTCTGGTAGTTATTTAAAAATTTAAAGTTATTTAAAAAGTAAAAATGCATGTCGCAATATGTCAATAATACTTCATTTATACTAACTATAAAAAAATCTTTAATTTGAGGTTATAACTCAAATATTTTTCTAAATGGAGCTGATTCTTTGATATAATCTCTTTGATAATCCTTTTTATCCTTTCACTAGTGCATCCATCTAAACATGTGATTAATGTAGCAGACTAAATGAATCTTTCGCCATTTCAATTTTACAAGTATTATGGTTTTAACCGTTTTTCCAGTAATTTAAAAACGATCTTTTATTTGCCTTGCATTTTTGCCAAATTAAAATATTATTCCAATTGAACACTATTTATTGATATTCTGGCTCAAATATAGCCAGTAAAATTTTGTTACATCATATTCAAACGATTGAATACTTAAAATTATATATTTATAAATTATTAATATTATATTAAGTAAAATGATTTAGGTCCAATTTAGACAATATTTAAATGTTTCAAAAATAAGCATCATAAATTTACCGAACGTGTTTCAAACCATTTAAGATTAGTTTGGAATTTATGGTACACATGTCTAAAAGGTCAGGACAAACCTCTCTGTAGGAAAAATATTTTAAATATTATGGGTAGTTAATTAGTCTATTATTTTATGAAGCAATTCTCGACCGTTACATACGGTTTCGATTTTCTCACAAAGATCATGCATTTTTTTCACGATTTTACCAGAAAAACCTTACCATCATCCGTTAAGCAAATCGGCAGACCACTGTCTGCTGCTGCCTGTTACCATGCACTTAGCAAAGCTGTCCCTGTCGCAAAAGCGTTCCACCACTCGCCGCTTCATAATTGTAATGATTACGGCTCAAACGGCTGCTTAAAGTGGTCCTTCCCAAGAAGACAGAACCATTTTCTACTCCGTTTGACGTCAGCTCGATTTATCGCCCGTCTGTGCCTGTTCGACAAATAGTCGAGCTGCAAAGCCAGCTAACGCCAGTTCGGTAGCTTGCCAACCACGCGGAGAGCAAGTTTCTTGCAGCGACAGAAACGGGGAAAAAGTGGAAGAAAAGCGTGACTTTGCCAGCCGTTGATGAAATGAAAGTGATTTGGAATGCAAATGGAAGGAGGAGTCATAATCACTGGATAGAAATTAAGCGTGGAAAAGACATTGGCGCTTGTAGCAATGTATTTTCTGCTCTTTTAACAAGTTAAAAGAGCTTCCATTCGGCTCCCTCCGGTACGGCTGGCGAGGGATAGAAATATTTCAAAATAATTATCTGATTCGATGGCGTTGTGATAAAGGTTTAGGCAGTGGCAAATCCCTTTTAATGGAGCCGGACTGCAAAACCGGTTTGTACCGTGGCTTTGAAACACTTGTTTGCCGTTATTCCCGTAGCATAGAGCATTAGCATAAATGTTGTGAAAAACGAGAATAGTTCCGAAGGATATTTTATAAACAAGTGGTTTACGCTTCATTTCAAATTATTATTGTTTCAAATTCAAAGGCGCTTCGCAGAAAGGTGTAGGCTATGAAAGATTCCAATCAAACAAATTACAAATGTGAATAATTTTATACCAAAGTGGAACATACATTTGTGTGCCTTTATTAAGCTGTTCAATGAACAAAAACTACAAAACTTTGCAGCCTTGTAGTGTGTGCCAAACTGAAGCTTTAGTTCTCCCACAGCAGCAACAGCAGCAGTACAAAAATTCGTGTAACAGTACGGTGCCAAAAGGAACGCGAAGAAACACATTCACAAAATGGTGCAGCGAATTGATATATCAACGATATCAGGAGGCGACAAAATACTGGTATGTTTTGATGACTAATCATGCTAGTCACACATATAAAACTAGAACTAAGATAAACTATCACAACTCAACATCTTCTAGTAATTTAGACGACACTGTTTAAGGATATATGGAGAAGTGGCGAATAATTTCATTATTTACTAGTTATGAAACAAAAACATTAAGGCCTGTCAAATACTAAAGAAAAAAAGAAGAAAAATAATCTACAAATATGCAAGACATTCATTTTTTTTTATTCGGTAGTAACGGCTATGCAAGACATTCATTAAGTTCAAAAGAAAATCTATATGAAATATGAATTCAAAAAATCATTTATTATGGAATAGCTATTTTCAGTTCAACTTTATTGATTTAAAATAACTGGCTGAGTCTAAAGAGTATTAAGAATTTAGATAGTTTTAAATATTATCAAGGCATCATTTCTACATTTATGACTGAATGAATAGAGACAAACCGAACTGATGTTCACATTGCCAAACATTTTCGATATGCTGATAAACAAAGAGAAACATACAAAACCATTCTAATGGTAAACACATTCATTCATCCCATCCTAAGCATGCGTAAAGACGTCTATTCATACTCACAGAAGATGTATCCATCGAAAGAGAACCTACTTTGGTGTTAGCACACTCAACCAAACTCTTGATTTCTGGAGCTAAATGTCATCATAGTTTGTGTGGGAACATCGTCAGTTACCAAAGTTCATCGTTTTCCCTCTACCCAGTTCGACTCAGAAGTGTTCGTAATATGCTTTCATCTTCAAATGCTCACTTCAACCTACCCTCTTAGAGCAACACCAGAATTCTGGCCAGAAGTTCAAGCGACCCGATCGGAACTGAGTGTGTATTCACTTAATTAAAAGTTTACCGCACTACGGCGCATACAACGAGGCCTAATTGATTAAATATACTGCCGAGCGGGTCGAGATACTTTCCCCTAATGCGTCGATAAAGTGGGCGCAGCGTGAAATTAAGTAATTATGTTCGGTTATAAGGCGTCACAGATAATTTTTGTACCATCAATTTTGGGATAATAAGGAGTTTATACAAGTTATTCTAGATAACTCTCTTTTTGTGGTTTGAAAAAAAAAATGTTATTTCAAATTGTCCTAACTGCTAGCTATCCATGCAGAATGATCGGTACAATAGCATATGTCTTAACAACATGGAGCCACACACAAATTAACAAACGGTTTGAATGGGCCAAGAAGCTGCTAGTAGATCGATTCGCTCGTTGCTAGCGAATCTCCCGCTGGAACTGTTAGTGACTGTTAGGGCTGCCTCTTCGCCGAAACGCGTTCGCCTGCAGTGGGTTGAATCGTAATCAAACTTAATTGAGCGTGCCTAATCAGGTGGGTGCAATTAGGAACTGCTCTATCATGGGACGCTTTTGTTGATGGTAGACATTCGCCTGCAATTGCCATTGTCGGTGGCGATGTAATGGATTGAGGCGAGTAATTATCATTTTTAATCATTTTTTGCCGCTACTCTAATCGATAAGAATGATTGTTATGTGTTTGATTTGCGAAGAAAACTTTTGCTCGCAGGTTTGTAGGTGCTCGAATATTATATTAAAAAAGGGTAAGGTTCATTACATTCATCAATTAATCAAATGCTTAATATTAAATTGTTTAATATACAATTTTGAGCAATAAGGTTCATTATATATTTGCAAACACTACTGGATACAGAGTGCTTTTCAACAACTTTCACATTCATTTTCAGATGATTTTCTCCATAAGATCGTCTTATAATAAATGTCATATGAACAACGAATTTTGTTATCATTTTGTTTTGATTGATTTAATGAACCGTACAAAAAATGCTATTATTCCTATGTAAAACAATATCGATTTGCTAACGTTAAACCACAATTTATACTACTAAAATGAATCTCAGACTATAAAAACGTATTTTTTAACGGAACAGAGTAAATTGGCCCTAATATTTTGTGTTTTTGTGACCATTGGATTTCTCTTAATATTAACTAAGAAAAAAGATTTTACTTTAACCGCTATTGGTATGTAGCCGCTCAAACCTTGTAACATGACATTATAACATTTTTAAATACTCAAAATTGAATCAATCATTCGATGATTATTTTTTGGATTGGACTGAAGTCAAGCTATTACGATTTATACGAAGTAGAAAATAATTAAAGGGACTTGCAAAGAGAAAATGAGGGTTGAATTTACGGTACACAAAGTAAGGATCCCCGATCAATATTTTTTAAGTAAAAAGCAGTGGAGGTGTTGTGTGTAAATGTCAATCTGTAATTTAGACCACAATAGAGAAATTTAAATAATTTTACTAAGCATTTAAATAGTATTTAGTACAAATTGTTAGTTTTTAGTACAAATCAGTAATGATTTACTTTACATTTTCGTACATTCCACGTTCACTACACATGATACCGGCTCTATGCAAAAAACAGACGTTCGCTTTGGCCCAAATTATAAATAATATTCAAAATATGTCACCAAACCGATCATTCCCATGTGTAAATTCACCATTATCGAAGCCATACGTTTCACATATCAAAGATTCCATACACACTTCGAACAACGTCTTCATCCACCTTGAAGCACACGGCAAAGATGCAAAATTCCATTGCATCATCCTCGCGCGACACGCCATCCTCAAAGCTCCAGCAATAGTGACAGCGTCATTGCGAGGATTTACCCCACCGGAAGCGGCACGTTCGATTTAAGGGTCATCGAAAAAGGTTGCCCTTCTACTCTTTCTGTCCCACTCGGTACCCTCCCTGCTCCTCGTTAACGCTAACCTACCGCTCTGGCCATAAAGGTACAGGTGACGTTTCACTGTGCGTAGTTTCGTGAAGTTCAAGACCAATTATTCCGGACACGTCTGCGCACGGGGGGCGGCAGGGGTCGTGAGGAAGGGCCTCTTTGGCCTCATTCAAAAGAAGCAGCGATCAAACCGAAAATATAACCCTTACCAGAGCAGAGTGTAAAGGGTTTGGCTTTGCATGTAAAAGCTGCACTACACACCGTGAGACACGTACTGCCAGTTAAGGTGGGAAGTGGGAAGGGGAAGCGAGAGGGTTGAGAGGATGGTAGACAAAAGAAGGGATTTATTATCAAACCAGACAACATTAGTTTTACTTGGTGATATTTTAAACAACGCGAGGATTCACTGTCACGTTCCAATATTTCGAGACACAATGCAACAGGATCGGTTAGCCCGTGTTGGGAAACTGCTGAGTAGCATAACTATGTGGAAGGAAATACACGTACTCACGTGCAGCGATAAGCTCGAAGTGATCCAATAGATTATTTATATGCGGTACTATAATGCTCAACACGACACTCAACTAGCATTAAGTCTTAAGCAATCTTGAATCGAAAGAATATGGAGTTTTTTTAAAGCCGCGATTTTCATCCAATTACTACAACAATTTTGAAAACAAAAGGAAAAACGTTCGACATTACTATTTGATGACAGATTTACCAGTCGGTATTCTTTCAAACTCAATTCCGTCCCATTTCCGCCGACAATTGAGATGTCAGAACAATAAAATAAATACCAGAAAAGCCTACCCCGATCGCCGTCCCACGGGAGATTCACCAAACGGTGACAGCAACATTCCATCACTCGTACCGGCCACTAATGCTGCTTCGATTTCGCCATCATAACTTATATTTTATTCAACGCACTCAAGTGAAAAGTCCGTCCAAGGATGACACAGTGGCAAAAGGCGTCGGGAAAGCGATCGAAATTTCAGTTTTATGAGTCAATTGCGAGGCGGAAGTAGTGGCGCTCATTGTTTGACGATAAATTTCATCAACGGTTCTCCCGGTTGCCCTGCAACCTTCCGCAGAGCGTTTATCATGACATGACCCAATCGCGTGCCCGTGGCTGTTTCGTTCATTTTCCTTTTCTTCAACTCGATTAAATAAATGCCTCCGAGTGGGGGACCGAAGCCAGCGCACAACGGCAAAGCGTGATACGATCTAAACGAGCGAAAAGATGAACCATTTCCCTTCCACGCTCCATTACTTCCCCCCCCCCTCCCTTTGCTGTGTACAGAATTTTTGCCCTTTACTCATGTTCTTTCTCTGCTTTCATTTTTAATACTCTCACCACTCCCCCCCAGGAACCATCCGGCACCGGACGGCGGGGCAAGCTTTCGTCCTTGCGCCGTTCGCTGAACGCGCTCCGCTGTAGGATATCGAAACGAGGCCGCTCGAAGCCACCCGACCAATTTCTGGACAAGTTTTCTGCCGCTTCCGCCACCTCCGACACCCGGCTGCACCAGGCCGGCTGCGCTGCACCGCAGGCAGTCCCCTCCGATGGCGTTTGCAGCCGCCTGTCGGTCGATCCGTCCCTTCCGTCGCACTACCGGGTAAGTAGTACCGGGGTCCAGCCGGATTTGTAGTGACGTTTTCTTCTGCGGCTCGCTCACTCGCCCGTGAAGTTTGCCATTGTCGCTAATTGTGAGTTTAATTTTTATTTTTCCACTCCCATCAACACTTCCATAGCTCATTAGACGCCCGCTGGCCGGGTAACAGGCTTGATTGCTGTCGTTTCAATTAGTAGAAATCAGAGGGTAATTGGTGTTGGCCCAGCATTTAAGGGGCTCGCAAGAACTAAAAGAAAATGTTGCCATCTGTTTGATGTTTGCATTGAAAACCGGGGTTTGGATAGTTTAAGCTTTGTATTTCCTTATGTTCGAGATTCATTGAAAAATGTGAAAAGTGATGAGAGAAAATAGGGTCATTATTGTAGCCTTTTTGAAGACTTTGAGCATACATTTTTATTGAGGTTTGCTCATCTTTTAACTATTATTTACCTTGCTAATTTCATTTCATCATCTGAATTTAAAATAAAGTTATGTGTTTTAAACATTTCTGATTATTTGAGAAAGATTCTCGTTCTTGATATAAACTCATCAATGTTTCACGAATTGCCTGACTGAAATCTTTCATGATTGATGCAAACTAGTCAAAATTGACCTTCCAAGTTGGAATGGGTTGCGAAAACCCCACAACATACTTTGGCTTATGGACATATTTGAAAATCACCAATTGTTGTAAAACATGGTTCATGTTTTATTACAAAATATCGATATGTCTTTTTAAAGACTTAATTTAAGCAGTTTTTATTAGCTATCAACACAATTGTAATTTTTAAAGTGATTAGTTTTTTTTAAAATAAAATAGATTATTAGCTGAAATATCTTAAGAATTTGCAAAAAAGTTAGTTTTGTAACGAGATGTGAAATTTATTTGAGCATAATAACCAGTTTTCTAGATTCGAGCTGGTGAAATCGGTGTAATATTACTAGAAAAAATATGTTCTTCTAATAGCAAATGATGAATAATAAACAATTCCTAAACCATGCGAAGCAAGAAAATTCTTGAAAAACGTTCATCCTGGTGTGCGTCACGCATACTGTTTGCCCTCGGACACAAGACGTTGCTGCTCCCGGGAAGGATCGTATTAATCTCGGCCATTCATAAGACGGACTGCAGAAAAAACAGACACAACACAAAAGACAAAAAATGATGGCCATTTTTCGTCCGAATGCATTTCCACCCTACTACACCCTCTCCTCTCTCATTTCAACTGTCAGCCCACACAGATCACCCATTAATTCAAAACCCTCCGTCAAAACCGAACCAGCACAGAAATGTGGCCCGATTGCCGAAAAATAACAACCACCGGCACGGCCAACCCACCAACCTGCAAGGCATGTGTGTAGGCTGCTCTCATCCGTTGACACGCTAAAGGATTCGCTGCTCGTGGTCGTTATCCTTTCGCTGCCCGTATTTCTTTTTGCGTTGTGAGCTTTTTGGTCGACCGGAACCACACCTACCCGTGCGTGGTGCCGTGACGCTGTTGTGACGGCACGGTGAGGCAATGACAATCGAGGCGTAAAGTTTCCCGATTTCCAGATTTTGGCACAATGGCACAGCGAAATCCGAAGAAGCCTTCGTATCAATTTCATGCTTGCTTGAACGGATTAGTGCATGCTGATGCTGAGCGGTCTCTTGTTGATCTCGTAACATAACCTCAAAACAACAATGAGGTGAAAAAGGCTCTAAAAACTGTGATGAATTGTAGGAATTATTACCATTGGTCGTATTTTATTTCATTTGTTTCAATGTATTCTATTTTGATGCAAATTGAAACGCTTACTGCTAAAACCAAGTGATCCATACTAACCTTATAGGTATAACAAACATCGTGTAATTGAGAGTTCTTAAAAGCGTTCCGGACTTCACAAGGAACGAAAACGACGCTATCCTTAACTTTGCCTGGTTCAATAAGCGCAACCAGCGTTATTATGATTACACTAATAAAGGTGGCACCATTCCATCACACTAAGATGTCGTTAGATGTTGTTGAAAAATAAATTCATAAGACGCGCCCTGCCAAGCAAAGCACCAGCTCCTCAAGCACAAGGGGCTCCCCTCCTCGATTCCGATTGCCCATTAGAAGAAGCCCCGGTTACCACGGCAAACGGCACGGCAAAAGGACTATTAAAGTTTCCGGCCCTGGGTTTCATCCGGCTAGGTGGTGTGCGGATGGTGCCGAGCGATTGCCCGAGCGTTCGGAAAACATTAGCAAATAGGAAATATTCTCGCCAAACTCATCGACACTGATGGCCGCCCGCTCGGTGTGGTGTACAAGTGTACGGTTCGGTGGTAAATAATGAGCGAAAATTAAGTACCCTACGGCTTAGTTCACGTTCACGTTCCGCCACAGTCCACCAGGCTTGACTCAAGACGACTGGTTCTGGTTTTGCGGTTTTGCCAGCTGCGTAGTACACTCGTCTATACCACCGAATCCACTATCAGGGCGCCCAATGGGTTAGGGTTTTCCGTGCGTTGACTAGCTCGCAACGTCTGCCTGCTCGAGCACCAAGAAGTCAAAACACGCAACGGGTCGGTTGCTTCGGTACGGCAAAGCTTTACACATTTCCAAATACTCACCATAACGATGGTGTGTGTGTGTGTGTGTGTGTGTGTGTCGGTGAGGAAGAACCCCATTTACGTAATAACATTCAAGCCCCAGCACAGACTCGATGGGCGTCTTTGGAATCCCTCGAAATGAAACATCAGCGAGATGGGAGCAGAGCGAACAAGATGCTTTGAATATCGAACCACCAGGGGAAGCTGTCTTGAAGAGGACGGGGAGAAGACGGCAAAGGGTGGTGACCTGCAAGACACCCGCGAATAAGGATTAATGGTAATGTTGATGGAGATGGCACGGTGGCTCATGATTCGTCTTATTGATTAATCATGCCAGCCTCGTCGGCTTGATGCGAGTCAATATTATCCATTAAGTACATCGGACGTGCGTACGTGCGGAATGGGTAGCGACCGATGTTCATTAGCCGGTTTTTGCGAAAGATGCTACGAAAACTTTGGCGATCGTAAATGGTACGAAATACAGCCATAAACACAAGTTTAATGAAAGGGTTAACCCATATTTCGCCGTACTTCACGATCAATGTTACGTTCGGCTGGCTTTGCTTGGAATTTCAGTATGAGCATGCGACGAGTACGAGAATTCATGCGAAATAAAGCTCCCTCCAGATTGTTTCATTGCAATGCATATCGCATTCTGCAGCAGGAGAACCAATATTGACCTTATCTTAATGACGCTTTATAATGAATTTAAAATGAAAATATTTAATTTCCCAAGCTTCTAACCCAGCATCTCGTTTGCCTTCTTCCAGTGGCTGTCCGTCGTTTCGCTGGCTGTACTGTACAATATCATATTTGTGATAGGACGAGCGGTCTTCTGGGAGCTGAACAAGCAAGCCTCCGTGCTTTGGTGGATACTAGACTATCTGTGTGATTTCATCTACTTGACCGATACGCTGGTGCATTGTCATGAGGGTAAGTACACCGTGGAGCAACTATTTGTGGAGAGGAGCTAAAACAAAACGACACCAAGAATCTGGCTGTAAAGAGCAAACTTGCATTTAAA
>KB671147.1:219248-262301 GCA_000349105.1 Anopheles epiroticus | reverse complement strand
TCGCCTTGATCCACGTCAGCGATCACATTCTCTCCTGTGATATGAACGTAGATTTCTTCTATCTCTTCTGATAGTACAAGTGAGAGCGAGTGAGCTGGTGAGATGAGCCTCTTGTGTTGGATGCTCTCCTGTTACTTCAGGTGGATTTCGTTTGGATTCAAAATCGATCGAGAAAGGTGCCCGCCTCCTTGATTGGAAAAAAGTTTTGCCATAGATCCTTTTCATTACAAGCACGTATTTAATAAAGTCGTTATGAATGCGTTTTTTCAATGAAGATTATTGTTTGTCTTGCGTTTATTTACATTAACTTACCTTAAAGTTTTCGAACAAGATTTGTTGACAATCGCAAATTTGTTGTCCATAGCTCCAAGGAAGGATTGGACATGAAGTTTAGTTAAAAAAAGGGCAACAAAAACTAAGTAAAAAAACACCTTTATTGACAATATCAACTTCGATTTATCTTTATTTGGTGAGTCTTCAAATTAAATGTATATATATATATTTATATATATATGTATATATAGATTTTTTTAATATATACATTTTGTCCGGGCAAAGCTAGTTACAAGTTTTGTCTCTATGTTTTATTTATTTGTTTGTTTGTTAGTTGTATCTTTGCTTCCACATTCAGTTTGTTCTACTTTCTCTCTTTCTCTCTCTCTTTCTCACTGTCTCGCTCTCTATCACCTGTGGTAATAATTTTCTCCTTCTTCCTTTACATAGTTGCACTTTGCATTAATGATCACTGCTGCTGCTTCAGCTGCATGTGCTGTACTTTTCCCCCATGTTGTTGTTCGTACTTTGACAGAAGTTATGTATATATATTTCCTTCTTTTCCATTACATCAAACACATGGCCACCATGAACACAACACACACACACACACACATCGCAATTTAGCAATCGATGAGGATGGGCGCGCGCTTTTAATGCCTTTTTTGTTTAGAATAAACTTATCAATTTGTGTGTTCGTGTGTTGGTGTGTATGTATGTGGTCCGGGGTGTGTATATAATAATCTATTTAGTGTGCGGATAAGTACACAGCATTATTTAAACTGCGCCACCGCACGGTTGTACGTACCATTCGTATGCACTTTTTCATGCACTTTTCTTTTGTTTCGGGGTTTTGTTTTTTGCGCCATGCTTTCTGCTTTCGCTCGAATGTGTCTGTGTGTGTTTTTTGTATTTTTTTTGTTTTTATATTGTTTAAATATAAGTTTTTACCTTATATGTATTAACATTAACATCATGTTTCCATCAGTGTCTCTAACTTTTCTTCTTCTCTTTTGTTGTTTTGTTTTATGTTTTGTCCCATCGCCGGATCATTACTTTCAATTTGTGTTGTACGGTACGGGGTAGTGGAAAATGCAAAAGAAAAACCAAACGGGAAGAAAGAAACAAAATGTGCTTCTTTCGTCCTGCGTTTCGTCATAAAGACACTTCATTTTGTCCAACTTTAGGATCAGAAGTGCTTCGACTTCCTCCTACTTCCTTCTGCTCACATGACTTGTAGTGTTGTTGTTTCCTTCTGTTTGATTTTCGTATACTCTGGTTACGGTTATCTCATGTTTTCTTTTTTGACTATTCGAAAAGCACATTCTTTCAGCATTTTTTTTAAACGGCAGCTTCCTTTTTTGTTTTGTGTTTGTTTTTTCCTCGATAATTTCGATGTCTAACTTATGTTATTTTGTTTGATACAGTTTATTTACACTCTTTTTTCACCCCCCTTTGAAATGAAAACTAAACACAAAATAAAACAAAACTGAACTCGTGCCGCTTCTAACAATTCTCCCCCTTCGGTTTTTGTCTCCTCTTTTTAGATGTATATTTCAACTAACTTTTTGCTTTGCGTTCGAGCTCACGTTTTCGTCTACACTACTACAAAAATGGTTACATTTTGCAAATTCTTGTTTTTTTTTCTCCTTTCGTTTTCATTTATTTTAACCCCCTTTTACTTCGAAACTACCAAACGCACAAACACGTCACCTATCAGTCGGAATTCGGTTGGGTGGGTGGTGTGAGACATCGTTCCAATCGGTTTTTTCTTTTTTTTTTTATTATTTTTTACACAAATCCCAACCCCGCCCTTTGTCGTGTTTAATTTTTGTTAATTTTGCTACTTTCGCTGCTACAACGCTGCTTTTCTAACGCTTATCGTCACAGCTTTCTGCTGTTAAATCGGCTGCGCTTGTTCGGTGAATTGCACTTGATTCGTTTATCGTTCGGTATGTGTGTGTGTGTGTGAGTTTTTTTTCTAATGTATTTGCATGCATCTCGCTCAGTCGAAACAGTTGCTGCTCTGTGAGGCACAACAGGAGGAGCACGTGGAACGTAAAAAATAAAGCAAATCCGCACCTTTTTTCCGGCCGTGCATTCGGTTCAGTTCGTATTCGTTTATGTGTGTGTGTGTGTGTGTGTGCTTTTTTGTTTGCTGCAGTCTTTAACCTTCTTGCACCGATCCGCATCATTACGGGGAGAAATGTGTGATACAAAAATGAGAAAGAAAAGTAAGTGTGTGATTATATCTTTTTTTTAAATTCTTGTTTTTGCTGCATTTTCTGTTCATTCCTAGAACAAAGTTACAATTTTGCTCTTGAAATTGAGTTCTAACAGCTTCCAAAAAGTGTCAAAAGAAACAGGCAAAACCTTCCCTTCGCTCTGGTCTTGTTGGTCCTTGTGGGTAATTGATTTCTTAATCATAGAAATCAATTTCGATCCAGTACATCAGTGATTGAAATACGATCACAATGAAGTAGAAAACACCCAAAACTGAACGGATTGAAGAGAAAAAATCATAACCGAATTACGATAAGCTTTGCTGCATCAGGGGTTATTGGTGGCGGTGCAGGAGTTTAACAACGAGTTATAATAATAGTAATATATTTGCAAGTTTACAACACTTTTCCTTTTTTTCTCTCTCTCTCTCTCTCTCTCTCTCTCTCTCTCCGTGCTGGTTGCATTTCGAGAATTATAAATAGTTTGCATAAGTTTACTTTTGTTCGTGCTTTTACGGTGCCACCCTTCCGTCACACAAGTGAATGTGTCGAAGAGGAAAACATTGATTATACATACATACAACATGTACACACACACGCACACACCGTTTTGGTTTTATACACTGAGTTTGGTAACTAGAGTAAGTATATATGTATATATATATATATATAAATATGTATATATGCGTGTGTACGTAGTACACCTTACAGTAGTGTTTGTATTTGGTTAGTGTTTGTCCCTTTTGTGTGCTTTCGTTTTCACCTTTTAGCAGCTCTTTGTTTGTTAAATTTTCTTTCTCCTTCTTTATTTCTTCTCTCCTTTTTATTTGTTTTGTTTTTTCCTCTGTCGTTTACTTATTTTGTTACGGTTTTTTTTTTGTATATCCTGCCTGTTTGCTCTTTATGCATTTAGAGAGGAGGTCCATTTGCTGGTCTTTGTTGAACAACACTTGAACAAACCTAAAAAAACGAAACGAAACAAAAATCGTGCATTTAATGCACCGTTTGCATGCAGACATCGGTTTGTACATTGTTTCTTATTTACTTTGTTAAGCTTTTTTGTCATCTTTACACCCTGTACACAAGTCCCTCGACTGTTTCTCTCTCTCTCTCTCTCTCTCTCTCTGGTAAAGTTTTGAAAAAATGCTTTTATTTGCAGCTTGCCGCATCAGTGTACCACTATTTTGTCGCTTTTGATGACCATTTTGATAATTTTATGAGGAAAGTTATAATGAAAAAAAGCGCTTCTAGTATCGGGTGATTTAACATAAGCTAAGCACTTTTAAATAGAAGAACACAAGAAAGGAAAGAATGTTTAAAAAGTGTTTTAATTGTGAACAGCATTATACGATGCTCTTTTTGTTTTGTTTTACGTCTTTTTCGCGTTCCGGCAACGGAACACACAGGCAGTGGGGTTTGTATTTTGTATTCTTTTACCTTTTTGTTGATTACAAGCTTTTACTGCTTAGCTAATATGTTTGTCTCTGTTCGAACTTTTTATTTCTATGTATATATTTATTTCACTAGTTTCTCTCCTGGTTTTGCCTGGTGTTGTTATTATACTGTTAAGTTGTATGAAGTCATCCGGAAGCTAGCTTAGAGTTAATACTTGGTTCGTGCTTATCGTGTCTGCTGCCCGCTCTCCCGTCCTATCGGTACACGCCTATTACGAATGAAGTAGCTTGAGTTATGTTGAGTTATGTTGCGCCTGAAACAGGCTTCGAAACCACCGACTATTACTCCGAAATGCACTGTTGTGTTTTGCTATCATAAGCTTACGTATTATGTTTTGTATGTTTTGTATGTTTTTTTGTTTGGTTCCTTTCTTCAGTTACCGTCTTCTGGGGAGGGGAGGGTTGGTTTGAATTTTGTAAATGTTTCTTTCTAATAAAATTAAAGACAGTTTTGCTTTCAATGAATGCGTTTGCACCAAAACAATCAGAAGTTATTGTAAAACACTCGCACAAGTTGTTCGCCAGCCACTGTCGTAGAGATAATGTGAGGTGTGCGGAGGAAGTTGTGTTTGGGTACGTTACAAGCCAAATTTAATGCACTATACGAGGTGCGCTGCGTTGCAATGCTTCCAATTTTTAGTAATGCACTTGGTTTGTGTACTATGAGTTGTGCTGTTGATATTTTACGTCAATTAGCTTTACATTTACAGCAGTTTTGTAACGGTTGTGTCACAGCAGCGTAGAGCAAAAGCTAATAAGACAGTGATAGCAATAGAAAAAAGTTGAACAGCAATAAGTTTCAATAAGCAGTAAACATAAAAAAAAACAGGGGAAAAAAAATCGAAATAAAAAAAAAACTTGAAATAACAACCGATAGCAGATAGATCCAATGTGATAAAAAAAGAAAGTAAAAGGAACAAAAAATGTCACAATGTTTTTTGTTTATTTTTCAATAATTAATAACAAATAATATATCCTTCCCTTCTTCTTCTGCCTTCTTCAATTGTATGTTCTGCTCTGTCTGCCGCGCGTGTACACCTTCTTCTTTCATGAGTGTCGTTTTAACTTTATTCTTTTTGTTTTCCATCTTCCGTTCTGTGTCCATTGTTCTCCAAAGAAGCTTTCCAAATGCTTTGAGTTTGTTTTGATTTTCACAGCTGTTTTCCTCTTTCTCTCTCTCTCTCTTTTTGTTTTTTAACTCAATACAATGCGCTGCAGACTTTAATAACTTTTTTTTTCATAAATTTTCACATCGACTTTTACGTGAAACGCACGAGCATTTTGTTTTCTTTTCTTCGTCAAACCTTCCGGGCTACGTCACATATACACATGTTTCCACTTGCTTCACTTCATAAAACACAAAGAATAAAAACTAACCTCAACGTGTAAATCGTATAATTGAATAGCGATAATAATAATAATAATAATAATATTAATAATAATAATAATCATAATTATTACGATGTATTTTTATAGCAAATAATATTAATAATAATAAAGACAATAATAATAATAATAATAATAATAATATTACAGCTCTAGTGACAATAGTAAACGTAGTTGTAATAATCCACAAATTGGCATTCTATCGATCTCTGCTCTGTGTGTGTGTGTGTGTGTGTGTTGTCCTGTGTATTTGTTTTTGCGTTGAGAGTGGATGTGTTTTTCTTTTTTACAATTTTGACTGTACCGTATGAATATTGAAGCTATTTTCCACAAAGGAAGAAAGGAATGAAAGGATTGCGATCAATGTTAACAGAAGTGCAAATAAAGCTTTGGATTTGTTTGAACGTGTGAGCGTGTGTGAACATCACAAAACGTAATATTTACAAGGATTAGCCATAGCAGCCACCCCGAACGGAAAGAACGAAAAGCTTAAAGTGTTAAAAAGATACCAAACAAAATAAAAACAGAAGAAAAAAAAACACAAAACACGTCTAGCACGATATATCACGGAGGTAAAAGATTGACGTTGGTGCTACTAAAAACAAATGAACAAAACACATCAATCACTAGCTGTGTAGGATCACAACCACGAAGAACGCAACCGGAGTGAAATAACAAATTATAAAACAAAAAACTAGGTAGCAACTGTGTAAGTGATCTCCACGTTTTATCAACGGGGATCAACATCCCAGAACTCTATATTAAGAGCAGTGTATACAGAGCAGTTCAACTGTAAGTGGTTGCGGTGAGTGTTTGCTGTGGTTTTAATTTCTTATCCCTACTAATTGTTAAGCTTTGCCAATTTCCAAAACCCATATAACGAACAAAAAAAGGGGGGGGGGGAAGGGAACGGATAAAACGGAACGGAAAATTCCATCATTTCGTATTTGATAATATTAATCGCTTTAAAAAAAACTCAGGAAAGGTAAAAACTTGTACAACTTTTACAACTCATATCAGTAGTATTTACACATAACGATCACTCTGTGTGTGTGTGTGTTTTTGCGTTTCTGTATGCACGCTAAACCTTATCAGCGCCTCTTTACACGTGTGTTGTGTGTGTGTGTGTGTGTTTGTGGCTCTTGGCAGGGACATTCAACAGCGCCGTGAGCCTTTCCAGCAGTTCCTGCATACCTTTGAACCATTAAAATAATAAAGGGAGGAAAGCGATAAAATTTCACACGCTGCAGAAGTAAAACACACACTTTGCACACTGCAGCCGGAAAACAATCCGTACAACACAATCTCCTTTTTATGAGGGTTTATGTTTGAATTTATCGTTAACGCAAAAAAAAAACGCTACAATGATCAACAACATTTTGAAGGTATTGCTAACAACAAAACAGAGAGGCCACAACCATTTGTTGCGGAACAGGGAAGAGATGCCAACGAAGCGGTTGGTTTTGCAGACTGATCACCCTTCCCGTGGAGCAAGCGTACCACGAGCAAAACAGGGTTGAATTGTAGAATTAAAACAATTAAACAGTTGGTCTGTATGTTTGGGTATGCATCACATACACACTCTCACTTTCGCCCCTTTCTCCCACCGCACCCCCCAAGCCTCACCCACCATAAGGTACCGGAGAAGGTTCGTGGTATCGAAAAAATAGTAGAAATTATCACAGCTCACGAACACGTGTTCTTCTCTGACCGGGCTGTTGAGAGGCGTTTTAAGGGTGTTTGGTAGAGGGAAAAGGGTTCCTTGTTGCTTTTCTGCACTATCTCTTACACAAACTTTCCACTCTTTTGTATGTGTTATTTCTGCCTTCTTTTTTGGGATTTTTGGCGCTGAAAACTATTGCTCCGCTTCGTTTCCGTTTTCCGAAACCGATTGAATTGTGTTGGTTGTAATGGCTGCTGCTGGTGCTGCGGCATGGCGCAGTGTCCCTCTCTTTCTTTGCTGCTCTCCTTGCACGTCGCTCAAACGCATCACGTCCCGCATAGCCGCATTCCGCATTGTATGCTTCGTTCCTTTTGTCAATATTTTGGTTTCGATTATTATAGCTCTTGATTTGCTGCTTGTGAGAGAGTTTACTTATAACTTTACAGCATCTATATACCGTGTAGCGATATATTCGTTATTAAGAGTGTTTTTTCTTATTTTTTCCGTGGCATTGTTGTATGACGTTCAAAGTTTTTTTTGTTGTATTTCGCACCCTCTCTTTCTCTCTTTTCATATGTACGCAGCTTTCCTCGTCTTGTTGTTTAATAAGCATCTTAATGTTTTTTTTTGTTTTGTTACTTGCTTTTACTTTGAACTAAAGTTAGAGGTATTTCTATTTCCATTCATTATTATTTTTCATACCCTTTTTGTATTTTCTCTCTCTTTCTCTCTCTCTTTTGCGTGTGTATTATGCACATTCTTACGCTTCCATCTTTTGCCTGGCGGACCAATTATGCTACACTTTACACGCTTACGCAAAATGTTTCCTATAAACGCGCTGCGCGTTAGGCTTTAGCTTAGCTTATTGTTTGTTTATTTTTTTTGTTTCTCTTCCTCTTCTGTTTTCTGTGTCACATATACACAAACACACACGAGCTTGGGAGGGAAGGGGGGGGGGAGGGTAGGCATAGGGAGGAGGGGTGTTATTATGTACACATTAACGCTAGCACAATACAATTTACCAAGCTATACTCGTAACGTTCGTTTCTTTATCAACGCACTTTCTACCTCATCACTATCAAACTATCTTGTTTTTCTATTTCCCTTTTGTATTCCCAATTTTTCCTCCCTCCCTCTCTCTGTTTTTCTCTCCGTGTTTTTCTTCTACTACATTTGTATGCTTGCAATTTATACATGCACATCACATGCATGCTTTCGTTCCTCCTTCCACCATTCGGTACACGATAGCGTTCGGGAGGAGCGCGGTTTGTTTTTTTTTTATATATGTTTAATTTTATTTTGTTTTTAACATTTCAAATCACAAATCGGTTGTATCATTTGTTGCTACGCTCTCCGGGGTGCAGTCCGCGTGCAAATATGTGCGCGCACCGTAAGGGCCGTGTGCTAGTAATAGTAGTAGTAGTAGTAGTAGTAATAGTATGCGCCACAATCTATCTCGAACGCACGAACGGCCACTTGTTGCTGCTGCTGCTGCTGCTGCTGCTGCACCGCTTCACACACCGGAACCGGATGAGCTGTTTTTCAGTACACTTGCAAAGAACAGGTAGGTTGGGTGTGTAGTCACCAGTTTTGGAGGGGGGAAATCGGTTGGATTTGGTATCCCGCACCGCCGAATGATCCGGTTTTTTTTTGTCTTCCGCGCAATAAAAGGAGCTTGGTCGTCCGACGCACACACAGCACACGTTCGTTTCGCGCGAGCGAACTTGTCTTTTTGTTTGTTTTGTTTTTTTTTCTCTCTCTCTATCAAACCTATTTCTTTTAAAGCATAACACACAGTTGCTCTGCGCCACCACGCCCTTTCTGGTTTGCTGGCTTATAGCCTACCACTGTAACCACGCGGTGTAACGGATGTGGTACGACGACGGCGAAGATCGGTGCGGTTAGATATTGTAGGCAAAGGAAAGCAGATGCTGCTGCTGCTGCTCACAGAGGAGTAGGACCGTCGCACCGTCGCGCGCTCACTTTAGTCCGATAGTAGCTTTTGCAGAAGAAGGGATGTATTTCTCGGGTCACCGACTCGTGTTTCCTCCGAAAAACTCTGCACCGGGAGAATGGATGACAAAACGTGACCGTAGACAGATAAGGAGCGAGAGATAGAAAGTAAAAAAAAAAACAAATAATTCACTATTAGTAAAGGAAGCTCCGTTTTACTGTTTTTTTGTAACTTGAACCATTTACAGATTTTTTGTACATATTTTTGTCTGTGAACGATGGTGAAAAAGGCTGCAAAATGGGTATGAGCGTTTAATGAAAGCGGTTATCGTACATTTTGTTGTTGAAGTATGCTGCAGAGATGCCCTGCCATTTAAACACACACACACACATAAAGCCGAGTATGACGAAACGTGCGGAAACGTGCCTGAAAGCGCCCCTAAAATCTAAGCATTCCTGTGAGGTTGTGTACACCATTTCAAGATGGCTTAACGGTGGGCTTTTTAAACGGCAAACGATTGGTGCCCTTGCGTGATACCGGTGTGTACCGTGATTGGGCGGATCGATCCAAGATCCTCCAAGACGGGTGCAATACTCTACCAAAGAGAGTGCGTGTTTGTGTGTTTGTCGGAAAGGAACGGAAAGACGCGACTGAAGACGCAAAAGCCTTACCACCACCGCCACCGTACAAGCAGATTTGTTATTTGCATCAGCTGACGAGTGTTCATCATCAGCCTCTTCCCGATCATGAGTAACATTGGATCCCACGGAGGAATCGGAAGATCTATCCACGTTAATGGTACTCTTTACCTCACATTTAGACACTTTTGGTGTAATGTTTTTTGTTTTTGTTTCAAAACGGAACGGAACAGATCGCCCAGCGGAGAAGAAATAGATACGAAAGCATACTATTAACGACGAGTGGCCACTGTACGGATGTGCGTGCGTGTACCACACAACGACAGACAAGGGGGATGTACCCAGTTGCACAAAGCTTCCCCTCTGCAATACACTAACCTTTCTGGTTGAGATGGAAATTGTACAGCATCGACTGATCGAGGCCGGCGGATCTGCTGTGAAGCATCGTGCCGGACGTGCCAGCGTCCGTCATGGATGGTCGTGTGCTTCCTCCAACCCCATTGCTACCACCACCGACACCACCACCGCCGCCACCACCACCACCACCGTTGCCACTCAGCATACCCGACGACGCGTTGGAGATCGTGCCGCAACTTCCGCCACTGCTGCCATTGTTGCTACCGTTGCTATTGAGATGTCCACCAGCACCACCGTTACCGATGACGCCTTCGGCGTTACAGCCCTGCAGGGACATGGGACCACCGCCACTACCGGGCCCGAGCGGTGACAGACCCATCGGACTGTGCGATGGTGGCCGTTGCGCACGGCCATTCACGATCGCTCGCAGCTCCTGCCGCACCAGCTCGGACGGGTTAAGGTTGTGGCTGGCGTTACCGGCCGTACCATTGCTAAGACCGTTTCCATGTCCACCACCAATACTATTACTTCCACCACCGATATGACCACCGTTGAGACCTGCGAATAGAATGCCGGTTTTTTTTTGTATTAAGCGACGAAGTGGTGGTCTTTACGAGGTGATCTTTCTTACTTAAAGATCTTGCTAACCCTCTTGAGGGAGGGAGCAGTGAATTCAACATTAAATTCCATTTTCATTTGTGTGCACTACTGGCTAAAAAGAACAGGGAAAGCGAAGGATGGTGGATGGTGGGCACGATCAAACATGTACATAAAACGGGAACCGTGTGGACACGAATACCAAGTGTCCACGAAGGTACGGTTGTGGAGGATGTGGTTGGTGGTTTACATTTACACATCGATGGAGGTAAAGAGAGAGAGAGAGAGATGATTTAGACGAACGTACACGTTGAGGTGGTACTGAAGGTGGTGTGTTAAGACGGACGCGGTGCAGTTGATATACATTTATACAAGACATTTAGTTCTTTAAAGGTAAGTAATACAGTTGGTGGTGGTGTACCAACGGGTGAGTATTAATGACAATATGATGTTTCTTAATTAACAAAAACATCGTTAGAAATATGTACAAAAACCAACAATGGGTTTAAAATTGGTTCCCAATTGTCCGCATAAAGACTTCAAGTGTGTTAAGGAAGATCGTGTGATCTTCACATAAAGATCCCTTGTGTTAATCACATTTGCCGTTGCCGTAAATCCCTTGCACTAGTATTAGTCACGTAGCGAACGACACGTCGAATAGTAATTACAACAATTAGCTTACACCTATTGCCCAATGCAGATCGGGGAAGAGAGGACACTCTGACGGTATGGAGCATTAGAAGAATGAAATTATACAAGTGTTGATACGCACAGTTCCCAGCGACAAAGCAGCAACATAAATTACACCGAGTATATGTACAAAACACACAGAGGACAGACAGAGAGACACACAGAAAGACCCAGTGGACGGACAGGATTTTCGGAACGCAACACACACACCCATATATCCCTCCCACCGGCATGAATGAAACGGACGGCAAAGGTTTAGTTGAGATCATTTACCACGATGAATGGGTGAGAAACAAACACACACAAATAACAGAGAACAAGAACATTGATGAGAGAGCACAGAGACACACAGTACAGTGTATGAGAAGGAGAAGGATGCAACGGGTGTGAGCACGTGGCGAAAGGATGATGGTTTGGGGCCGCTAGTAACGCATCCCCTCACGCACAGGCGCAAACAACACGCACTCATACACAGTTCTTTTCGGTTGAGATGAAATGAACGAGCGGAGCTCACAATATGATCGTGTATGATCCTTGAGAAGGAGCGCGTATGTACGAGCTGTGCATCGTTGCAGTGAGGATGACCATTTTGATGGTGTTTATGAGTGAGTGAGCGTGTGCGTGTGCGTGGAGGATGTTGGTGCGTTCGGGGAAGGTTGTGGTGATGTGGGGGACGGGTACGAGTTTGCGTCTCTTACCAGTTTGACTGCGATTGAAGTAATCGCCTGGTGAGGTCGCCGTGTGCTGCTGCATTGCTGAGGCATTGCCGAACATCATACCGTAACCGGTGGCATCCGGACCGGGCCCATGTCCACCGTACGCGGAACGGGGCGATCCTGCGAAAACAGCTAATCTTTAGCATGGTTCTTGTTCTCTGCAACTACCGTTTTCAGTTTGCTTTCCCTTTGGGATCCCCTTAACCTAATAACCCGGGGGAACCCCTTAACCTAATAACGCGCAAACCGCAGCGAAAATCATTCACAAAACAATGTATAAAAGGCCAATCCAAATAAGAATTTTGCGCATTAGTTTCCAATTAGCAGGGACCTCGGTACACCCGACTTGTACCGATTATATGACGATTTCGATCACGATATTAAAAAGCGCTTTTCGTGTTACTACGGGCAGTTTTGATAAAGCGCGGTTCTTTGCTTACCTGGCAAGTGCTGAGTTGACTGCGGTGGCACACTGCCCTGCCGCTGAAGCCTCATCTGCTGGTTGGCATAGACGGGATTGGCAAAGTTCGGTGCGGATACGCCGACGGGCGAGGGGCTCGGTGGCCCGGGGAATCCTCCACCGTCCACCATGGATGCACCGAACGCGTTCTGTTGCCGCGGCGTTCCCGGGCTGTTAAGCGCACCACCTCGTTGCCTTTGCGGTGGACCGACAAACTGTCGGTTTGCGGCAGGATTAAATCCACCCACGGACTGAAGATAGAAAGGGACAAGAAAAACGGGAAATGTAGAATTTAAGGGCTGGCGAACGATAAAAAACGCAAGCCGCTTACCGAAAGCTGAGCATTCAGCATTGGATTTTGTTGCTGGATAGAGAGCCTTGCGTTCGCGTTCTGTTGCCACTGTTGCTGTTGCTGCTGCTGTTGCTGCTGTTGCTGCTGCTGAGGCGATTGTCCAGGAACTACGACATTCGGCTGGTTCACCGTTTGACCGCCCACCCCACTGCCGAACGGTGGTTGGCGAGGGGAAAGCTGCTGGTTGACGTTACCGCCTGCATTGCCAAACCCGGAAACCATCTGCTGCAGCTGAGGCGATAACCGATGGCCTGGATTGTTGTTGAACGGGTTGCCTTGGAATCCTGCAGCGAAAAGGTGAGTTGTTAGTTTAATTGTAAGTGCGATATTCACAGAACCTTTAAACTTCTCAACAAAATTTGGCTGAATTAAATCCATCGAATCCCTAGCAATTGTTTAAGGAATAGATTTTTCTGACTTCGTACCAACTCTTAATGACAATAAGCCTTTTTTTTATTTTTTTTTTTTGTATTTCTCTGCGGCATTGAATCGTAATAATCTTTTCCAATCTTCTTAGGGAATAATAGTGGTATAATAAAACGTAACCACCCATCCAACACTAAACGTACCTGCTTGTTGCGGACTAAGTTGCGTCCTTTGACTTGGACTCAGCTGTTGCTGCATCAGGCTCGGCGAAAATCCGGGACTGAGCTGTGAATCCGGCACGTTGTTCGCTCTTGTCAGTGTAACGTTCGGAGCTGCAATAAAACATAGAGAACGTTAATCTCCAATCATGTCCACAAAACAACGCACGCCATCTTACGTCCAAGGTCTGAGTTAGCGGTCGGGTTAACCGTAACAACCATCTGCTGCTTTTGCTGCTGCTGCAACAGTCGCGTTCGTTGCTGCTCCTGCAAAATTCGATCACGATTCTGGTGCTGCTGCAGCTTCTGCATCGCCAGCAGGTTCTGTGGCACACCAACGCCTCCACCACCGCCACCGCCAACGCCGGGATTGTTGCTGCCGAGTTGCCCTCCCGATGGTATTCGCATTCGCTGCGTGTACACGGGAGGGGGTGTAAAGTTTTGGTTTGGCCCCGGTTGTGACGATTGCATACTGCTACCACCACCACCCGCCGAGCTTAGCCCTGGGCCACCCGTACCACTGCCACCTGGACCAATGGGTCCTCCAGTACCGGGACCGCTGCCATTACCCGTTCCACCACCACCAGCACCACTACCTCCACCACCGCCACTGCCACCGCCACCACTGTTTGCTCCACCGCCCGCCATCGTGTGCATTGGGTACGCTGGTGGACTGCCGCTGAACTGTGGTTGTGGCTGGGGCTGCAGTGGTGAGCTAACGTTTTCGTACTGCATCAACGACTTCTGGATTGCGTTGATCGCCAGCTTTTCGTGTATGTCGGGCTGGGTGGACTGTGACGGTACCACCGAGGATGTGGATGATTCAATTGGACTTAAGCCTGAAAGTAAACGTAAACCAACACATTTAAAAATGAGTTTTTGATTCACTAAATTAGGAAATATTGCTAGAATTTACAGGGCTTAAAGCGTCTACATAAAGTATAATATGTAAGGCAGTAGGGCATTTGCTACATTCATAGTTTCATAAACAGGACATGTCCTTGGTACGTGGACAAATGTCGAGTGTACATTCAACTTCCTCTAGAAATCGATTTAATGGTGCAGGATGCCTTAACGCATCTTTTCTAATTAAACGAGCAATAAGAGAATTTCACGACCCTATGACTGTTAAAGCTTTATGTTTTTCATTTTTTCGGCTTTACTGACACATAAACTAAGCTTTAATAAAAAGGCCACACTTGCTATTACATACCTAAGATACTGTTGAGTTCACTTTCGGCAAAGTCGCCTTCCGGTGCAATCTCGATCACGTGATTAAGTATTTCGTTGAGCTCCGGGTCCCACTCGGACACGAGCTGCGTCGAGGTAGCGGGTGTCGCTGTGGCAAACGAACCACCGCCGGCCGATCCAATGCCAGAGTCCTGGATCGCGGGCGAAAAGTTCTGCTGCCGTTGGGCTGCCAGCATTTGCTGCTGCTGCTGTTGCTGCAGCAACGACGCTTGCTGCTGCGTATGGTGCTGCTGCTGCTGTGGATGCTGCGAATGGTGCTGCTGTTGCAGATGTTGCTGATGCGTTTGGGGATGCTGCTGCTGATGATGGTGCTGCTGCTGCTGATGGTTGAGGTAGATATCGGAGGATGTTGGAGGCTGCTGTGATTGAGAAGGCATAGCTGATTTGCGCATCTGCTGTTGTTGCTGCTGCTGCTGCTGCTGCTGCTGCTGTAAGCGCATTTGGTTCAGCTGTTGTACTTGTTTTAGATTATTGTTGCTAGTGGTTAGATTGTTGTTATTCAGCGTCTGATTCGGTGCCGTCGAGCTCGACACGTTGGCGAGCTGACGGGCCAGCCCCGAATTCGGTATATCGGGGATGATGCGATTGAACGGCATTGCGGTTTGCATTGGCATCGGTGCTTTAGACGGATTGGCCAGCAGGGAGGCGAGCATTTTGTTGCGCTCGCGCAACTTCGATGGCCTGTTGTCCGTTCGCTTGACGGCGGCCCCTTCGTCCGGTTCGGTCGATGGTCGCTTGCGATCGTTGCTTTGTACCCGTAGCATCTGGATGAGTTCCTCGTTGTTTAGCGGGGTCGAATTGTGCTCCTTTGGCTCATCCTAGATAGGGGTGAAGCAGCGCGTAATGGTGGGTATTAAAATCAGTGATCACAGACATTATAACCTAATGATGAAAGCAGAAACATAACTCCTAGTAAAACGAACGTGTTTCGAAAGAACATACAATGCTTTTTTCCCAACATGTGCTTATATGATACAACAGAAACGAAAGGCTTTACTCGTACAGTAGCGCAATAAACGGGTGTCCGTAACAAAAATTGAAATGTTCATAATACAAACAACAGCAAACCGTAACAAGGCGTATTCCGGAGAAAGGAAAGTGTTGTGTTACAATTCCAGTTCTGTGCCTGTGCAAGAAATCGGGCTCACACATTCGGTGGCCCACCCGGAGTGGATCTGAAAGTGCAACCAACCCGGGAGTGGGGACAGCGGGGACAGGGAGGACAGGGAACACTTACTTTAACCTTTTGCAGCTGCTTTAGAAGTTCGCTCGGACCTTGTCGGTTGCGGGCGTCACTTTCGTCGTCATCACTTTTGTCGTTGAGCAGCTGGAATAATGATGGTTGGAGTGGGGAGAAGGGTTCACAACATGAGTATCATGTTTATCGCTTTGGATCAACATTGCTAGTATCTAAACCATCGTGCCAATTCAACTTGTTAGGGGTTTGTGTCAGTATGTGTTAGAAAGAACGTGTCAGCAGGAAACAATAATAAATGCAAAATAACTATCGCTTTACTGAAGTGTTGTGTTAGTTAGTATTCCAAACCGAAAAACCTCATTACGCATTACAGGATGAGGTCCCCGTAGGTGGAGCAAACTACTATACGATACGTACAATTAACGTGTGGTAGGGTTAGTGCGAAAAATTGGTTAAACATACAGTGTTGAGTTGGGATAAAAGTATGCGCGCGCAATCAATATTCGTTAAAATATTTGCAGTTGTGCAAAAAGATCATCATCGCAATCAACATATCTTAACATACTTCATATCAAATGGATGCTATATAGAAAAAAAAAAAACAAACGTTCTAGCGTGCGGTCAACCAAACGGTGAAGGTGTACGGTACACGAGAAAAACAAAGCAAGAATCTCAGTAAAGTAAAGCATCGGTTGTGCAAATTTACTAAAAATCGCAACAAAACTACTACAAACGATCGAACGAAAAAATCAACAAGAGAACAAGAAACGCAAACGAGATGCGGTACTGGTAGTAGTAGTAGTAACAGTAGTAGCAGAGTAGTACAAACACTGGGAAGAATGCGTACCTGTAAGAGCATATTATTGCCACCGGATTTATTAGTTTCGCTTCCCGCGCGTGTTGCTAATCCCAGCCCACTTACACCACCACCACCACCATTACCACCGTTATTACTACCCTGCGCCGGAGCTCTAACTGACTGAGGTATACGTTGTGAAAGTGAGGCGGTACTTATTTTATTGCCATTAGTATCCTTATCTTCTTCAGAATTTAGCAAGCCCTACAGAAAACGGGAGGAAAACCACAAGTTATGCCAAAACAGAAATTGGGAGAGGAAAAGAGAAAATAGATACACATTCAATAAGAAGAATACAGGTAAAGAGAGAGGCATGAGAACGGGAGAGTGATGGGTGGCCAATGATTGTGAGGAATGGAGAGTCAGAAAAGTAGGTTTGAGGGCTTTGCTAACTGAAGACCCAACCGTATCCTTAAATGCTCGTATGAATCAAAAATTATCAAAATATTGCTCTTTTGTTCGAGTGAAACTTTCAACATAAAATGAGTAAGTAAATGGGAGATTAACATCGGAAAATCGGCAGACCCGATCAATTTCACTTAAATTAAAGCAGTTCAAGGATATTTGCTACATTAGTTTTGAATGAAAGATACAATTAATTTTTCGTTAAGCGAATAAATTAACAAACTTTAAATAGTATTAAATTTAAAAGACACATATCGAATATATTATCCAAAAGGACAGCAATTCATACTACCAAAAATGGAATGTTGTAAGTAATTGGTGAAAAATTCCATACGGTCTACACTCTCTGCACATTCAACAGGGGTGGAATTAGTTGTATTATGGAAATAGTTGACAATACCCATGCACGAAAGTGATTAGAAACCAAACAGAAGGATGGTTATCTTACTTAGTATCGCTCGGGTGAATGCTGATAAGGGTTAGCTTTACCAAAAGATAAATTTCTAAGTTAAAAGATTTTATGCTAGCTTTTAGTTTTTTAATGAACTACTTTTACTTAGGGGCTACCGTTACCAAACAACCGACAGTTTTGAAGACAAATGTGAGAATGAATGTAATATTATAACCACAACCGGCAAACTTTTACTAGCAGCAGTGTTACTGGAGGTCGAAACATGCACATACCTTTAAAATTCGGTTCGGATTCCGATGGTCATGGTCCATATCCAAACCGGACGAGGATGAGGCATTTGAGTGAGGTCGTTTGGTTGTAAGCAGATTCCGCAATCGCTCCGAATCGTGCGTATTCGTTGGTGGCTGGCTTTGCTGTTGCTGGAGATGTTGCTGTAGATGCTGCTGCTGTTGTTGCTGCTGCTGTTGGTGATGTTGCTGTCGTTGCACCATTTGCTGTGCGGACATCGTTGACTGATGCTGCTGCTGCATCGGTGACATATGGGGATGGTGGTGTTGTTGTTGCTGCTGCTGCTGCTGCTGTGACTGTAAATCCTGCTGCAGCTTTTCCTTACTATCTTCGAACGGAAACTGAAACGCGTTCGTCCCGAAAGGCGTCCCTCCAGTGTTGTTGTTGTTTGTATTGTTGTTATTGTTGTTGTTGTTTATCGACAGGCTGGGATTGATGAGCCCGCCGCCACTGCTGCTCCCGCCCGGCACCCCATTGTTGTTCGACGGCGAGGGCATACCGCTCATCGTGCTGCCGGAATAGTACGGTGTCATCGGCGACGCGCACATCGGTGCGGCCGCCGGGCTGTACGCGCTGACGGATGGCGGGCGCGGTGTGCTGACCGGTGTGACGCTGGTGCGCGAGTCGGGCCGTGTATCCCACCCAACACCGACCGCTTCCATGTCGAACGTGGAATGTGGAAAGTCGAGCTCAAACTCCGGGTTGAAGAAGTTGCTGCTGTCGGACGAAGGGGCGCACAGCAACGACGAAGAGCTGTTGTTTGGATTGCTGCGCGGCGACACGATCGAGCCCATGGAGGCAGCCGGACCGCCCATACCGGTCGCACCTCCTACACCCATCCCAAGCACACCGCCACCCATTCCGGAGCCACCAACCGAGCCGGATATGTTCCCACCCGGACCGGACAGTCCACCGGCCATGCTCATGCTGCCACCGGTCATGCCACCACCACCGCCCATCATGCCCGATTGGTTCGGGCCACCAGCACCGCCGCCACCGCCGTTCAACACGCTCGACATCAGCGGTCCGCCCATATTACTGACTCCCTGCGTGATTTGGGCCATATGGCGTGCGACGACATCGTTGCCGCCGCCGTTCAGGCCACCACCGCCACCACCCGTTACCGAGCTGCTGCTCGTGCTTGGCATTAGCAGGCCGAGGGATGAGGATGAGGTAGGATTGCTGCTACTGCTGTTGCCATTGTTATTGTTAATGTTACTGCCGCTCATTGCTGCGCTAAGGCCACCACCACCGCTGCTGCCGCCGCCTCCTCCCATCACCATCGCGCCACCACTGTCCGCCGCCGCCGAGAGCATGGCGACCTCGTTCTCCGTCAGCACGGTACAGATGGCCATTATGAAGTCCGACTCGTTTGGTTTGGTGCAGCGGAAAAGCTTGGACTGTGTCTTCACGTGCACATACACGTCCGGCCCGCCGAGGCGCAATCGGTAGGTCAGCTCGTGCGGCGTCCCGTTAGACGACCGGACATTGCTCAGGTGCTCGTTCAGCCGCGAACGGTCCTGATAGTGGCAGAGGTCGTAGATTGACCGTATAGTTTCTTTGGTAAGATTTCCTGCAAACTGTTTCCTTAGCGTCGATGAGTTATAATCTAAATAAGAGGAGACACTATCGTTATTACTATCGGAGGATAATATTTGGCTCAGCTAACATACCTATAATGTTACCGCTAGTATCCAGCTTTAAGGTGAGCTGCTCGTCTAGCGTTTGTGGCATGGTGGTGGTTTCTATGGTTGCCTGGTCGTCCTCGGGTAGTGTAATTAGACAGAGCACCGAGGACGATTCCTCCGTATCATCCTTTACAGGGGCAGAGATGATAAGCAGATCCTTGTACTTTTCCAAGCGCTGCTGCTTTTGCTCGATCGTTTCGTTTGCTCCTTCTGGCGCCCTCAGTAACCAACGGATTTTAGTACGAATGGTACGCTTTGGCGTCTGATAGAACATCTGTAAGGCGAAAGGTAAAGCATACCAGAGTTAGCGATCAATTTAGTTTTCCCTCCTAGACGGTCGGACGCAGTACACTCACCTCATTTTGATCCCAGTTTAGCTCAAACGAATTCTTATTTAAAATAGGACTCAGCTTTGAATGATCACCAGTATGCAGGTACGAATATATAGACTGTCCGTGGAGCTCCGTGCGCGAGTAGTGCAGTACGTCGCGGACGTTCTCCGTGGCACATTCGATCACACCCTCCGAGTTGATCTCGAGCAGGGCCCAGCCGACGTTCGAGATGTAGTGCTGTACGGCCTCGAAGTAGGCTGACTTTTCCGGCGAGTGGCCGTTTACCGACGGTTCCGGTAGTGGCGGTTCAGTGGACGACACCTCTCCCTGTTGCACCGGGTGCAGTTTGCAGGAGGCGGAGCAATCCGGCGAGCATTTGGAACACCGCGAACCAGTGAGATTCGGGTTTCCTTGCTCTAGCATATGACGAAACTGGAAAGGGGTAAAGAACATGTGTTTTTGAGTGTTTTTAAGTTAAATATGTTTTAGGGAAGAACGAACATTATTGAGTTAATTCCCTTGACATGTTCTCTTATCAGTGGACTGGAGAGTTTGATAATGAAATTTGTTTTCTTTGGTACATGAATTGGTAAAGAGAAGGAAAAAAAGGAAATAAAATCACAGTGGAGAATGCAACTCCAAAGGTTGGGTGCTAAAAATAAAACCAATCCAATCAAAAGCTTAACGCCACAACAAGAATGTTTTGAATGCAACGGTTGTTGTCTTCAAAACATACTGATAATAGGATCTAAAGATTTCAAATTAGCATGTAATTGGCTATCAACCGTCTGAAGACGTCAAAATAACGCTAATCAAATGTTTGTATTTGGTGCAAAGATGTATTTTCAAAGTTATTACATATGCCCAACTTACCGTTCGTACAACTTCACTTAGTATTGCCGCTTTGTCTGGTTTGCAGGCGGTCATATCCCGCTTGATCTGCAGGAACTCGCCAAGTTGTTCAATATATTCATTTTCAAGCTCTCGGCGACGTTTCTCGTTGTTGCACTTGTTGATTTGTGACTGTGGCTGCTGTGTAAAAATAATGTAAAAACAGAATGTTAGAATGGTCTCCTCCAAACATTCTCAACGTTACGACCCGGGACAGTCACCGCTCTTACCTTCGCGTCTGGTTTGCGGCGAATCTTTTTCGATGCGGTAGGCGGACAGGCCACGGATGGTACGACGACATTCATTATTTTTGACTGACTCTGCAGTTGTGATGAGGCTGGAGCTGCTCCCGGTGTGACGGCGCCGGCGTTGGTTTGGTGGTGCTGCGACGACTGTTGGGCACTGCTGCTGGAGGAGGAATGTTGTTGCTGTTGCTGTAGCGGCAGTGTTGAGGCTGACAGTCCACCCAGTCCACCCAAACTTTGGCCACCGGATTGCGACGCGGAGTAGAACGATGCTTGAGACGGTTGCGCTGACTGCGTTGACAGTTGTGTATGCACAAGCCACTGGTCCGGCAGTGGTAGTTCACATGGGCCAAGCCTGGTGGGGTAAGAGGAGAAAGAAAAGAGAGAGAGAGTCCGAATTAAAGACCGTGTACACACCGTGCTAGATCCCGCTGGAAGCCCATTTCTAAACAGTGTGTTCAAGAGCTGGAAAAGGGCATAACATTGCATTTCATGACGATGATGATGATGATGGCAGGCGGACGCGGTATTCTCGTATTTCCTTCCCAACTTCGGACACCACTAGCCTTCGCGGCTATCGGAGAGTCAACTCGACGGTATCTCTCGCGTATAATCGTAACTTGCGCAATCAGCAGTTATCAGCGCAGCTCCAAGAGCCAACACACCACCAGCGCGCACCATTTAAGATTATAAATGGCTCTTTTTTCTGTCCAATTCGCTGCGCGCTGCGAGCGTGCAACAGTGTCGTGTGAATTAGATGATTTCTTTGTCAAACAACAACCACGCAAACAACACGAACAGGAAGTTTGGGTTTTTGAAGAATGTCCACAACCCAACTATCATTTTGCACCGTACACATACACACAGCCATTGGTGTAGGTTGTGAATCCGATGCTTAGTGGCCTATCAAAATCCACGTTATCTGCCTGTGTAGTAAATTTGCCCACCGGGTATGTATCACAATATTATCGGTTGTGACTTAGCGCAACGTATCGACACCGAACACCTGGCAGATTGTGATGGGAGGTCCTGAGCAAAATCCCTCCTCCCCCCCAACCACACCAAACACAGCACCACCTGCCACGATGAGATGTGAAATTTGTGCGAAAAGGTGAATTTTAATAGCACTCTTTACGTGTTCCTGCTCTCTTACTGTCTTCACATCCAAAACTTAACGAACTTAACGAATTAACATCCCCATGGTCAGCACATTTGAAAAATCAACAAACCGATAGCTAGCCGGAGCGGTCGCCACGCTCGCGATCCTACACGGAAGGCTCATTGTTGTAGGTATTTTTGGGGACTGTTTTAAAATTTTCGCTCCACTCATCAGCAAAGGCACATGGTTTAGGTACAACGAAAGGGAGTCAATTCATCACCACACACACACACACACACACACACACACACACACACAACACAGCAAACAGCCCAGAACGGCCGGATGGCCACGGGAACGGATCGTGCACTGATTGCCCGGGAGAGTGGAGCGAGCCGGACACTGGTAGTGTAGGCACTGGTCCACCCACGGCACACAACTGAGCTGCGGGTGCGGATCCGTGTGCGGTTTATTCGATTTATTTATTACACCCTAAGGTATGTTGTTATCAGTTTACAGCTTCGGTTCAAGTTTCTACCTTGCGCGTTCGTCCAGTCACTTGCTTCACAATATTGTTGGCGTAGTAGGAAACTCATTTCACGCTGTTGGGCAGTGTGTGGGACCCGTGGGTGTCAGGAACGGGACAAACACACACAAACATACGAGAGCATCACCGAGAAGCATCGGAGGAAGCATGTTGGGAGTGAAACGAATTATGGTTTCTGCACACCTGTCGAATTTTGGGCATTTTTGCTGATTCTACCGCATTCCTCTTGGGTAAAATTCTTTTTTTCACATGCTGTGTTAACATAAGAGTTTGGTTTTAAGAGCAGCACACAAAGTCTTGCATCAGTTTTGGAAGATTGTGCTGATTATTCCGTTTCCTTGAAAAGCTTTAAAATTAAAAAGATCATAATTAAAAATTGAATTACATCTTGTGCAAGAGCAGCAAACACTTTACCGACTGCCGGCTATTGTTTGTACCAGCGCATTTTGTTTGACAATTCCTTCCTTAACGATCTACAATCTCTTTGTCTTGGTGCAAGAGCAGCGCGAACGTGCACGAGCGAAGCCCTACAGGGGAGTTTGTGTGCAATTGTTCTTGTGTGGCATCATAAAAAAAAACGATTGTCCAATTCCGACACTTCTCACCCGGCAGCCTCCACCGGCACTGTGCAAAACCCCTTTACAATGCGTTTCATGCAGGCGGATGTGCACACAGCAAGAGGTACGAGGAGTACAACAACGACAAAGCAGCATCTGTGCACTGAAGCACAGCACGAAATTCCCCAAACATGGTGTGATGTTTGTGATGTGGTTCGCTTCGTCAAGGGAACCAACCTGTGTGCAGCAGATCTAGGAAAGGAATGACGCTGCTGCTAGGTTATTACCGCGAACAGAACCTTGGCTTGCAAGCCAGCGCACATGATTCATCGCGGCGGAAATTCTACGCAGATGTAGCACGGATGTAGCATGCACGTGTGTCCTTTTATGGCACAGCAGCTAAATTACAATACAATTTTAGTTTCAAACTTCTACTAACACTTTTTGGCGTAGCGACCTCACAGGTCTGCATGCCGGCCATTTCTGGCTTACTCTTATTCCCTTGTTAATTAATATCTTATAAATAATATAAAATTGCATAGTAAGACCTGAAGAAATTAAAACAAAGACTAAATAAGATCTCGAATAAGCCAGAATAAGAATCCGTAGTACATGTAATTAGATTTAAATTGGGTTGGAGTAACAATTATTTATCTTTAATTTCAAACCATAATGTATTTATTTTTATTACCATTACGCATTCAACAAGTGTCGATGTGGAGAAACAAGTTGAACACTTAGGCATTCAACAGCAGCAGAAGACTAAGAAAAAAAAGAAATTCTCAAACTCACCACTTAACCATACTGATCGCCCTCCTACCTACTTGAACTAACTGTGTATAAACACTTTACTAGCGTAAAACACACACACACACACAAAAACGGAGACAACTAACTACAAATCCTCTCAATTCCGGCATCAGAGCGTTACTGCGTACAAAACTAGTCGTTCGTAGTCATTATAAAGCAAGCATTTGGGTGCTGCTGTACACGTAACCGCCATCATCATGACGGAACATTACTCACGGTGGTGAAATTCGGAAGTGGATACACAACATGCCAATTGGAATATATGCTGCGGAAAAAGCTCACCAGGCCACACGAAATCAAGCTTTTGCACCACAGGAACAGTGGCACAGGAAGTAAAGGTAGCCCACAGGAACATACGCTCGGTCGGCTGATGATGTAGTTGTAAGTGCAAACTTTTCAGGAGCAGGAACAACCTTGGTGCAAAAGTGGTAGCTCCTGCACAAAGAAATCATTATGACATGCACCAACACTTCCATCATCCGCCAAAACGTGAGCGATAGAGAGAGAGAGAGAGAGATAAAGAGAGAAAGTGAAAGAACCAACGAAAAAAACCCTCGAATTAAAGCGGGTTATACCCGCACCACGCAAAGGAGAAGTGGGTCAAGTTCAGACCGCAAATTCCATGACTCCGACTGCACGCTACAAGAGCGAGATATTGGCGTGCAAAAGACATTCGGCTTACGTCACACACGCGTATTGTGTTGGGCCTTGCTTGGAATGGCCACTCACCAACACAGCTGTTTAGTAAGCCGCGAGTAGTCGGTTGTGTGATGGAAGTTACTAAACGTTGTTTCACACGAAATGAACTAAATGGCAGGTGTTTATCGACGGGAGAGTCATAGTTTGCAGTACGTCTCTTCAAAATGAACGTTTAGATATGATTTGAAGAGGACTTATTTTCAACAGTTCTAAATGATTGTTACTACCCGCAGATACTTAAGTGTTGCATCATATTGTATTGATGAAGATGTTTCTCTCAGGGGTCAGGGATCTCCAAACTATGACCCTCGGACTAAAAGCGGTCCATGTGAGTCTCAAAGGCTCACCTTTAAATGTTTATATCCTTGTTGAAGGCCATAACAAAATATTTCAAACAGAAAAAAAATATTAGAAATTGAAGTCAATCAGTATCCCTATACCATGTTTTAACCAGTAAGAGGACAGCAAAGTTTGGAGAGCCCTGCTCTAAACCACGGTGCTTTTAGAAGTAAATACACTACTCTGTGTTCTTACCCGTTCTGGCAAAGAGGAGCAAACCTCTGCCAGTAAACCATAAACAATCATTAAATCACACCTTTGCCATCCTTTGTGATGCTACTAGGTCATTTGTGCAGACAGCTAGATAGCGCTTTATTTGCGCCGGCAATTCAAATCAAGTCCGATTGTTTGCAGCCCTTGGCACCCAGGAACGGGGCAGAGGAGGATATTACTTTGTCTTTCGGTGCACTTGAATGCACAAACTGTACCGATTCTTGCGCTCGAAACGCCATTGATCGTCATCACGGTCGACGACGTCACACCGGGTGGTGCTGTAACGAAGAGCACGAGTCAGGGGTTGTCAATTGATCACATCTCCACATCAGATCACCTCTTCTCGACCATCATCATCATCATCATCATCCTCATCTCGACTGATCAGAAAGGCAGTGTCCATCTTTTGCAGTTTTCGAAACTCATGGGCAAACACTGTCTCGCGATCCCTGGCCAATTTGAGCTCTCTCACTCTCTCTTTCCTTGTGTTTAGCCACGGACAATTTCAGTCTCACTCTCTCTCTCTCTCACTCTTTATCTCTCCATAGTGGTCCAAGCGCGTTTGGTTTGGCCACTTCACCGACGCGAGAGGTGTGTTCTTCTTGTTGGTGGAAGAGATGCAGCCCCAGAAATCGGTGTCAGTGGGTCACAGTCAAATCGTGTGACCGTCGACGTAGTAGCTCAAGTTTACTTGGTGGGTCCAAAAACAGACAGACAGACAGTGCTGGTGATTGTGTGTTGGTGGGATTGTTTGATGAGGTGCAGCAGCAAGTGGATGGTTTTTGGAGGGTGGGTGATACTTGAAGCGCTAGTAACCGAACGTACGTGCTGAGTGTACATCAAGACCAACGCCGGAATTACGCCGGATAGGCAAGAGTGTAAGGCTTATAATGGTATATGTAGCTGCTGCAGGTCGTTTGCTGATCATTCGATGACAGATTTTTGTTCCCATGGAATAATTTTTAGTACTGAAAAATTTATTTCCTACTAGAATACATTTTATAATAGATACTTAAGCTGTAATGCAAGCACCTTACATGAGAGTTTTTAGCTCAATTTTCCTCCCTACAACAAGCATAAACCTAAAAGTACCATTTTGGTGGAGCCCATCGATTAAATGCTGAGCTGGTGGTGGTGTTGGTGAAAACCTACGGCGCCGTACAGCGTTGCTGCCCGGTTTGTTATGCAAATCCGGTGGCGATGGCAACCTCCGAAGCGGAAGCGACCGGTTTTTCGTCCGGCGGAGCTAACGGAACGAAGTGGGAAAGGTGGATAAGTTTTATTTTCTCCAACAACAGGTTGGGGGAGTGGAAGGGAGGGAAACAACACCGTACAAAGGGTGGCGAAAGGTGTACCCAATTATGATGATTGGGTTTGGCTGTGTGTGAGTGAACGTGTCAATGTGTGAACGAGTGTTTTACTTATGAAGCTATTTTCTCCGCTTTAGTACTGCTAGAAGTAACAAGAATAATGTAAAACTATAGCGAATGCGGTGTTTTTTTCTGGTTTTGCTGTAATAAATAGTCTTTTATGGGAAAAGTATTTAACGTTCAAAAAGAATCTTTTCCATACTTCATCGTTCAATTTCTCTGATACATTTAATGTTGTCAGAATTTTGTGTCATTACCACAAGCATTAAAATAATGGGCTTGATTAAGAAGTACATGAAACAAGCATGACATGTTCGCACGGAATAGGCTAGATGTAATTTTCTAGAGAAAAACAAAAACATCTCCAACCCACAACTTTAGAGACTTTTATTCTAATATTAACAGTGGAGCCTAAGCAAAGCAATTATATGAGGAGTAGTTAGCGTTTATCTCTTTTCCGGGAAATCAAGCAGCTTAGTGGTCTTTATTATTCATATCCTTTATTTTAAAAATACTCTTTCTTTCGCTGCATAAATTCCAAACACATTTCGAGATATTTTGGGAAAACATTGTACCTCGCATAGTTCTTTTTTACTGCAATAAATCCGGTTTATACAATCAATAAGGTAGTTATGAAGTTATTGAGCAAAAACTAAATAATGAACATCGTGCCAAACTTCATAATAACGCTTAGCATCGTAATACTTTAATAAAACAAAAAGAAGAATTTAATTAAAATAGCACTCATGTAAAAACTTAATTAGAATAAACAAATCGTTATGAAATACCAGCCGTATCCTTTGTGGAACACTATTTGTACCATTTTGATAAGATATTTTAGCATAAATAGCTTAAAAAGTTTGTACATTGTTGTGAGTTTATACTTAGATTTAATTTGCGTTGTATCGCTATATAATTGTACCATGTTCCTATGTATGTGTTCGCTTCGTTAAGCCATTTACGACAGGCATTCAAATAAATAATAGTCATGAAATTGATGATACTGCTGTTGCTGTGCTGATGTTCTTCTCTCAAGAGCAATTCTCGATAGAAAATGTAAAAATCAAGACCAATTATTGGAATCGGTTTGTTACCCCTTCCAGAACATACGAGGTTAAAATTAAATGGGTTTTTAATCAGGGATGAGAAGAATTATCCTTGTTTCCAGTGTTTCATCATAACCTCCAATTTTTCCCGAACTGTACAGATAAATATAACAAATGTTTAAGTAACAGAAGAGGTTTGAAATGAAGGACAGTGATTTGAAATAACAATTTAGAACACAAAATTTCAAATTTCATTAAGGTTGTACAGTATGGGACGAGATTCAATACATAAATTGATCAGTCGAGATGTTGATCTTGCAAGAAATGCAATCGATTTTTTTATATTTCCAATAAACATAACATTTGACGCGTTTCTGATAATACAATTGAAACATTCTGTTTCGAAATCAAATCCACAAGACACTCAACAAAACAGTCCATTCTCGAGGGGACCCAACAGCCAATCCACCAAACATCCACTCGTAGACAGTTCGACAGAGCGTGAACATTTGTTGAATTGCATCGAGCAAATTGCTACATCGTTCTCATAAATTAAAAACAAAAAGAAGAAAAAAAAATGGTTAAATTAATCATCTACTAGAGCCCTGTGGTGGCCGCTTCACCCCGAGGCGTCACTGCGTTTGAGGAGTCAGACTGCGTTTGGAGGTTAGAATTGCTCCCAAGCGACGATACAATAAAATGTTGGCATGCAGCAAGTTGGGTAGTTGAATTGATCATAAATTTTGAACCGCTCTTGAAATCTTAACTTTGAAACGGTGAGAACGAAAACCAAATGAAAAGCAAAGCCGCTTGCAGGTCTAGTAATAGTAACTCAATGTAAAAGGGCCCACAGCGTTACAAACTCACTCTCTCGCGCGGTGTGGCCTTTGTACAAAATGCGATTTGAAATGAACAAACTTAAATAGCCATTACTGCCACACACACTACCGACCCTCCCACCCCAGGTGGGATTAACGCAACAAATGTTTTGTCAATTTGAAAACTATTCACACACAAACACAGAGACAACAACAAAAAAATGCACATCAATAAAGCCTTTTTGGTGAAACATGGCGGTGGAATCAAAAATGCGTTGTTACTAAGCCATCGGAGAGGAACTAAGAGATCATCCGACTCGGCGCGATGTCGGATGTCGTAATCGTGACGCTAGCGACTGTAACACACGCACACGATGAGGCTCGGTCGTGGGTTTGGGGTGATCCCAAAGTGAAAACTGAATAGGAGAGAGAGAGAGAGAAAAAGAAAAACCCCAACAAACCCCCGAAAGTGAATCGAGTTATGCTTCTGCTTTTTTATTGTGTTGCACACTCTTGCGTAAGACCCGGAATTTGAAAGTTTTCACCTCCGAAAGGAAATGGTGATGACAAAACGGGTTAAACGGCACGGAACGGCCACACAAATTCTGCACGTACGTACGACCTGTACCTCTTAAGGCAGAAGGTAGATTTATTGCAAATTAAAAATTAAAAAGCATTTTCCAAAGCAATCAAGGAACTCTTCTTCTTCGGCAGCACACGGCGATGGAGAGGAGAGCACTGTAAAGGGTTTCTCCAATACCTGCCAAAGAGTGGATTGTGAAGCTCGTTAGCTGCTGGGAGGCGCAATATGGCAGGGTCTACCCCGCAGCTTTAAAAGGGCCGATGATGGTAAACAAGTACGTCAGACGCCGTTCGTAACTAGCTCATTGCCATTGTTACGGCGTCAAGATCATCCATTCCCAAAAGCGTTGTTATGCCACCAATACACGGCCGACAGTCCGGCCACAAATGTACAACACTCGGTGCTCGGAATGCGCAGTCGCGTGCAGATACAATACACACAACAACAAACCCGCCTCCGCCCCCCCCCTCACCACAAGCCACCCCTATTTTCAGCTCCACCAGCCACATTTTTAGCATGATTCGTCGAGGTGCTCTCAGTCTCTCTGTGTTAATGCTTCTCTCAATCTTTGTTTTGTAAAGCGAAGTGTTTCCGAAAGTCACGCGGCACCCAAACTTTGAATCGACGCAAAAATCTACCCCCCCCCCATACTCCCCCTCTCCACTTTTGCCTCCCACTCGAACTCGATATTTTATCCCGCTCGCCTTTAGCCGCATCCCTTCACCACGTCTATGCTCCCGCGGACTGGCATTTTAGAGGCCAGCAACGATTAAGTTTTGTCACACGATCGACCATTCGGACGGGCGTCCTTTCCGCTTTCATTTTCCACCTCTCAGTCCGCAACACTTTCGCCCACCCCCCCCGCCCCCCTCTCACGATGCGTTTCCACATGATGCGCAGGAACGCAAGATCAGGGGCCTATATAAATAGGACTGTTTTTTCTCGGTCGGCTGAAACGGAAAGTGAAACTCGACCATTACGTGGCCACACCGCTCGTCGCTGGCAGAACGTGAAGGTAGTGGCCGATGACGACGATTCCATCCGATCTGGTTTTGTCAACCAGGGGCGCGTAGTGAAGCGAGCGTGGTGCGCATGCGCCCAACGCATTCAACAAAACGCTTTCACTCATCTCCGTTGCCGCAACGGACAGAGTGGAACTCATGATCTTTATGGTTAGATTTTGCCCATCCTCCCTACAGCTTAAACAAACCCTGAGGATTGTATCAAATCGATGGAAGAACAGGCTATTATCGCACCTCGAAAATGTCACCGAAAAATTGGAAAGAGAAGCTACAGCAACCCCTTAACCGGACATCAGTGCGCACCGTGTTTCTGTTTTCACCTCTTTTCTCTTTCATTTTGCGTGATTTCATCGTGCTTTGGGGTGGGGAGGAAGGTGGCGGATGCTCACAGATGATGACCCACTTTGGGTTGCCTTCATCATTGACCCGATTATATTCATACGTTTACTTACAGACCCCTCCCGCGCGGTGGGGTTTTGTTTTTATTTTTTTATCACTTTTCTCCTACTCGCACAGCTCGATTCCGCCCGGCAATGTGTGTCTGTGTGTGTGTTTGTGGCTAATATGAACAATGCGAAAAACGGACCGTACTGCGATATGACGCATCGCAAAAGTGTAAAGAGATGTAAAGGTTACACCCCGACAGCAATGCACAATGAAGCTTCATCTGCGACTGTGCGCTGCTCTGCTCTGAGTGTGTGTGTGTATTGTTGTCGTAGTGCATGGTTGCCGGTCGTTGATGGTGGCAAATGAGTGTATTTTTTTTCGTTACAGAAATTACATTCTACAGATGATGAGATTTTCTATTTTTGTGTTTTGGATTTCTTATGGATGCACTACGTAGCAGTACGAGGAATTGCTACCAGATGTCGCATTCGCACATCGTTTAGTGGAAATTGACTTTGGGCGAAACTTGTTCTCCTTTCAGTGGTTTTGTAAAGCAGCTTAAAAACAAAGACAAAAGGAAATGTTACAAATACATATAACATGCTGTTCGTATCTACTTTTCCATCAAATCCTGGGAAACGGATTTATAAGGATTTTTAATTCGGCTATATAGTATGAAGCCTCATCTTCAATCAGTAAAATAGATAGGTCATGTTAGTTAGGTATAAAAGTTGAAATCAGTTATAGCAATAAAGCTGACATTAAAATATGAGATTCATTTGACCCTTTTAAGTAAAACGTGGGTTTTTAAATTCTTCTGTGAGTGTGAAAATCAAATAAAGTTACAAATATATACAAAGATTTTAATAAACGATACAGCCTGACCGTTACTACCGAACAAAAAAATAAATAAATAAAAAGATTTTTCAATTGTAATTTGAAAGCTACAAAAATACATATGAGTTTTAGATACTTAATCGATGTTTTATATTTTTAATGTATTTAAAAAAGACACTATCCCCGACGCTTCTTATTTATTTGGGATAAATGGCAAAACTAAAAAGATATAAAAAAATATGATTTAAAAATATATCTTAAGTATTTTATATCTTTAATTTTTTAAAAATGAAAAGCGCCAACAACATATTGCTGTTAAATTCTTCTTTTTCTTATTATTCTTTCTTTATTTCTTCATTATTTAGTTTAATTCTTCATTAGACGATTGCTTTCAATTTTTTTTCTTCCAATCCATTTTCTTAGCATATTATTCGTTGAATTGGAACTGGTTTAAAGAATCATGTTATATGCTATTAAACGCCTGTTGACTATAGAAAAATATAGCTCTGAAAAAATGGCAATTCTCCGATAGAACTATCATTTCTACTACCAGTGCGAAAAACCAAAATGCTAATCGTTGAGCATTCAAAGACAAAATATTTGAATAAAAATTCCTGTTAAAAGTATTTCAAGTACTGTTCTGCGTTATACAGCAACTACATTTTCATTTCGTAAATTGTGTAAAAACCACATGGTTTGTTCACGGTCAACCATCGTTACCTTCACCTTCGCGCTAATTGTGCGTCTAGGGAGTGTTGGAGAGTTTCGCGAGCATAATCCTAACGCCTAAATAGGCGTAGACACGCTTTCATTTGCAATAGTCATGCTTCGGTTTATTGGTGTAGTAACTTTAGCTACAAGTTCGAACTGAGCGACGTTGTTGGGATGGGTTGGCTTCGTGAGCCGCGCAAAACCCTCCAACAACCAAAGGTGACAACGGTAAAGGGAGTCTCTCTCTCTCTTTCTCTCTCTCTCTCTCTCTCTCTCTGTGTAATTTACAACTTCACGGGGCAATTGTCATAAACCATCCAGCCGCATTCGGTAAAGGGTTTGTCGGTTGGAAGAGAAAGAAATGGTGGAACTACTACACCGCACATAACTTTTAACCAACTCGAACATAACTATTTGCATTTTTTATTGTTTCCAGCGCTATTATTTTTTGTTTTGTTACCCAATGGCGCTGGAAGTGGGATGTGGTTGGGTTTCTTTCCTCCGACGAACCGCCAATAGTTATGTAAAGCTGTTTTACAAGCGGTGCTGTTTTGCCTCTTTACTACTTTTCACATTTAAAATGCGGAAACATTGTGGCGTAGCAGGGAGCTTTCATAACACTTTGATCCATAAAACACGCGAATGAATATTCAAAAATAATTTCGATTGACTCATAGTACCATCATTTCTATGGTAAATTACTTTATACGTCAAATAAAATGGTCGCTTAAATCAAATGATTTGACAGAATCCTGAGGCTATTGTTTTTGAAACTGTCGCTACCACGGCTTAGCGCACGGCCTTGACCACGGTGAATTGTGCCTTTCGCGCACAGATTCCAATCAAACAGCCCTACACACCAGTACAAGCTGTGTCCTCTCACCTTCGGCACGATTGCTGCCAAAGCCTACCGCACACGTTGTCAAACCCTTCCTTCTCCTTATGCAGCGTCACGAAATTATGTTGAAAACGGTGATTGCCAAGGCCTTCACAAACGGCGGCACAACAGGTTCACGCACGAAGCTGGGCTGCCTGATTTATGATTAATTTATCTTCTCAATCGATTCGAACGCTCAAACCGGAACCCAACCGGAAGGGAGCGGCAGACAGCATGACAAAAACCTAAAATTTTAGAACGTTCGTGTTTGAGTTCACAACGCAACCTTAACAGCCTTAGGGTTTGTACATATCATTTCATAAATTTTAGCGTTTATATAACAAAGCATCTTTCAGTCTAAAGAGTCATAAAAAGTACAGGAACTTTGTGCTGTACTTTTAGTGTCAACATTTTTGCCGAAGCTTAAGAAAAAAAAAATATACCAAAAGGGACAAATAAAACAGCCTTGTTTTTCAGAAGAAAAAACGAGCAAATTGAAAATACGTCGTACCGAGCGCGAGCAAAGCCATTTAAGTGGTCGCTAATTAAGTTGTTAAACTATGGCTGGTAGGGTGACAGACAACGACCAGGCCAGTAGGCGGGCAGCCAGGCATTCTGGCTGCCAGCTTCAAGTTCAGGTTCAAACTAGGTTTGGAGTGAAACCCCAACTAGCCGCCGTCACTACTGCCGTCCACCGCCGCCGGCTATTAGCCAGCGACTAGCTAGGGACGTGGAGATCGCTATCTACGTGAGCAAACAATCGCTCTATACCCTCCCGCGCCCAAGCCAACGCTGAACCAATCCCTTTTTCAATGTCCGGCCGATCCATACGCGCCCCACCGTTCGGTCCCGGTTCGGTTGTTGGTGCGGCCTAAATAGAAAAACAAAAAAGCAAATTGAGGAACATTTGTTGAGGAGCACAGATACGAAAACAAAAAAAAAACACCCCGAAACCTTTCAGACCATCTAGCTTAGTCTGGTACACGGTGAGTCCGTTCCCTGTGACATACCTAACAAGCGTGTATGATTTATGCACATTCCACCTTTTGCTGTAAAACTGATTTTAGAGTTACGGTTCGGTTAGTCCAATCTGAAATAAATGATCAAAAAAAAAAAAAAACAGGAGCCAAGCATCCGTTTTGTAGCCAGCAGCACCATCCAAGTACTTTATATTGGGCCGATTAGTGCTTCTGAAGTTACTTGGCGGTATTGTTGGAATCCCAGACAGAACAGGGCAGTAGCAACAACACGTGTAGTTGGCACTACCGACCACGGTTGCGGCGAATATGGAATGGAAACGTGGGGATATAATGAATCATTTAATTGGCATAGTGCCATGGGAGGCGCTTATGAATGTGGATAATATTACTGGAAATGTATTTCTTCAAAAAAGTACTCAAAAATTCTCGTTCAAGTTGTTGCAATTCAAACTAATGAACGTTTGAATAAAATCGATATTTTAGAACCTCAAGAGGATAAGGCGCATTAAAAAAACATATAATTCTCTCGAACTCATTTGTACCAAAGTTGTGCAACAATCTGGTTTTGAAATAAAATCAATGCCATACGCATTGATTTGAGAAAAGATGCAAATTGTACCACTCGTTAGAGAGTCCTATTGAATATGTCATAACAAGTCCTCATTCTATACACATATAATACTCTCGATTAGTACTCAAACTTTACCACTAAAATGTTATGCACGTTGAATAAAGCAGCAATTACTAAGCAAAGCACTACTGCACACGTTTGTTCAGTAAAGTTCAGAAATACGTCTAGACAGAATGCGGCGAAAGGTGAGCGAGAGGGTTTGCATTAGTAACGCGAAACGTGTCCGTAAGCTTTGCGAGTTACATTATGCGAACATGTTACTCTTGTACGGCAAGCTAACACATTGTTAATCCCACACTGGAGCACAGGGAAACTTTTTCGTACACAGCAATTCTGCAAAGCACTGGCACAGGTCGTGCACGGATACGAGGTTACAAAGGTAGCAAGAGGACTTCAGTACTAATTTAACAGACTGCGCTTCTCAAAGCGAGCTAAAGTTATATTTTTAAAGTTTATTTCGTAGTAATAACGATAAAGAAAAGTTTATAGATTATATACTATATGCGAGATAGGAGAAAGTTGATTGGTCTACAATTGTAGCATATTGAAGAGTTTTTCAACACATCAATAGCATAATCCCAACACATTAAAATAGACATATTTAATGTTACTACCTAGCACACCTCTTACATGATTCTTAACCCTTACTTTAATTTAATTTTAATTGCCCTTACAAAAAACAAAACACACACACACTCAACTGCTCCAATGCCGTGCGCAGACTAAAACGAACGATTAAAGTATACTTTAAATTGAGTGTCCTCCGCCCGCCCCCAAAAGCGATTGGCCATGAACGACAAGTATTTCGTTGTATTAATTTATCCAACGATGACGACCGCGCTGGAAAACACGAACATTGAAATTGTGTTTCAAGTCCAAAACTGTGCTGTGTGCGTGCGTTCCCGTGCTTAACGGAGGATATTATCGTGCCTGCGTAGCAATTACAGTAATGAAGTGTAGTTGAAGATCAAAGAAAAAGCCCGAAAGATTGCAAAACATTTCAAGCACAGGCTTAGGAAATGAAGTATCTCGCCTGCCGAGTTTCGCCTCGATTCGGTGCGGTGTGTATGGGTGTCGAGTTTAGAAAACTCTTCAAATATATTCTTTGCAAGTTGGAAGAATCTTTATGTTGGAAAAAAATACTGAAAAAATATGTTTAAATTGCAGAAAACTCTCATAGGATGAAAGAAAACTTGGAGTTGTACTTATGGGAACCAAGTGACTTTCTTCACAGCGCAAGCTAACTGCAGTAAATTATAGCACTCTATTTATAGCATAAATTCACCGACAGTTAGTACCAAAACACGAAACTTTCTATAATTAATATCAACCCAACGCAAGCAATAACATTTGTCACATCGACATTCCTCGTTCGCTTCAAGCGTTTCTAATCAACCCGCAACCGATTTCTTGGCGGACACATATTCACCGGGCCAACGGTTGTGGACAACGGCGATGGCGGTGATGACATTGATTGGAGGTAATTCCCAATCAAATTATTTCGTCTAGGGCTACGACTAAGCCATCGTCGGCCAGCCCGATGACAGAACATTAGCATTCCAGGCAGCTAATTCAAGCCGCGCTGAAACAACCGTTTCTTTTTATGTACATCCGTCTAGCGAGGAGAACGGCCAGCCCTCAACGCCCAAAGACCCAATTTGCGTTCACCAACCGGTCGGGAGGATTCAGCACTGCAAACGCACCCCCAACCGAACGGTCACACAAAACAGTGCGCAAAGATTGAACAGTTTCTGTCGTAAAGAGTAATCGTGTACCGGCCGAGGCGAAGCGAAGGGAGACGCAGCACGGCAGGACGTCATGACAGTTACGAGAAACAATTAAGAAGGCAAAGAAAATGCGTTAGCAATACACATTCCAGGAATCGATGAGGCGGTGAAGTTTTGCTGGAAGTTTGATGGGGTTTGATTGTTTAGTATATTTATGGTAGTATTTATCTTGTTTTGAACTTATGGACTTTTTGGGTACGTTATAGAGGGTTCACCAAGTCACTTTTCCTTGGGCGAAGCACAATTTTTGGCTTCCGAGATAGATGATTTACGGTATGTTTTTTTATACCATGTAACATTATTTTCGATACATCCACTAGTTGATGTGACAATTTGGGTACATCAGGCGCAATTCGCTAGTTCAATTTTTAACTAGGCCTGAATCATGACAGACGAAATCGTCAATTTAACCCTACTTTTCACAAATTATGAAACGAAAAATATTTAAACGAGATTGCTGAACTGGATTCTGAGTATTTCACTTTTTTTTGCTACACAAAACAACAATGAGTTAAATGTTACGAATGTTCAGTTTGTGAGGAAAAAGTATTTTGGCGGAATTCACGAGCTGTCAACAGGTGGCGCTAGTCTAAAATATGATTACGTTAACGAATTTCATTTCATGTCCCCTGGATTTAATGCCTTTTTGTAGCAGTTTTGGGGATATCATTGTACAACAGCCGTAAAAATCTGTTTAATTGATTTAATTGATTCACTTTAAATTTTTTTTTTAAATTTACTATTACTTTTTATTTTATTTTTAATAATAGAGTATTCTTACAATATTCGCGATAGAAAAATCTACTATAAATACACTGCATACCATAATAGTATGTGCAGCTTTAGTTAATATAATTGACGTGTCTAAAATCATATTGCATAGCTGTAAAACTATATTGGAAAAACTGAACTATCGGACGATAATTTAATAACCTCTCGTAAGCTGTTAATCGCAAAGCAACTAAGAAAAACTCATAACACAAATTTTATGGAAAAACGTACAAACGTAGAATAAGGTTTGGGCTCACTGCAAGAACTTTTTTTACATGAAGCAATTTACCTTTTTTTACGCAGGTAGATTACGCAGGTAGATAAAAACCCTTCAAGTAAACCGGCAACTAGCTTGCGCCAATTCGAGTATAGGTTCATGATTCACATGGTTATGGATTTTTCAACAAATTCACTTCTTCCCCCCCCCCCCACACACAAATCCCTCCGAATGCGTTGAACAAAAACGGCACCAACAATCAGGTAAGGTGTAACACAACAGCTTCGGTGTAGGTGTGGTTCAGCGCTCTCGGGTGGAGTGAGTCGGGCCAAAACAAGTAAAACCAACTCTGAATACAATCACATGAAAGCCATCTCGTTCCTGTGGCAGTAGGGAAGCGCTAAGGGACTAGGGCGGGGACACACAACAGACACATGCTGACGGCTAATAATTATGCTATTGCGCAGTTTCTGTCACAAGAACTAGAATTTTAATGTACCCCTACTACGAAGAGAAACACACCTCTTGAATCACATTTCGCAGTCTCAAACCGTGCTCAAAAGGCAAAACTCTTATCAACTCCGAAAGGCCTAAGAAAGCCGTAACTTGAGTCACGCAGTGTTGGTGTGTGTGTGTGTGTGCCGGCGTGTATGTGATGATTCGAAGAATATAGTATAAGACGCATAGAAAATGTGTTGAAGAATGCATAATTTAGCATAGGCATCGAATCGTTTAGCAAGAGTAAGCATACCTAAGGAAGGAAACATGCATTTCTGTCTGTCGCATTTGGAAGGCGATGATCCAAAATACGATATCAAAGGTTTGGTGTATCTATAAAGTGTAAAGAAAAATCTAAAAGCAAATACTTGAAGGAAGATTCTATTATTAGTCACAAGAAAAGGAAGTGTAGCTCAATAAATGCCCTTTGAATTTTAAAGCAACTGAAGGTGTGATGACGTAAACGTGATCTAAAGCTTACAAGTGTCAGGAATGACTCAACCATGCATGAAGAATTCTCGAAACTTCAAAAGCATGTTTGAACGCGTTCTCACTCGTTTACGATGGCAAATTCTTTCCTAATGTTGATCACTTTTTGTGAGCCAAATTACTGGAATGAGCATTTGCAACGTTGAGCTAGGAGCAAGATTTACATACGAATTTGTCTTTCACCATTCAAACTGGGGCACCGTAAACTAGCGCTGAAGAAATGCTTGCAGTGCTTCGCCCTCACTAGGAAAAGCAAGAAATGGTTCAAAATTTTGTTCGAAAAAAACACAATCCTCGTACAAGTTACTCGATGGTGTGGAACAATCTATATTTTTCACATTCACCAACATGCAACAGATATCTTCCCTCTTCCCAGGATGCAATCCGGACAAAGAAACCCACGAATTCAGACAAAGACAATTTGGACAGCTTTTACTGCAGTTTTATTGCAATTTTATACAAATCTTATATCACCGCTTATGCACTTTCCGACACACTCGCTTGGGATGCATGGGAAAGGCAGGATCCTGCCCCAGCTTAGCGCGAACGTTATTAAACGCGCTAGGACGACAAGGACTTTGTTCCGGGTGTTGGTTATGCGCAGAACCCGATTCCGATTCCGAACCGAATTCTCCTTGGCGTAGGTCACGGGGTGTGCAACCACCAAGGGTACTACTGCTACTTGCTAGTGCCGACTGCAAGGACAAACTAAGCGAAACTAAAAGCGATTCTTTGTCTGCTGTCTTTACGTGCTCGGCCATCAATCAGAATTCAGCGATTGGAGGAGCAGTGGTTTTGGATTGCATTGGAAAAGAGTTGTTAAAACAAAGATAAATATCCGCTTCATGTCACAGCTAGGGCAGTACGTTATGGAGATTGTTTAAATTGCATGCAAGCTGATCAGAGCGTTTTCGTATCGAAAAGATGGCAGCAGAAAAATGAGAGGATTAATTAATATTCGATTATGATCACGAATTTAACGCAATTTTCAGAGCTTGATGCCTTTGAAACACGGTATAGAGAGTAAGGAATGAGTTTATGCAAGAGCCAAATGATTAACTTCAACGCTTGAAGTCTACAAAGCCACAAGAATAGATTCGACTGTGCAACAGTCTATCTCGAAAAGTTTCTTGCCATTTTCCGACCTGAAACAAAGAAGCTCTCGACCCTTCCCAAAAGAACCACCAGTCTCTTTTTAACAATTGCTTGTGAAACGATTATAAATTAACTTGATAGTTTTCACCCACAGCGCGTAACCCCGAATTGAATGCGGATCCTTGACGACAGCGCAATGTAGCAGTAGTAGCAGCAGCAGTAGAACTTTTCCCGCTGACAAAACGCACCATCATTTCACGTGTGTGGTGTGTGTATGTTTGGGCAGGCGGAAAATAGCACACATACACACAGCGCAGCATAATGGAGGTGAAACTTCATTTCGCAAAGCTGCCGCTCCATCCATCCGAGGTGACTAACTTGGAAGATGAATGGTGTTTTGCAGCAACGACAGCAGTCAGGATAAGAAGGACCGGGACCAGTACCACCGGCTAGCTCCCGATCCTTATGAAAGGACATAAAGCCAAGGAGTTGGCACTTTGTTCGAAGGGAACCGTTCGGTTACTCTATTGAGCCCTTTTAACCGCAGCGCTTCTCACTCCCGTCCCCCTAAGATCCTTTCAAATTGCGTGGCAGAGCTTTCCGAGGTGCAGGGTAAGCGAACGAGCGGGCGCGCGCGCGCAACAAACAATCCTTGGGAAGATTTATTTGCAAGATTTATTGGAACTTAAAAACATTGGCAATAAATTAAACACCACGCGGAGTGTGCGGAGCGGAAGGACGCGAGCGCGTGTATGTTGTTCCACAAAATGAGGGCACGCCAGCCAACCCCGAAGGCGCATTGGGTTTCTCGGTGGCACGAACGCAAACACACGCACGTCCCGCCGAAATGGAACTTGTTTGAGTAAAGGGTCTTGGAGGGGAAGGCTACGTCCAATTAGATGTCAAGGAGATAATGAGTAATTGGACAAACGACCTAGTGATTGGAAATGGGCATTGATGGTTGTTACTGTTTGCAGAACGGCGGTTGTTTCTATGCTAGCAAAAATCCACATAACCATTCTATGGTTTAAAGCCCAACTACATTTTTTTTTGAAACACTGTTCTGAAGGCATTGATAAACATTAAATGTTGCTGCTTTGTTAAAATGCTTTTCTTTTGTGAAGCAAAATCATTTTTCTTGTGACGTCGATGAATTCAGCGCAAGCAGGAACATGTTTGTTTCTCTGTTCTAGCCTTCTTCTTCTCACCATTGTCACACAACACACTGCCGTGGAACCTATCCTACCTTCACCGCAACACACCCACCATGTCGATACAAAGCGAATCAATTTCGAAACATCCTTACACACCACACGAGGTGTGTGCCCGAACGCGGCCCTCGGAACAAGGACATAATCACATAAAGAAGCATTACCATCATCTCGCATAGCGGGCCGCCGCTTCCTGGCCGCCCCGGCTCTTCGGTATGCGGTATCGAGTGACATAAAATGCCACCGTAATACTATTGTTATGCGAGGCCACCACCTTCACCGCCGAGCCGAGGGCAGAGGGTTTCGTTTTTACAAAAGAATTAAGCTTTACTTTACCATCCCATTTGCCGGGGTGCTTTCTCCTAGCCACGAGCAGTGGAAAAAAAGCATGATTCTATGCTGCTGCTGCACATGCTTGGCCGGTTTCATCAGTCTTTGGTCGAATATGCGTCAAACATTTTGTCCCCGGAACCATTCATTTCTCCCCGATAGACACCCGACACAGCGAGGAAAGGATCAAATTTCCTTCGTGGCGTGGACGCATTCATTCAACGACACATCATCGTGCGCCGAGCTGATGGTTGATGATAATGAAGGATTTTGGTGTTTGGTTTTCTAGAGAAAATAGAAATAAAGCCTGATGTTGTGTTGCTGGTTTTACTCTTTTATATCTTTTTCTTAGATAGATTGCGGTAAAATTTATGGAAAACCCACACTAGGCAAGGAATGTGCTCCAAGAAGCGCTTATATCGGAAAACGGTCTCAATCTTCCGCAAGAAATGTATATGAAATGGTAATACTCCGGGTACTTCTGCAGCATAAAAGCCTTTCTGTGGCAATCGTTTGTCCAACGGGGTGCATCGAAAGCTAGCGCTCGAAAAGGGCTACGATTGCTATCTGATATTGTGCAAAACATCGACCATTCAGTGCCGATTTAGGAGCTGCGAAGGAGCCCCAAATGCTGCTGCTCGCTAAAACTGAAGAACAATAAAATTTATTGGTCTGCCCCGTGCCAGCCGGACAGCCGGGTAGCGTTGGTGCTAATGATGGAAAAATAATATTACACTCTCCTACGGAGGCGCAAAACGCATAGAAAACTCTCGGAATGTGCCATTAGAAGGCAATTCGAACAACACTCTGAAAGGGGAGAGAAAGAAAGAAGGGGAAATAGCGAATGATTTTTTAGAAGTTTTAAAAACACAACTCCCAAAAATCGCAAGCGTGCTGCCGCAGCCACCGTGACAGGGGTATGGTGAATGTTGAACATTTAAGACCATAAGAGAGAGGGAGAAAGAGTGCGAAGAATTAAAAAAAAGCTCGAATCACACTAATAATAACAGTACTGTATCACACAAAACCACTACTGCACTGCTCGAGTGTGGTCTGGCCAGGCTTCTTGGTCGGGTCCGGTTGAAGGTTACCGGAAAATGGATGGCTAAAGGCCAAATTGCTTGTCCGGTTTTATGGCCATTCGAAACCATCTCCAGGCAACGGCTGCGTAACCGTCTTAGCGAAGGCACACTACGCGTCGAACATATGAGAACATCATACGAACCAAAACCAAACCAAAAATGTCTTTGAAACTGTTTCCTCTTTTGCTTGTTTTTTTAATTGCAGGAAGCTTAATGTCTTGCTGTACATTTAAGTAATTGATAAAAAATAATTAAAACAATTTAATCAATTTAATGTACAGCCAGAGAAGACAGACAATGCCTTGAGTATGCAAAATAAAATACGATAGTTGTGCTCTTACCTTTCTGCTTTGTTATTCATCAATCACAAAGCGCAGACTTACAAACACTGCCGTCCTATCGTACCTTCAACCGTATTCTTGTAGCGACGAGAAGATGCACGACTTTTACATGAAATAGTGACAAACCAAGTCTGTCGCGGATTGTGACAGTTATCTCAGTTATCTCAGTTGCAAGCTCATCTCATCCTGCTGTTCTCTCCCTCTCACGGTTTTCCATGGCCCATCCCCAAAAACCCCCCATGGTTGGAAAACTATGCCAGTAACCGCAAAGTGACGAGCATGAATGTGTCATTCAGCAGTTGAGATCGTTCCCATTGGACACGAGGGACAATAATAGAAAGGGTTTGAAAGGACGTTCACTTCTTTTCCGGTTAAAAAAAAATCTACAAATAGTTTGTACAGCAAATGTATAATGTTTATAAATCATTTTTAAAGTTATACAATGTATCAATTACATCCAAAGGATGAAATATTTTAACAAACAGTCCATTCTCTTTCGATTCGAAAGGCTTTTGTTTGCCTGGAAATTAATTTTCATGCTTCCTTCTCTACCCAAATGTGGGTCGTGCGTCGATTTGAGTGAGTAATTTCCTTTCGTTCGCCCCATTATCGGCCAGCGATGGGGGTGGTGTAGGAAGAAGGTCGTAAATCGATAGTCCCTACTTAACGACGCTCTACACCTTACATACTGTCGTACCTCAAAACACACACACACAAACACCGGCGGTGAACGACAGAAATACACCATTGATAAGGCAAGAAAAACGCCCTCCAAAATGCCGCCATGATCGGAA
>KB671147.1:59500-214926 GCA_000349105.1 Anopheles epiroticus | reverse complement strand
TATTTGTGGTTGTACCGTTGCCTACTAACCCGAAATGCGGGCAAAAGCAAACTAAAATTTGTAACTAAATGTCCAACCTACGGACTGGGCTATAATTCTTCAATCATGAGGCAGATAAATGTTGGCATTCGTTTTGAGTACGAATCAGAATCCAGTACAAGAAAATTTGGGTTTGAAATGTGAGGGATAACTTACGCATGAACCTAATCGGAGGTCTTCACTGCAGAGAATTGAGCCATACAGAACATATGCAAACCGTCTCGATGCTTACCTAAAATGAAACAAATGAAAATAAATTAATTATCGATTTGCGATACATGTGTGTGACGTAGCCCAACAAGCACTATATTTCATATGATTTTGAAAACCAATTGTGTAATCTTACAATTATGTTTTACATGATTTACATGGTGTATAGTTCGTGGGTTAAATTAGTCCTAGATTAACCCATTAACTCATAGTATAAATGATAATTTAGAAACAATAATTAAATATTTTATTGATTCCCCTAAGACTATTAAAGTTATCGATGAAGTAATTATTACAGTAATAAAGACGAAATAATTACTATTGAAACATGTATTTCTCGCTGAAAAACGTTTCTAATGCACTACGTAGTGTATTTGTATTTTATATCTTATCTCTATCTTATCTAAAAACATCGAACAAAAGTGTATAATATGGCTCGAAATTTAAATATGTTGTATTAGATACCTAATTTTATTTTCTCGCTAGAATTAAGAGTTTTTTTTTCAGCAATGTTCCAGCGATTGCCGTTCTGAATCAGACGATTGCTCATTCGAAATAAAAGATTGTTAAAATTTGGTATAACATGTTTCAAACAAGTGTTGATATTTAAATTTAAAACGATGGTGATTTTAAATCGGATTTTCATCGGAAAGAAACATTTGAGAATTGCTGCTTCTCAGTTCGTCCAGCTGATGACGCATTTTATAGCAATAAATCAACTATTCAAAGTTCGTTCAACAAACTAGAAAAGACGTCAAGTTTATAATAAAACATTTACGCTACATGCTTCAACAATTAAAAAACCGTTCCCTTTGAGACGACTGCAAGACTGTCGCTGGTCCAACAAAAGGGAAACTAAACAATCGTCCAAAAGCATCACAAAAGGATGCTCCAGGGGGTTTCGGTACATGGAGTGCATAGAAGAGGGTGGTAGTGCAAAAGAAGTGGGGGACATGCAAGATGCGCACAAGAAACGAGAGAAGAATAAGAAGAAGAAGAAGGGGGGAAAAAACAGCCACCAAAACACAAGTTTGCCGCAAAACCCATCGACCGAGCGACCGACAGAATGCTGCTGCTACGGAAGAACGGGTTCATTGCTCTTGCTCTTGGTTTTATGTCTTATGTAGGTATATGTATGGCTGGTGCGCGTAACCAACACACTGCAAAACGGGGCAAAATATTCGCACACTGGCACAGCGAGCGGACTCGTGGTTACGTTGATGGATGCACGGGTTTTGCCAGAAAGCGGAGATACGCGGCGAAACACACAGCGCACACACGGCGATGATTGGGGAGGTGAACCTGTCCTTCGCGTAAGAACGCTGCGTGAGGGGCCAACACGTCCAGTGGCTAGCGGATGGAGCACATGGTTTGTGTCGAAGATGCCGAAGAATCAAGCGCGAGTGAGTTGAGAACGTTGGCTTGTTTGGGACGGGAAAGAAAATATATGCCCACCGAAGGGGCAACGCAAAAATTAATTGAAAGAGCGTTCAATAATAATAAGATATGTTTTATGTGAATTTATCGTAAAGGATGTCCAAGGATTTTAATAAAAAAAATAGTTTGTAAAGGGAACCTTTTAATACGTCGTTTGGATACTATACCAAAACATCACCGTCAAAAATGAGCTACGAGTTGGCGAAAAAACCGTACACTCACTTCATTCGAGTGCATTGGCATGCGACACTCATGACGCGTTCGGCCGCCTGGCAACACTTCCTTTTGCTGCGCGTTCGTTGTTTTTTCTCCAACGACCACCAGGAGTCGTTCAAAATAGAGAGCACGATTTGCAAAACAGGGAGAGCGCGTTTGATTCGCGCTGCAAAGGGAACTACTATTACATGATTTCGATCGGCATGATGCGCCATGGGGGAGATCATGAGAGGGCATGCGGGCAGCAGTCGAGCAGCATCATCACCATAAGGGCGGGTACCACAGCCAGCTAAACTTTCGCTCTCGTTCGGACCAACACACCGTTTGTTTGTGTGTGCTCTCCCTCATATCGTTCTAGTTTCTTTTGCAAATGTCTGCACGAAATAAGATGGATGCCAGTCGCGTTCAAGAAAAGGCTAATCGAACCTAGCCCTTTCCACGGTGTCGTACTGTGTCGTTCCACTTTTCCACACGTATGGTTTTCAATTTCGCTTCCAGTCAAAACGATAGCTGCATCCCGGCATTATCACGTGCGTGCATACAGTGTTGTTTTGATTCGATTACTCAAAAATGTACGTGACGTGTGAGGATTAGGCGTGTCGTGAGACGGTGACCGATGTCGGGGAAAACCCTCACAGACAAGCCGGTTAAGAAACAATTATATGTTTGTGGGAAAAGAATAATGGCGCGAAGATTCTATTGTACGAGACAGCTGTCCTGCGTCGTTTGCGTTAGCGTCAGGCGAAAGGACACGTAAACAGAAACACATACATGCTGCTGCTGCTGCTGCTGCTGCTACGGTTACCCACTAATCGCGTTTTCATATCGTTAAGATGATGGATCGCCTTCCGGTTCGGGAAAAGAGCCCCTCCACGGTAATCCGCTGCGTAATGGGACGCGCAACGGCTCCACGACGATGATAAGAGCGCGTATGGGACAGGGGCCGGCAGCACGCCGAAATTTATCGAACCTTTTATTTTTATGAAGTGAAAAAACTATTTTGAGTCACTTGCGCAATATCGAGTAAAAAGAGAAAGTTCAGTTTTGACAAAAACTGTACATCCAATTTACTCAAATTCATAATTCACGATTAAAGATGATCTTCATGTTTGAGGATGTGTGTAGACGAAAAAAAAATACGCAGTTTAGACAAAATTTCAATTATTTTTTTCATAAAGGCATAAATCTTTACTGCATAAAAACGATATTACAAACACTTTACAAACTTTGAATTGTTGAGAATTCGAGGTGAGCCTAGCTTCAGCAGATACTAAAATACAGATTAAATACTTTTTAACTAGATAAGCAATAAGACAATATCTAAAAATGTGAAACTTATAAAAAGGAATTTAAATTAAAGAATGTCGTTCAAATATATGATAAACTATTTTATTCAATATAACGCCCTTCACGTAAAAGTTTCTCGAGCCCTGGTGTACGGGAAAACACTTCACACGTGGTAGTGAAAGGACGAAAAAAAAACACACACACAGTCCTTTTCGCGGATTTATTCGACACACAAACATGATGAATCGAACGATGCTAGAATATATGATGAAATATCTTATCAGGGATGGTGGATGATAATGTGTATATTGTCCGGGTGGATGAATTGAATTTTCACATTTATTTGACACTAATCCTACCAATCCTTATGATTTATTTCGTTGCATTGCGTACAGGTCGGCCGAGTGCGTTAGGCAAGAAAGTATCCAATAACACGTTTTATCGGATGATAATACTCATGCGTGTGAGTGAACAAAAAACCTAAGAAACATATTAATCAAACTTTTTTTGTTTGGGCGAAAAAGTAACGAGTAAAACATACACGTTTTGCATTCATGCCTGAAACTAAAAATAAAATCCACAAAATAACAGGGCTAAAGTGCCGAGCATGAGCGTTTTCAAAACAGCCAACACGGACCACAGTCTGCCTGTTTGATAACGTGTAGCTCGGTGGTTAAGCTGCGTGGTTCAATTTTGATAAGCACCGCAAACGTGCAAATAGAAGTTTTGAGACCCTCTGAAGGGAGTTGCTTTTACTTCGGTTTACGCAAGTTGCAAGCCAACTCTTACATCAAACCAGTACAATTTTGACTGTGAGATAACCGTACAGGGAGCATGGAGTTGGGAACAAAAACCGCACGCCGCACAAACATATGGAGGACACAAACAAAACACAAACTTTCTTCACCGACCAACGACAACATAAAAAAGGTCGGTGAGGAGGGGGATGGGGGTGCGATTTCGGTGGGACGCGTATGCGTTATATTTGACGTGACTACGTGCTGTATAACGCCAGTCCACAACTTTCAGTACAGCGAATGCCAATGTGACGCGGCAACTGTCACACTGCACCTACATTGCTAGTGTGGCGTCTCTGATGGTAAGGCGTCCGATAATGCTCCGATATGGGAGGTGCGAGTATGGAACGATTTAGGGAACGTCCCTCGGTGGCTTGGCGGAGGGCTAGCTGAGGTGAAGAAGAGTGGCAGGTAGCCGAAGGTTAGGGTTAAACACTTACACTACCTACAACGCAACGGAGGAAAGCATACGACGTGAAGGAGTGAGGGAGGAGCAGTGTTGCAAACACGCAGTCAGCACAGCGCAAAGCGCCTTTTCTCGCAGTGGGGACTCGCGAAGAGGAATTTCGCGAGAGTCTCGGCAAGAGTTCTAGTAAGCGGGCAGAGCTCGCTCGCTCGCGCCCTTGTTGCAAAAATGAAGCCGCGTAGAGACAGACAAAACCCTTCCCGTGTGCTTCGAAGAGAGTGAGCAACGCGCAAAGGAAACGCAAAACTCGCGGAGCGCGAGTACTCGCGAGGTAAGGTTAAAGTTGATTGACCGTCACACATATTTTCTTTCCCCCGGTCTTTTCGGTAGCGTCCAAACAGCGCACCACAACAACACGAAGCATACAAGCGCAAACCGTACGAGAACGCTTCGAGCTTCGAGCATGGCGAGAGCGAGCGAGTGACGCGCACACAAAAACAGAATAAAACTGCAGGAACTTGGAAGGGAAATGGGACGAAGGGTGCAAAGTTTTAAGGGGCTGGATGCCAACGCATCACAAATATTTTGCATGGGGCAGTAGAATTACACCACACTTTGCTCGTCTTCTTGAGAACGACCCTTTGCCAAGTAGTCGCCAAATAAAACGCACACACACACACAAGCGGGAAGAATGCAATGATTCGTCCCAGAAGGTTCTCAACGATACGCAGGCACGAACACAAAGAGCAAACATATTCGTAGCAGCAGAGAAGTAATACCAATGCTGCAGTCGATCAAATCTCGCGATCGCGATGTAGCAGATCGGGATACACTTGCAAACACAGGGGGGAGAGGTGAGCTGGGCTTAAGGTGCATGGTTTCCATCGAACAGAGCACAAACACTACACCAACGCACACACAAAAAAACAGCAAATGCAGCAAAACGCAACACGACGGAGCGCGCGCGAGTGCGGATTTTGTCTCTCACTCACCCGGTTTTTGCCTGTTTTTATTTTCATTGCATCGGCTCACAACGGGGCGAAACTGCCCGCTCCGGGAGGGGCAGACATTCAGGGGGGATGAAATCCGTGCATGTGTGTGCGTGATGTGCCGGCCGGCATCGAAAATAAAGCGGATGCCACCCCGACGGGAAGTTTGTTGCAAAAGGGGGTGAACTCCCATTGGGAGCGCGTTTGGGAGCCAGCTGCCACTCTAAAGGGCTACCAGAGGCCTTGTGTTCATGTGAGTTCTCGTGAGTTCTTGTAAGCACAGCAGGCGCACGGAGCACAAGAACAGGCGGCCCGATCTTTGGGTGGTGATGCGCGATGCATCACGTATCACGCAAATTGCCTGCACGACGCCACCAGACTGCATCACACACAGGCAAACTGCATCGATACGCCGTTCCACAAATAACATGTGTTCTGCTGTTCGGGAAGCACGCAAATGATCTGCGCGGTTTAGTATTGCAACAATTATGAAACAAAGCGAGAAAATGCGGAGTAAGCGTCGACGTGTTGGAGCATCTTGAATTGCAACTTTTTTTTTTATTAATAACTCCATCGTTTTTGAAATTCTTTGAAATAGCGTATAAATTGCAATTATGTTGAATAGAAAACAAGCAACCAGGAAAAACATAAAGCAAATTATTTAAAATCATTTTTAAATCCTTATGTGCATAATGTCATCGGATTGCATTGATTGCATATTCAATTTGTTTTTCTACACAAATATAACACAGAGCATCTCGAACCTTGGACTCACATCCTCGCCATCACGCTAATTAGAAAAAAAAAATGATATTGAGTTTTAAAGTCTTGCAACAAATGAAATACTAAAATTTATAAACAAATGCTCATACAATCTTCTTTCCCAAATTGAGACGAAATATGAGGTTGATAAGCATTTTGTGTTATTCGATCGTTGCCGGCTACCACAACACTTGTTTTATTCGGTAGTAACGTTATTATTATCGCCGTTATTAGCCATTCATTTGGTGAATGATATTATTCATGAAAATCATACTCGTATTATGATGATAAAACACCCCAGGTTTGTTGCAAGCTTGTAGACATTTGTTTTTTTTTTTTCAACTAACATTGAAGAAAAAATAATTTTTCGTATGTTTTCACATTAAATGGAATGGAATGGAACAAATGGAATAAAATTCTTTCCATGCTAACAAAATAGTTTAAAAATGAGTTTGAAGCGCTAGTTGCGTTTGCAACATGATTTTAGCCCAATAACTACCATCATTTTGACTGGTAACGATTCAGTTTTTGCAAGGTTTTTTTTAATATGGTAAAATTGTATGTGAACATGATTTGTTACTTTCTCTTCTTATCATGCTCCTAGCAATTTATATTATATATCAGTTTCATACCCAACCAGTCTTAACGTGTAAAGCGTTTTTGTAAGAGTTGTATGTTAAGAAATCATTCCCATCTGTTACGAATAATGTTTCATACTGTTAAAATAAATTTCAAACAATTAGTCTAGAGGAAACACACCTTAATTATTTTGTAAGGGTTTTTACATTTGCCACAAGACAAGTTTCCTAATAACAAAATAATTATTAAACATACGTCAAAAATTTAATTGAAAAAATGAAAGCTGATCGAATAACAAAGGGTTAAATACATTCATTCTGGAACTTTATAAGCCATAATCCCAACGTTAATCAATAAACACGTCTCCCAACAACATTTATCGATCACAATGAATTATGCTTGATAGCGTCAAACGATAGAGAAGAACGGAACATTGAAACCGTAAAAAAAACCCGCCCAGGATGAGCCATCGTCACGAAACCGTCTGTAAAAAAGTGGGCACTATTCAACAAAAAGCAAGACATAGTCTAAAATTATTACCCGTATCCATCCTAAGGCAAGTCAGACACCCGAAACGGTTCGCAGCGAGGACTACAGCACTGGAGTCTGCAGACGACGTGAGCCTGTACTACTGGACTGTTGGCAAAAGGTGGCCTGAAAATTCGGCCCTCTCTCTATTCCGATCGGAATATCTTTAGGAACGGTGGTAAAACCGAAGCTCCAGCTACCACCAGCACACAAAAATGGGTTCTTCTTGGCTTTCCTTCTCGTTTCACGTTGAATGTATTCTCAATTTCCTGTCCAAAACAACAACAAAAAAAGAAAAGGAAAGGAGCCCCTGAGCGCGCGATGGGAATCAATAAATGATATCGCCTGGCCGTGCGCTTACCCAGCCGGTGGAACGACAACCACGGTGAACGGGGGCACGCGAGGAGGAAGAGTGCACGATCTACACGATCTGACGGAACTTACTGCACACGCGGTTCGAACGGGCGGAAGTCTAAATTTTCCACCATGTGCGTGTGGGTATATCGTTAGCGCTACTGTTGTTGCGCACCGCCCCATCTTCAACTCCAATCGGTGAGTGAGGTGAGTGTAGTTCCACAGGGCGCCAAGACAACCAGCTCGATGTTAAGAAAACAGCCACACCACCGGAGCGGCCCCCATCTTCCGTGGCCATCAGCTTTACATTTCTGGCAGAACGGCACCAGGTTCCGAGAAATTGGCCTGCAAAGTTGGAGCGATTGGAGCGGACAAGAGACCCAGAGGAAGAAGCAAGGCACGGCTCAAAAAGCCCATGGTTTAGGATTGATTCGTATTCTCCACTTCCAACTCTAGCGCTGTGCCAGCGCGAATATTATCTGTGCTGCTATCTCTTTGATGCGATCCCCTGTCTGAATTTTGATGATCGTTTCGGGCGGATTAGCATTAGATTTTTTTTGTTGGCTGTCGTTCTGTTTTGTTTGGCTCTTCCCCTTTTCGGAACGGAAACTCTCTGTCCCTCGTGGAAGGGGTGGGGATGGGGCGCATTAGATGCGAAAGAAGCAAAATCAAAAGGGGAAAGGGAATCAAAATGTGGCGTTGCGTTGCATCCGCGAGCAGCGAGCGGGAAGGGCTCGAGATGGACTCGGAATGCAGGGAACGCCTAAGGGAAACACGATTTATTCGCCAAACGTTTCTAACAAGCACAAATACAAACACACATACGCAGCGCGTCCGGTGGAATGGAGGAGGAGAGAATGATCACCCTTCCCGGGAAAGGACACAGACGAACCAGACCAATCGAACGCAACGTCGTCAGCTGACGAATGGATCGCAAGAGGGTAAATTAGGTAGAAATCTGCAGGAAATAACGAGAAACTAATTCAAGCGTTCTTATGCACCCAAACCAGCAAGGTTTAAGCCAACGGAAGACGAACGAATGATGTTGATGATTACATCGGTCCCATATGGCAAGCTGCAACCTCTTATTTATTGCAAATGCATGTCTCAATTTCCTTTGAAAAGCTTCAGCAGGTTACAGGCTTAACAATCACGCACAAGCACACGGTTAAATAAAAGCTAAAAGCAACATGAAATGTCATACATCAGAAGGGACACTACACAACGTCGATGAACGATTGCATCGAATGTGTTTGAAAAGCTTGCCTGTGTCAAAGTTTTCCCATTCGATCGCTCGTAAGCCCATTCGTTCGAAAACCCAACTCGATCAACGCTCAGATTACATCAAATCATTTGTTATGTAAATGGATAGAAGGATGGGGAGGGGGCAGTGTTACAAGCGAACTGGTTTTCTCCCCCTTTTTTCTTACATGGCGCGTGGTTCCATCGAACCACCTATTTTGCTTTCATTTCGCCGCCATATCAAAGCTCAGAACTGGACCTCAAAACACGAAACGCCAGCCGGGACGCACCGTACTGCCCTCTCCGGCGGTCCCTGCTGCCGTCCGGTCAATTCTTCCGTTTTTTTTTTTTATTTTGGAGAAGTTGGCGGCATAGTTTAATCCCGCTCACGTTGATTTACAGCAGAACGGAGCAGGAGACGGAGCGGGTTGAACACGGCGCACCCGGTAGCCCTTATTTCCAATTCCGGTCACGTTCCGGAGCCGGCTGAAACGTTGGTAACGTTTCAGGGGTTTGCGCTGGGCCTTTTGATGAAAACAGGCGAGAAAGACGGTTGCACGTACACATAAAGAACACGCATAACTCAAACATGTTTTAACGCGCCGTTCCACACGCAGGTAGAGTCTCCGCGGCAAAAGGGAACTAGATCTCGGTGCTTTTAATTGATCGCTTTTACGGTGCGTGAGGGCGGATTAGGATGAAACCATTTTAAGGATATACACACCTTGGACATTGTGTGTGGTGGCGGTATTTTTTAAGAAGTGTGAGAAACTTTCTCAATAAGCTCTCAAAGATTGGATTAAATGTTGATTGATTTTATGAAATCAAGTCGTACACATTAATGTAGAGCACAAAATGAAGTCTGATGTTTCAACTTTTACGTCGAAAACAGAGGGATAGTAAAATGCAGTAAAGAAGCGTAATTAATAACTTCCAAATTAAATCATTATAGCTCTATTTACTGACACACCGTTCGTTCGCCGCCCTTGTCCTTCTAAACGGTAACAAACTTGGGGAAGAACTAAATCTTGTTACTGATGTTTTCTCCTACTATGCTAAGCTGGAGTGCGCTCCGAAGAGGGCACAGGGGGTTGGGGTTAGCATAAGTAAAGCATTGTCAAGTTGCCTAGGTCAGGGACAACACGATGAACTCCAATGAAGTTCATCATCATCATCAGCAGCACCGTCACCACCGACCAATCCAATAGCGCCCCAGCAGCAGCAGCAGCAACAGTACATGGCCGTTGCGTCGATTCGGATTGTAATGGACTTGATTGGAAAACGGCAGATCCGACCGGGCCCGAGAGGGCAGTCGCTGCATGGGGTGACAATATTTGCGTGGTTTTAACGAGCCCAGCGTCGACACCGGCAGTAGTGCATTGGCCGCTGGAGCATTCGCAGCATACGATACATTGTTGCACAGTACTGCATCAAGTTTGATCCTCCCGGAACGTGACAATCCTCTGGGTCGGTATACTTTCTCCCGCGGCTCAATGATGAGAATGACCCAGCTACAGCCTTGCTGCTGTTACTGGGGATGTGGGTGGGGGGGAGAGCGGTCATACAGGCTGAACTGGTTGCATAAATGATAGGCCCCCCATCACCGGTATGAAATGATGGTGCAAATCTTATTATGCAACGGGAAAAGAGCAATAGCACTTCACTCGGCTGGGTAATAGGTAATTTTGATTTGAATCAGAACGATTCTTAGTATTTGTTTGGCAATCTTGCCCATGAGGCAATAAAAGGATGTTTAGAGAGTGATTTTACGAAATTAAGTACTTGCACTAATTGAACATCATATTTTAAGGCACGTCATAACATAAAATTCCAACAGTAAGCATCTATTTTTTGTGAAATAATTTAAGTTACTGATATTCCATCATTAAAAAAGACGAAAAAATTATCAGCCTCCAGTAACCTTTCCGAATTGGATTGAATAATTCAGTATCTTAGGCATCCCAAATCGATTAAGAAAGACCTTTGTAAGTAATAAACCCCCTTTCAGTTTTATTAGGAAATAAAGCCATTTGTTGAAAGGGAGCAATGCCTACCATAAAACAAAATAATGACTTCATCATTTCCTCTTTGTTTTTTTTTAAGTATTTCTCACCTAATAGATTCAAAGAAACTATGCAGTAATTGGGGCAACTAGTGCAGGTTCGGCCATTTTTGTACAACTATCATTTACTAAATGAGGCAAAGTTTTTTACATCAACAAAATACGCTAACAATTTGTTGAGATAAATTCTTGCACGGAACCAGGAAAAACTGTGATACCATTTGATGAGAAAACTAAAAATCTGTTTTTATTTAAAACTATATAAGTGTTTTGGAGAATAATTTATGATAATTTATAATGTTAATTGTACTTCATAGCCTAAACGATAAAAAAATCCTTGAAACACATTCCTAACAGATGTAAATATCTCTTTAATATGTTTTTGCTATATCATGACAATCATGAAAAATTCATGAGCATTCCGAAAACTTCTTGGATATGGTGGAAATTGATAAAAAGTGTATTATGACCAGAATTTGGAGCAGTTCGTAGTGTAAATGCAGTGCAATAGTTACTGCTAGAAGGATACGAAATGTTCTTCAAGCATGTTGTAATTAGTTGAACTATAGAAACTTGTTGAAATCTGCCCCCATAGTAAACTTAATCACAACGTTTAAGTCCCAAAAGAACTGACCGGTTTCATTGGTGGAATCAAAGTTCAAGTCCTACACGCATTAATGCTGTTCTTGATAGGTTTTATGAAAAAAAATGTAGGAGACATGAAACATTAAAGCGATGTATTTCACATTTCCTACTTCCTCTCCATTAAACAATGCTGCTTATCGGCATCGTCTTCGTCGTCCATTATCCAACCACACCAAACGCTCGATACACGGAAATTGGTAGAAATGCGAAGTGAGTAAATGCCGTTCCACTTTTGCCATATCTTAGACCAACATTGACCACACCTGTGTGCGGTGGGTGCGTAGGTGTATGTATGTGTTGTCAGCAAATTGCCCCAGGAAGACTATTCAAACAGAGAAATATATCTTATCACACCACAAGTGCGCGTCGTTTCATCGTGACAATGCGCACTCAAACGGTACGCCGCTTCAAGTCGGGATGCTTTTGGTGGACCTTGACAAGGGGTCAATGGAACGTTCAGAAACCTTCCCTCCTGTTTATTTGTATGTGTGTGTGTGTGTGTGGGGACAGGCAATGGCACATAAAAATATAACAACACACGTAAGCACACTACGCAAACTACGACCATTACAGCACCAGCTGAGTGAATAACACTGAAATGACTCTCTTGGCTCAAGTGTACTACCCGCTTTCGTTTTACTACCCATCCAACATTTATCTAGCAGAAGCAACTTTTAATCACTATCGCATAAACGGTAAGTACCACAAAACATTCTAGTTCGAAACTAACAAACAAAGGGGGTAGGGGGAGCAAAAAAGGTCACTGACTTGTGCGGTTTAGCCCAGTTAGGTTTTTGCGTCCCTGGACGTTGGGCGTCCCGCCCAACTTCGGTGGACCAGGCTTTCGTCGACCAACGAATGCTCTGCGCGCTCTATCGATTATGGATGCGTCAGCGGAGCTGCCAAACCACCTCCTACTACCTCCTTCACCCTCCTTTTGAAGTGGGAGGAAGGGCATTGATCGGGAATGCGAGTTCAAGGCTGGAGACTGGAACTGTGACGCGCCGAGAATCTGATGATCCCAAGTCCGAAACGTATCGCGGACCAAAGGCGCAGCTAGAGCACTTAGAAGAGAAAATGCAAATATCTGCCCACCTTACAGGACACACTCGAGCGCCGGGATGGCACCGCTGGTATGCATTTCATCATCGGACTGTGTCCCCCGCTTGGGGTGCCCGGTGGGGGTGAGGGTGCAAATTATTCATTCTATCCAACGTCCAACGGGAAAATGGCAACCGTACCATTGCACGGCTGAGCTTAGGCGCACGATTTACTAGAAAAGCAAGATTTTGCAGAAAGATTTAAGGGTTAGGCTTCATCCTCCAGTAAAGAAGTGTCTTTTGGCCATTAAAACACAGCGAAAAACAGAGCAAACCGAATAAAGACATGAAAAACTAATAAAAGTTTCATCAGAATAGCTCGTTTAGTATACAAACTACATTTGATCGTTTGCTCTAACCAAACGGTGATTGAGTAACGACACTCTTCCTTTTTTTCCCCGGCAAGTAAATTTAATTCCCCTACTTATTGGCGCACGCCCGCACTCCTTCCAGCGTAACTTTATTCGATCAAAATTTCTCACTTCTTCACGCTTTTGTAAAACTTCATGTTTATGTATGTTATGGCCGGTCAATTTGTAATGTATAGGGTGGTCCGCCTCTCGCCACAGTGCCGAGCGCGTCGCGCCTTACGTGCTCGGGCAGGGCTTAGCTACCGCAAAATCTGGAAGGATGACGAACTGTGCTACTGCTGCGCGCTGTGGACATAGAAAATTGCTACTAGACGCGAATGCTGCTAGAGAAGTGCCGCCAAATCAGTATGCATGAATTTCAGTTTAGCAGCAATTCGCTTCCCACTTTGCCAGCACGGTTGCCTTATTTTTGCATTTCATTCTTTTCGCCATCGATCAACAAGCTGCGGGAGAGGAATGTCTGTCTCGCATCAGAATGAAGCACGGCAAAGGCTAAAAAAATGAAGTGCAGCATGCGAGAGAGGGATGGAACCGAACGTTTGATCAGCGGGAGGTATAGTTGGAATCGGTAAGTTTATGTTTTCATTTAAACTTTCATGTTTCAAAATTTGAAAAGTTTTTCGAACAAATTTCTTATGAAAATAGTCACTAAGGTCATCGAAAAGCCGAATGAGAATGAACCGGCACGTGAAGCCTTCATTGTACATGGATGTAATTCAAAGTAAACCTACGGTTTGCGCAAAGATAATTAAATATAATATAAATGTTTTTGTTTTGTTTCGTTATCATTCGAGATCAAAAATAAAAATGAAGGAAAAGATTATTTTTTATGCATATAATTTTTTCGTTGTTTTCTTGCTCAATCATGGGAATATATATTTGTAAAAAAAAAGTTAAAGCATCTTGTTCTATTTCACAATCGCTGATGTATAATAATCGTTCAGTTAGAGGTGTCAGACGAGTGTCTATTTGGGTTGTCAAACACGCGACGTAAAATAAAATCAACATTTTGGTCACATTTTTCCAACGATAGACTTAGTTAATTTGCACTTTAATTAAAAAGTAGAAAATCTATAATCATTCATGACATCAGAAGTGCAATAATAATACAAAACTATTAAATTGTTTTAGCAAAAACCCGTACGAAACGAGTCTCCTTTTCATTCGGGTCTAGTGGATTCCGGCAGAGTTGGCGTTCTGCTAGAGGAACGATTGTCTTTTCCTCTCATGGATTATATTGCTCAATTTCCGCACGTTAATTAATACCAGATTTTAACCCTGCCTCCATCTTGAGCCCCTGGTGGGGGCCGCTGATGGCTATACGTATCGCATTTCAAACGAAACCGCATCCATCGATTGTGAGGCTTTATTATTTTATTTTATCGCATTTTCGTTGTGTTTCAAATTCGTCTCCTGTGCTGGAATTTATTTTGTTATTTTTTTGGATTTATTTTTATTTGAGAACAACACATCACATTTTTTTGGAGGTTATAAAAGGGTTAAATTTTCCAAAGCTATTTCGTTTACCCGTTCTGCTAGCTTAATAATAAGAAAAGCACCGTACGATAAAATCAATGATGACAATGCTAAGACGATGCCCTTCACCAGAAACAGGCGTAAGCCGCGATTATGCTTGGCCGTTGGGGCAAGATGGGCAAAGGGTCATAAAATCCAAAGACTTTGTCTTTATTTTCTGCAATGCTTTGCCCACAGCAGTAGCTTTTGCAAAAAGGATGGTAAAGACAAAAGGATTCCGAAAGCGAAATTGATGGAGTAATTTATTGTTGTCAGTCGGTTGTATCATAGCGATCCTCCTCACCCATCCAGAACGCGCTGGGGAAGGCGGTTCGGCTACACAGAGAACTACACTACATAAATCCCGAATCTGCCTCCATAACCGTTTGTTTCATGCATGCTTTGCGCCCGGATTAATCTTAAACGCTAGACAATAGCCCGCTATTAGCGCAGAGAGAAGGAGAAAGAGAGTCCGTACCGGGGTACGGACGCGAAAGCGATCAGCGTTTGCGATGAAGTAACTAAGCGGAACGATAATCGTATGTAGATTGCTTTTCACACAGTTTTATTGACTACTACCGATGGACTACACCACTTTCGGCGCTTTTCCAACGTTTCGAGAGTTAATCCGTTTTTTTTATAACATTTGTCGGGCTCGTTTTGCGCTGCTTATGGTTGCGCTGCAGCTTCATTTCGGCTTATGGTGAAATTAAAAATTCAATTCATAACCTGGTTTCCCATTCTCCACACACACACACATACACGTTAGATAACTGGTAAGTCTCTCGTAAGCGCATAAATACAGACCTTTAAAGTGTGATTAAGCTTTTGAACTGTTGAAGCTTTTGATTTCAGTGCTTTATAAATTAGTATTAACGGGCAAATTAACGGAATCTTTTATTGTTTCTCTTTATCTTTCTTATTTTTATGATATTGATCAGGTTAAAGAGTTCTTAATTAAGCGCTTGAGCTCTCGATGTTGGTTGGGGTAGAATGACTTGAGAGAAATCCATTAGATAAAGCTATCTTTCTAGTATCTACTAATTGAATGGGAGCCAAAAGAAGTCGTAGAATGTTATACATTTAAAAACTTAATAAAGTGACACACGGATAAAAACCAATCAGAGATGCTTACATCACTTTACCGTGTCTTTTCACACTCCTGTACACTCATGTCTGCAGTCACTACCCACCGTCAGAGCGTGCCTGGGCTAGCCCGATGTGTGTCGCTGTGCTACGTTGTGTCATTCTATCGATCTGTACAAAGCAAGGCACTGAACGAAGGCAAAAGCAATGTCTCTCCACTGTCTGGCCAGCGTGTGTACGCGCTCTCGCTTGCCCATCATTGCCGGGGATGCGAACAGTTTCCTCAACCGAAGCCACGGGACTGTAACTATTTCGTTTCCTCCCCAATTGTTGCAGCATAAAACAAAAACGTTTGACACTTCGTCCCGGTGCGAAGCTATCCCCACGGCTGTTCGTAGCTATCAGCTTTAAGGTCGATGGTTCACAATTTCAAACTGAAGTTTTCTTGCTAACGCGCTCAGCGAATACCTCAACATACGTCATCGATATCGGGACAACCAGAGTTTTGTGATATGAAGCGTCCTAGCGGAAAAGCAAGAGAGCGTACATTAAAGTTGTTGCATAGTTTTGCAAAAAACATTGATGGGGATGAAAATTTGATAAATTATGCTTCCATAGGATTCCCAGCAAATGCTTCAAATCGAGAAAGTTCAATCACCTTCAACAGCCGTTTTCCTCTCGCAGCAGTGTTGAGAGATGTAGAGATTTTTGCAAATTCTCTGAATTCGTATTATTGTTCCCTGTGTCGAAATCAAGGGACAAAATTTTTATGGACAGTGGGAAAAAGTGCAAGAGTAGAATTTAGAGCTGGAAAAACACACATTTTACTAAAAAAGCAGCGAAGGCGGATGTTGGACGGCGTTTTACAAGCGTTTGGTTGTATAGTTTTTTATTGATCGTGTTACAGCTAAAAACGAACGTCAAACACCCGGGAGGTTCCCATTTCGGTGTGCTCGCGTCGGTGTCGTGCAGCGCGTCGGCCAAAAATGGCTTCGACAGTATTTCATTCCGTCTAGAACATTCACAGTCTCTCTCTCTCTCTCACACGCAGGCCACAACCGCGACAACCAGGCGTCTCCATGAGCGGCGGGCGCATCGTCCCGGTACACGCTTTTCCTTTCTCTTTCACACAACCATTTTCCCATCTGGCAAGGATTTTATCCGTTCTACATAACTTCCCAAATGTCTCACTACTCGTGTTTGCGTGTTAAATATCTCTCTTTCATTCACTCTCCCTCTCTCTCTCTCGCTCACTTTCCCAAGTTTTTCCCTTTCCTTTCTACGTCACATCATATTTCGCTCGGTATGATTTTACGTTTCATTTTCGAAACATAAAACACTTCTGTTTTCCCATTTTTTCCCACAGCTCCACGTTTCGTCATCCACCCACCCACACGGTCTAACGGCTCCTCGTTCCCTTCCGGCCAACACCAGCCACTACGACCACCCCGGTTATCGTTCGCAGATTGTTGGTTGCCGCAAAAGTTTAATGAAACAGGAAAATGGTGTTTGTGCGATGCGCTTCTTCGTGGTCGCACCGTCTGCGTTAGCACTCCTGCCTTATTACATACGTATTGATCCTGCGTGTTGGGCTGATGGTGCAGCATTTGATCGTGACCTAGGTCAACATTGGGAGACGGTTTCGGGGTTTTTTTCTCCCTGCTTGGAATCTTTTACGATTATCGCTTCATTTTGGTCCGACGTTTTCGGTCGTCTGAATGTATTAAACGGAGGGTATATGTTCTAACCACATGAGCGTTTTAGTTTAAAATCCCGTTGTTGAAGAAAAACAGAAATATTTCGAAAATGTAAATGTTTAAATCAATGTATGAATTGATTAAACAGCAAATAAATATTTTTTTAACTTACTTGGTTCAAATAGATATAATTCTCATGTTACGTACCTGCAACAAAAAAAAAAACAGTTAGCTATGTTTATCAAATTTAAAACTCGAAAATAACTAGAAGTAGATAGTCATATTTTATATAAGTATTTTGAAATTCGAAATATAGTTAAGAATAGTAGTATAACTTATTCGATCCAATTAAGTCCCACATTTGTTGACATTAACTCTTCATATTTTTGGACAAATTTTGATCACAATGGTAGGAAGTTAATAAATGTTTGTAATACAGTAAATAATGAGTTACTATTCTATATTGAACAGCATTTTTACTGTTCCATTGTATCTCTCAAAAAACAGAGTACATATCTAGTTACCGTTTATACTTTTATCAGCAATGAAAGTTTAAAAAAAAATTAATGTACAGTGTCACGCGCTCCGCAGCAAACGCCAACTACCAGGCACGAACCAGCGGGAGCGAGAGTTCCTTATTGATTTTTTAATGTTTTTCACTCCCCGTTCCATTTCACCCAAAAGCCATTCTTTTACACACACTCCAAGAAGAAAAACGCGCGTCAAGGTTTGCCTTGTTGCATGTCTTGCTTCACAGTTTGGCTCCTAAGCAACCGAACAATCAACCAACCCAGCCCAGCAACCGACCGACCGACCAACCGACCGACCGACCGACCGACTGGCTGGCTCGGCTGTGGAGCTTCACTCCGGTTTTGCGTTTGTCGCCGGAATGCTACGTTTGCCTTACCCCCCCATGCAGTTGTTCACCTTGTGTTCGTCTAACAGTTTGCCGACGAATTTATACGCTTCAGCAAGTGGTTGTGAATATAGCTGAAGCGTGAAACAGTTTCTTTACAAACTTTTCCTCCCCGTTTTGGGGTGAAAAGGATGTTTGATGTTTCGTTCTAGGTGAGCTAGAAAACGGAATTGTAAACATTTGTCAGTTGGGAAAAAATTCTTAAGGAAAGAAAATATTTATTAATTAGATTTGACGATACTAAAACATAGTCACGACCAATTCAGCATTTTTGAGAGACAACGCACTATGGTTTGTTTGAAGGCAAAAAGGGAAGTTTGCAGTTGAGGATGTCTTTAACCTATTCTAGCTCAGGTGTACAAAAACTTGATATAAATGACATGAAACTTTATTGTTTTATTTGGTAGTAACGTAAGTATATATTAAACTTACATTTGTACCAAAACGAGAAACAAGGGAGGGAATGTATTTTAAATTCGAATTCTGGAGATCTTTCTAATACTTCACATTTTATAAGATTTTCTTTTTCCGACGCGTCTAGTGCAAAAAAAAATAAGAATAACAAAAAGCCCTTTATGAGCAAAAAAAAATTGAAAATTATGCTTGATATAACTGTAACCCATATTACCTCCAAATTAAAAAAAAATTAAAGCACATTTTAAAATACATTGACATTTCGTGTTTGAATGCAAAAAAATAGAATTATCAAAAATAGAATTTATGATAAAAATTTAGAATATAATATTAACAATTAAGTTCTGTACAAAATAGCATTCTAAAATAACGGATTCAACAACAAAAAATCGTCGACCCCACAATCAGGTCGAAACTACTTCCTTCGATCTTGTGATATTCGTTGTTTCACTATTTGTACAATTCACCTGTGCGGAAAGAAGCTTCCAGGTATCGATAGTAAAACAAAAAACTGTAAAAACCTATACATTAAATCGAGAGACACCCAGGCAAAACCTGACGAGTTGTGAGGAACAACTTGAGTGAGGCAAAGCATACAAAAAGATCAATAGAAACAGACTCCAGCAACCCCCCACCCCCCTTTCTCCCCCTCGCCGATACAAAACCATACCGATGTTAGGTGAGTCTATAATTAAAAGTTAATCATCAGCTTTTTGATGTTGAATTTGCTGTTGCTTTTAGTGTGCGCACCTCTCCTCCTACATTGAATTCAGAGGGATGCTTATAAGCTAGAAAGGGATCGATAGATGGAATGGCGCAGAAGTACAGCCCGCCAGAAGGCAAGCCGGGCCGACCATAGCGATGGTCGAATGCGTTGTAGGCCGCCTTCATGCATTTCAATTGAACATCGAACAAGCATTCTTCATCACCTCTCAGCACGGTTGAAACAATCGCATAACACCACCATCAAACAAATAGTTTCCTGGCCATGTTGACACACCACATACACACACACACGCCCAACGCACCCAAAGAAATCACTGCCCAATGTGCTTCTTCCCATACCACAACCGGCTTACCGATGGCGAACGTTGATGACGTTGCTGCTGCCAAGATGGTGTCGGTGTGTGTGTGTGTGGGGTGGTGATGGTCAGCAGAAATAATGTTGGAAAACAGAAAGTGCAAATCATCCGCAGCAATTAGACGTTCGGAAGAGCAGAGAGAACATAATGTTGGTGCCTTTGGCCGTACCTTTTATGCCCGGTATGCTCGGCAATTCATATCTTCACCACTCGCCACCCGCCACCGGCCTGTGATCGGGCCCGCGTCGTCAGCCCATCTCGCTACAAAACCTTCAATTGTTCCAATCGGACATCCACCATCCCACCAACCCAGCCGCGCACCGCATAGGATTCCCGCCACCATCAGGTCCAACCGAGCTCGCTCCATCTCGTTCTTCCGCTAGACGCTTTCGTTTCCTCATCATCTCCCTTACTGCTTCTTATCGATCACAGGCGCCATCAGCAGCACAGACTGTGTGTGTGTGTGTGGCTGTGCCGGTCTGTACTTCTTTCCTCCCTTCCACGGCACAATCTGGTTCGGAAGTTTTGGTGGACTTCGGTCAGCGCGGAATACGGCGCGATTTCGAGCCACACAGAGACCGAAGCACGAGGGTTGCAACGGACACGTTCAATTCTTCGATAATCCACGACCGGCAGCAGGCCTACCAACATCTCTCAAGCAACCTACAGCCTAAATCCACATCTTCAAGCTTTTGTGAAGGCTTGAAATGAAGAGCGGACGAGCTGATGGTGGTTGGCGTATTGTGGTGTTGAGTGAAGAACAAACCATCTAACGGAAGTTGAACAGTTGTTAGAGTAACGTTCGGAGTGTTGTGGAAATATCCGAGAGGCGAAACGCAAATTGTGGATGTTTCACTTATTGGCCTTCGATACAAAATGTAAAATTTAAAACAGAAATCACTTAATTCATTTGAGATTCTTTTTTTCTATTTTCCTATAGGAGGAATCTTTTTGTAATAAACGCATTTTGTCCAGCAATCGAGTAACATGAATCGCAGCTTGATTTGTTTGTTTAATCTAGAAAGTTTTAAAACCCGCCACTGAAGAAAAACAGTAATAGTAAAAATGATTTTTTTCCAATGAATGAAAAATGATAGGAAAAATGAATGATTACAATATTGATACGTTTACAATAATAAATAAACAAAAAATGAATGCTTTAGAATAATAATTGATGTTATTTGTGTAAGAATTATATTATTAGTAACAAAAACTAACAATAAATAGAGTTTCACATTTCTGTGTTATTTCTTATCTGATAAACCTTGATTTTCTTCAGCATGACCTTCATCGGTGGTTGACTTATTACGGTAAGGTCAAATTGTTTAATTAACCTTTTAATTTTGCAAGCAGATGATTCTAAAGATTTGCTGTGAGGTAGCTGAAGGAACGGATCCAAGACAACGTAATATTGATGTTAGTGTAAATGGTACACTCGGGACGTTGCTAACATAGTGCAAGGGCATGTGTTGGTTATTTTTCAGAAATTCTTGTTAGACTATATGAAAAAAAAACACATATTTTAACCGTCAAATGAAGTTTGCCTGCCTATTTTACCCAACTGTTCAACGGTTGTGAACAAATGAACTGTAACAAATAATACTGTAGTATTAATAGTGCCATCGAACTGTCATAACGATCTCACACAATGGTACAGAGATTAGAAAACAATCCCTTTATTGTTACCTCAGCATGAATCACCCGTTAGTTTGTAACAAGTTACTGTAAGACACCACATACAAGCACGGCGGGCATTCACACGTACACGAGAAGGTACATTAAAAATTTGTCCAATGGTAGTTAAAGCGCTTTCCGGTGTGTCGCGTCAAGCACAAGAGGCACACCATAAATTCTTGCTGGACACAATTATTTATGTTTAATGGCCCATTCAACAGCTTCTAACCTCCCTCCTGGTACGAAACATTTGCCGTTCGGAAGGGGTGGTTGGCATGGGGTGGGTGGATGAGGGATAAATACACACTACCCACACTATTGGGCCGTCACGTCAATCCTGCCCCAAAAGTGCCGTTAGCGTAGCACCGGTGGATGGTGTGGGTTTTTGGTTACATTTCTAATTAATTGCAAAATTGACATCACCCATCGGAAAGGCGGGGTGGTCTCTGCCGCTGGCGGTTGAACGTTTCCAAAGTGGGAAAGCTAAGCATAAAATAGGGATCATGCATAAACAAAATAAATCACAACCACAATTTTGTGCACTGCTCCACTTTATGAAAATTGGGGTTTGTGCAATTTAAGTAAATTAATTTCTTCGATGCATACAAAGTGTAGCCTTTCATTATGCTCATATAATTTATTGAACATGAAACTAAATTAAATGGGCTCTATATCTTTCCGCACTGGGTACAAATGCATGTTTAATGTCCAGGCAAAATTGCAAAACTGTCAACCCGAGCACTTGTTTTACCAATACAATGCTGCGGTTGGAGCGATGTAATCTTGCGATAAACTAACCTTGCCTGTTACTCTCTCTTGGGGATATAAATTGTAACCACAATCGAATCGGTACCGCTGTATCATTAACTTGAGTGTATCTCGAAACCGTGACGGGCCAAACTGTGCTCAATACTGCTCTTAACAATAAGGCAATAAATCAAACCATCTTTTCAGGGGAGCGTAATTAATTACTTTAGTAAAATCGGCACACAAAATTGAAGCCTAGAGTAAGGTAACAAATATGACACATTTCTTGAAATCGAAATATTTTTTTCTGTTTTAAATGAAAATATGTGCTTCTTTTTAGATTAATAAAGATAATCATAAAAAAGATATTAAAAATAACTGGCAGTTAAACAAATGCTCAGAGTGTGAGAGAATAGTCTACATCCAACAACAGCAGCAGCTGCAGCAGCCGGAGCACATGATGAGCCAAAGCCACAGAGAGAGAGAGAGTCAGTCAGAGGCTGGCCGCGCACATAAATTTCGTTTTCGTTCAATGTTACAACATTGACCTGATTAACCAATCGCTCGAATCGGATCCATGGCTCGAATGCTGCTGGTCGTGAGTCGCGGTCGTGAGGGAAAAGAGCAAAGCAAACACTGTGCGCACGACGGTCGTGCAAATGCAGCTTCTGCGCTGCTGCTGTTGCACCGGTGTGCATGCTGCCGATGGGACCAAGCACTACCACATACGGAGTAGTTTTTTTTTTTAGTATCAACAGTGTAGTGGTGTAGTGAGAGCTGTTAGAAGCAACAATTTTAAGCGCTTTTTTTCTTCATGATTTTGATCAAACAAAACAAAGGATTCGTGACCGGAAGTTTGTTAAAAGCCAGAGTTTGCAATAAAAACATTATATTTCGCATTAGCGGTACCTGTTTTGCTAAATTACCAACGCCACTCAGCGGCAACACAATTGCCACTGCCACACCACTACACTACCATGGATCGCTGCCGCACACACAGCATGTACAGCTCAGCACACAATGGAACTGCTGCTGCTGCGTTACATCGCATAAGATCCTCAAAGGTACGCGTGCGCCCGTTGCGCGGCGGCTGTAATCGCGGCCGCGCGCGCACTCGCGAGCTCTCGCGCACACCACCGCAAAGCGCGGCACTTGCGCAGGTGTTTGTGACAGCTTGTACCTTCCATCTAGCATGACAGCAGGTACAACATACACCGATTTCGGCGATGGAATGGATGCATGGATGGATGGATGGATGGATGGATGGATGAGAGAAAGATGAGCGGTGGATTGATTGCTGCTGCTGCTGCTGCTCGCAGATTGCGATTGCGCGTATCATCACATCGCTCGAACGTGGAGCAGAAGTAGAAGAAGTGTTCGAACACGCAGTATATTATATATCTGTGTATGAAATAGGGTAAGGCCTACAAAAAGAGAGAACAGGAGAGAGAGAACTGACGGAAAGCAAACGCACGTCGTTGTTCACGTGATTCTAAGTGGCGCTGGTACTTAGGCACGATATTTACTCAACCCTGATGCAGCAGCGTTCAGACTGTTTCGAATCAGCATTTAAAGCAGATCGATCTAAAACTTCAAGGCAGCAAAACAAATACTCGCCCGCCTGCATAGACTCAAGGCCCGAATGGAACAGGGACGACGAGCAGCAGGCGCAAAACGGCACACGCGAAGTAAACTAGTAAACCAGCTTGTGCTTGTTGGACCTAAAACAATCGTGATAAGTTATCAAGTCGCTTTGCAGCCCTCGGAAAACGGAAGCCTGGGCTGTGGCTCAGGCTAGGCTAATCAAATCCACAGCAGAGAAATTGATAACTAGCTACCGTAGACACTGCTCCTACCGTTACTTAGTTTGAGAGTTTTATAGTAATTCATGGAATAAATGAATAGTGAAATAAAACTTTCAAACAAAATATAAACGACAAAGGACACCTTTTAAAATGATAAAAAGAAAGGTAATGTTCTAAGAGTGCTTTTTACGTAAGGTTTGCTTCATAATACTAAAAGTCTAACAAGAAATGCTAAGTAGTTTTGTGTCCATTACACACTATTAAAACATAACCCGTTACCTAAATACCGCCAATATCAATCGGATCATTTATAACTTTTGATAGTTAAAGTGTTAATCAAATTAAAAATGTTTCGCACGTTACAAGCGATATTAGAAAATAGTTTAAAGCAAACAGAGTGTTCATATCGCTGTCTTGTGATAAAAATAAAATGCAGTGAATACATATGAAAAATGATATGATTGGTGTTACTAATCAATCTTTCAAAGAGAGTTAAAATTTGAAAAACTTGTTTCCTGTTGTTGTTCTTGCTTTTACACTATGTTTTATCTTGCCAAATGAAAACCGTCTGGCAAATCAAATCTTAAAAAAAAAATTGCAAAACAGGCGGACAATTACTGTAGAAGGAGATATACGGGTGAAATAATACGTGACACTCCCTTTTCAAGACACTTAAGCATTTATATTGTTTAAAAAGGAATATATTCAGTCATTAAAAAGAACTCCACTGTATGAAGCATTAAAGTTGACGAATAATAGTCTTCACAAAACAGAAAAAAAATCATCCGAATGCAATGAAGGGAACATTTTTAAGAGAATTATAAAACTGCACGCTTGTATCATTAAGCAGTTGAACAATCATTTTGGCACAAAAATATTACGATCTGTTCGTAAAATAGGTAAAAACTGTAGTTAGAAACGAATATAAATATTGCAACATAAATCCTACACCTAATGCCCCAAAATTAGAAACGACACTGTCGCGAATATTACCATCCTTGAACACACATAACTTAGGGAAAGCTTTTATTTAGCGAAACGAACTAGCTCTACTTTATGGCAAGTACATTTTCATAACAATCGCCCCTCGCTGGGCAAGGGGCTTTAGAACTTCCGTTTCCTGTGCCGAAAATAATTAGACACGCGCGCACACAACGACAACAACATCGCAGGCTCCAATCATTTATAATTTTGATTTTAATGAAATTGTATTATCCTTGTCCGGAAACGGCTCGGAAGCGAGAAAGCGTGCACAAATAGTCGAGGAGAAATTACTGTAGGAACCACATTCTTCGTGCATTACTTTTCGTTTGACAAGATAAGCCGCACGAGTTGTATTTTTTTATGTTTTATTAAAGACAGGACAGGGTGGGTGACGTCAAACCCGGAAGTTGACAGAGGCGCCATCGGTTCCAGTTACTATGCCATCTCGGTAGGGAAACAAAGTCACATTAAAAAAGCCAAAAACCTAGATAGATGTCGAAGAAATGGACTTGCAACCAGAAGAAAATAAAATGCCCTCACGCATGCTAACACACATTACTCCACACACACACATACACGCTAGAGAACGCATTGTTGTCGGTACGGTTCGTTCCCCAGATAGGCCACAGCTGGGCCAAACTGTGCGGGGTGAAATAAACATATCCCCCCTCCCCAGTCATCCCGTGCTGGAACGTTTAAAAGCACATAAAAATGTCAGCATACCACATCATAAAACACAATTATAATTAGTTAAAGTCAGTCATTCGTTTCAATTTTCGTTTCATGTTTCACGGTCTCTCATCCTGTGCGCGGCATATCTCGGTAAAGCACAGCACACTCCTCCCTTCCGCTTGCTCCCGTTCATGCTCCTCCTCTTCTCCTGATGTTGTTCTTGCTTTTTGATTCTTTTTTTTTTGTACACGGTACGCTATGCTGGTGCGGTGGCGCTCTGCGCAACGCCTTTCTTTGAACCCGGCAGAAGGTTTATGCTGCCGTTATGCGCGCCTGGCACCAAGACAGGGTTTTAATGCTTTGCGCCCCATCAGCTTTTGCGGTGTTGGCGTTTGCGTCTCCGTTCTGCTTACCGAGCGAGCTGTTTTATCACTTTCATCACTTGCTTTGCCTTTCGATCTTCCTGCACGTTCGAAACGCATGCAGCGAAGATAAAGCGAATGGAGCCTCCACTTTATAGCCCCTCGGAGACTCAAGAGCCTATTACCAACCGCAATAAATCAATACAAAATGCATACAAATCGAAATGGACAACAATAAAAACGACAAAAAAACACGCATGCTTCATCATCGATTTATTGCAGTTTTTATTCATTAAATAATTAAACAACCGTGCGCACACTTTGAGGAAGCAACTCAATAATTTAATGATTCCTGTTCCTCGCAGGTTTTTTTTACGATAACTCGTTTTTGCACCGCCTAGTTTGACAGCAAATTGCTCTTAAATGAGCTGTAATTGAAACATAATTCTCTGCAGCGTCACTGCCTGTGAGAAAAAAGGCGCACCAAAAACGATCAAACTCGTGTCGGAAAAGTTTAATTCTTAGATGATTGCTCAATATTCAGGAATACAGCTTCTGCCGTGTCACGCGTGTCCTTACTGGACGGAAGACAAAGTCATTCGCTGTGGAGCAAACGAAGAAACGCTTGGAGGGCGATACGATCGCGAATCGACCGTAACACTACTTGAACGATGGGAATGATGCGCGCGCGTGCGTGTGTGAAAGTCGGGTGGTAGGAAAAAAGGAGGGAAAGGGACGGAAAATTTCATTAAATGCAACAGAAGAAAAGCCAACACACACACACACACACACACACACACACGTGGGGCTGTGTGAAAACGAAATCAATTTGCCTGAGAAGACCCTTCAAAACCAGTACCGCCTCCCAACTGTCATCCATTGAAGTCAGATCGCTTTCCCTTGCACACTTTTGCCGGATTTTTTCCCCCACATCTGCTCTTATCACATCGAGAGAGTGTGTGCACAGGCGGCGACAGAAGAAAATTTCAATCTAGTGCTTTGAAAAGCATTCGAAGCTCAATCATACACGCAGCACACCCACCGGTGCACCCATACAGTAAGTCGTCGTCGTCGTCGTCGTCGTGCAGGGTGTTGTCGCTGTCATATTTCACATTTCCAATCACTCAAACGCAACGTGTTTCCATCTCCCGCAGGTGAACGGAAACAGTTCGAGCGCAGGAAGGATACATCGGGCGGAGCCTTAGCTATTCATGGATTGAGGAAAAATTACATCCACCAGCGGGATGCAGATGAAGCGGTACGAATGTTTCGTTACATTATTCAATTAGGGAAAGTTTCACCTACCGGTGAAGATTTCACTTGTGTAATGATTTGTTGGGGTTTTTTTTTGACTATTTTAGTTTTAAGGGAGTAATTATTTTAGCTAAAGGAAATCATGTTTTCTGCTTAAGCAAATTCAAGTTATCTAGAAAATTATGTAATTTGTATCGTAACATCATCAAGTCTTTTGACAACTAACTATTCTAATGTGGAATATTATTCATTAATTAACAATCCTATACACTATTTATGATACACTATTTAAACAGAAATGTTAAGCTTAACTTACATTTGTAATCGTTCTTGATTTAATTATTTTTTATAAAGAATAATAAAAACGATTTTTTAAATTAATCAATACTAGAATTCAGGTATGTCATCTTAGGGCGATAATCGCATCGTTCAACTATTTGAGGAAGATTTATATTATTAAAATGAAAATTCCCTACCGTTGAGTGGTCTAGTGGAAAAGGCGTAGGCCTGTGAAATGGCCCGACTTCGTATTGAATCCAATTGGATAGGCCTTGAACCTATACAAGGGTTGCTGTGCCACCCAAGAAGAAGAAAAACAATTTTTGAATAAATGTTTGTTAAAAATAGCTATGAAGGAAATGGTGTTAAGAACTTTTCAAGAATCGACCATAAAAAAAGATAAAGTCCTTGCAAGAGTTTTTTGCAACCACAAACAAAGAACAGCACTTTGAATTGTTCATTTGATTGAAGCTGAATCATTTTCTTTTGCAAAACCTCGTTTATTTCTTGAGAAAGTAATGAGAACTCTTTTTTCTTTCTAATAAAGTCCAGGTGAAGAATTGCATTTTTTTGTAATTAGCTTTGTTATGGATTGTTTTTTTTTTTATTTCAGTAGTGACGGCCAGGCCGTATTGCTTTTATGGATTGTTTAAAGTGCAATAAAAATTGACTAAAATCTTTAAGCTTCATACTTCGTTTCAAATACATCAAGTTGAATGTAAATTATTATACCACTGTGACTGTCAATTATGATTGTCTTTCGACACTAAATTGACTCTGTTGAATAAGATAAGATATGAGATATACAAGATATAAGATTGTTGAATCGATATTGATTTTTTTTATTTCAACCTCTATGCTGTCTTGAATGCTCAAAAATGCATTATCAAGCAAACCATTCCCATTTAATTATGAATGAAAGAACAAAACTATTCCCATCACATCCTGGTACAATTTAAAAAACACAAAGTTTAAAACGATTCACCCGTTGCCGTTTATTAGCAGCACCATCGAAAAGGGCCCGGGGAAAGACAAGACACGGTGCGACCCCAGGAAAGCCCATTAAAATACACAGAACATAAATTTTAATTACCAATAATTGACGCCCTGCTAATGATGCGTTTTAGCACGAGGCGCCGTATTTACGACCATCGGAGGACACCCTTTTTTAAGCTTTTTTCGTCTCTGCCACCCCAAAAAAGAGAAAGCATACCCATGTACACGCGAGCATACACACATATAGTTGTGTTCTTGAGCCGCCGCCGTCTTTTCACATCTTCTAAACCGTGTTCGATCAAGAAAATGCGAAATGCGAATGGAAAATGGGATGGAAACGCTACGAAACCCTCAAGTGAACGCATCATCCGGCCTAGCTCGTCGCCCATGGAAACGGCGACAGGGGTGGGAGCCATGCTAACGGGAACACACACGCACACACGTTCCCGTTTCACAGCAGCAAGGGTAATTTTTACTGCACATGAGCAGCATTATCGCCTCGGGGAGTCCTCCAGCGTGGAGCCACTAGACTGGGGCGCAGTTGACGCCAGTTGACGCAGCGCCGGCACACCGCCGTCCATGTCTTCATCGGATTTTCGGCTCCGACGATGACTAACGAGCAACAGGGTGGCTGCTGGGAATGGGCTGGTTCTTTTCACTGCCCACCTTACACCGAGTAGGCAAGCATAACATAATGATGAACATCGTGTGCGAGTGTACTGGTGAAAATTTGAAACCTTCTTTAGTGAGAAGCAAACAGACAGAAAAAAAACACAACACTCTTGCGGGCGCAAAAGGCAATTGAGATTAAACCGAGCGAAAACTGCTACACTCCCACCGCAGAAAGTTGGCCATTAAGCGAACTTGAGAGTGCAAAAAAAAAAAAAAAGAACAGTAACGGCGTACGATTAAAAGCGCTAACAATAATTTCATAATTAGCGATGGGTTTGAAAGTCAATACATTGCGCAGCAAAAGCAAATACAGCAAATTATCATCCTGCCATCCTGTCTTTGGCACTGTTGACGATCGCGGGAATCGGTTTCGGCATCTGGCGACGCCCATCTGCTGGAGCTTTGGTGGACAGTTTTGTCAAACTCTGTGTCATCTTCATTGGTACACTAATTTTAAAAAAAAGTTAATTTCCTCTTTAAAATAACACATTTCTATCGAACGTTTGAAAGTGACGAACGCAAAAAGCTTGGGAATCGAAAGTTTGACATGACTGAGAAGCAAAAGCAGAAGGTGGCTCTCGCCTTGGGTGCGATGTGTTCGGTATATACCACTTAAACCATTCTGCCAAGCGTGCAAACAGCAAGCCAGTGTTGGATGTACACGTGCTCTAAGACTCGGTAAGGCTTAGGCATGGCGCGAAGAGGCAGAAAAGAAAGGTGCGCGCTACAGCATACGCGAGAGCATATAGCGATCAATTAGCGATGATGATCGCAAGCTGGTAAACACAAATAACAGTAATCTGTAAAACGAAACAATCCGCAGATCCGCAACAAGCCATACCAGGCAACGAAGCAAAGCGAATGCAAACAATAACATAACCGGGTAACGGTGAGTGGCAAAATGACGCGCAGCAATCCAATACGGCATGTTATGAGCATCGAAAAACCCATGCCAATATTATTGTTGGTTGAATGTTGGATGAATATTTATGGTGGTTATTGGTATATTCGAAAACCTTTTATATAAAAATTAAAACAGAAATAAACAATACTTTTGATTTTGTGTCAAAATTTTCAGAAAGAGTAATCCTTACTAATTGACTAGAGAGGTAGAGATTATTGTTCACAATTTATCCTAACGGAAACTTGATTGTTTTCCATCGGATTTATCCCACAGGAAGTGGTTGGTGTTACGATTTTATCGGTTCACTAATGAATTAAACCCAATAAAATCTGGCAGCTTGAATTTTTATGCATTATAAATGTACCGACCAAGCGATTCGAAAACGAACCTATTAAATTAGCATACTTAAGTATGAAGAAACGTTACAGAAATTTTATAAAAGCGCACACTTAAAGAGTTCAATACGAAAAAATACACAGTTGTTCTATTGTTCTCAAATTTGATCTGTTTTTATTTATAAAATCCATTTTCATTATACCACCAGGAATGCTTGCGAAAATATATAAAAAGCGCATAGTGTTCTAACAGTTAATCAGAGTCCTGTTCTGTTAAAAGACTTTAAAATGTTTAAATAGTGAAGAGTACCAGAGTAATTAAGTTTTAAAGTTAGGATATTCAAATCAATTATTTTTTAGTTATTTATTATTAAGTATTTATTTATGTAGTTTTTTTTTATTTTTTTATTCGGTAGTAACGGCCAGGCCGTATTGCTATAATGCTTGTTATTCTGGGCGGGAAAAAGAATAAAAAAATCTTTTAGCAGCACTAAAATAAGGTTAACATACCCTACGAATGTTCTTGTTATAACTGACCTTCAATAAACATCACTGTTGGAGTAGATCATTAATTGAAAAATATTTTATTGACTCATCAATTTTAAAGCAATGTCTTGAGAGAACAAAAACAATTAAATCAACGAACCTTTAAATTTATTTTACAACTTTTCACAAAGTTGCAACTTTTCGTAATAACATTTTTTACTACAAACACTACAAACGGTCAAAGCTACCCCTTAAAGCAACAACATTCCGGATAATCTAGCGAAATTTTAAGCTGCCCCTGTTAATCTCTACCGTTTTTGCGTTTCAGTTTCGAAAACATAGCTAGACAATGCAGTGCTAACAGCTAAAATCAATAACCCAAAGCAGCTTAAACGAACCGTAGGCCAACAGACAGCGAGGTGGGAAGATTTTGTTGAAACTGCATCGATCCAATGTGCATTAGCGAGCCCGCAGCTCATGCTTCTATAACAATGTCACGCATACTATCATCATCATTATCAACAACATTGCCGTTGTGGTGCCCTTCGCCTGCTCGCTCAACCCTTTTTGGTAGAGTGGTAGCGAAAATTGGAGTACACACTTTCTTACTGCATGAAATTACTGGGTGAGAATGTTGAGCATGACTGGGATTAACTAATGACTAATGTACTAACTTTTAAAATTCATTTCGAAACAAATTAAAAAAAAAACAGTACATTTAGCCTTGTTTTAAAACTTGAATTAAACCCAAAACCTCACATCGACAAAGACTTTGCTGTTAACGGTACTTGCTCATAGAGTAAACTTGCATTCGTTAACAAAAAGGTTGAAATTCCTAGACAACTCGTTGATGAAGAGCTTTTTCTTTCATTTGTTAAACAACGCGCCTGCTTTCGTTTAGTCCGGTTGCATGCAACAGCACTGACGTATAATTTCTTTGGGGGAAAACTGTCTCACAACACGCAGAAACGCTGACAGAAATAATAATAATATAACCCTCTAATGCTATAGACACACCAAGTTAAAAAGTGCTTCGCTATGCACCCGTTTGCTTTGCTGTATCGTCGCTTCTATGATTCATGCTTTCGGTATTTATGAATGTATGAGGGTCTTAAAAAAAAAGATATGCGAAAATAGCACATCTTAGAGCAGTGCAAAAAAATAAGGAGAATTTGTATTACTTGAAGAATAAATAATTACCTGTGTCCAATTGCGCTTACACCGATTAAATTCAATTATGCGTAAGAAAAGTGAACAGTGTAGAAAACTGTAGCAAGTGCATGAGCGGATGACGACGCGCCAAATCATCACACATCAGAACGCATTGCATGTCGTGCGTTAATCGCGATGAACTTTGCTAGGAACCTGTCTGCGGTTTAATCAAGCCCAATGACAGAATAATTGCTTCTCTTGCCACCACCGCAGACGATGGCGACGACAACACCTTCAAGCGCTGCATACATTGTGCTGTGACGCGTAACATATCATTCCAGCGACGGATTACTAGTATCTCTTGCACCTCTTTTTTTTCCTTCTCGACCCACTAGAATGTTGAAATACCCCAATGGATGGCAAGAACTGTTCACTTTCTTAATACCTCACGATGATAATGATGATGATGATGGCCGATGACTGTGCATGTGCGTGCATGGTGGCGTCTTTTTTTTGCATTGAGACACTCACGCCACCAGCGCAGTTGTGCTCCTAGTACAACATGGAACACACCATCCATATCTTCATCGGTCATTTGGGACATGATTGCATGTAATTAAACATTAATCCCTACAGGCTTTGCAACGAATGCGAGCGTTCGAGAGAACGCAACGCCAAGGGGATGTAGAACTGAAGATTCAATTGTGTAGAAAGCTAGCGAAACAGCAGCGTTAGTGTCAAAGAGTATCTTTGTTCTCGAACAGGGAAAAGAACTGTATGATTTGATGTTGTGAAATCGCGGACAACCAAGGAACTAGTAGAAAAATAAGATTTTTTACTTCGTTTTATAGAGCATTGATGAAATTGATGCAATCTTAATCTGTTATCTGACACATCCAATCCAATCGAGAAAGCCTCATTTCCGTTATCCATGCAGCATCACTTCATGAATAGACCAATGTCCCCGGCTAAATAGCTGATGGTTTCGAGGGTTTGTCCAATAATTTTATAAGCATATTAAATGCTTACACATAAATTCAGAAAACGAGGTTTCAGACCTTTATCAAACGACAGCGGAGCGTGACGGAGAAGGCGGAAGAATAGAAACGCAGAAGTAACTATTTGTCCATCTCATTTCACCCGGGTTTTACGATTGGAGATAGACTTCATTTCCGGAGATAAAAAAAAAACGATAAGTTACTTGATATCTTCGTTCTACGCTCCTATCGAAATCTCCGCGGAAGACGTGGAGCAATATTTTGGGATGACAAGCTAAACATACATTGCAAGCTGTGCCCCCGGATCGGATGAATCTTCTGCTTTTCATTTTACGTTATTTATATTGCAGAGGATCTTACAGACACAGGCAAAATGATATTGCTGAGAAAATACAAAAAAAAAACTCAAATTTTTCAATCAAAAAACTCAAAAATCTCGATTCATTTCAATCTTATTCTTTTTGTTAGAATGCTATTCAAAAGTGTTTTCATAACCAATAATTCAATTGAAGAACATAGATTATAAAGTTCAACCACTGTTAATATGACAAAAAGGTAGCAGCACGTGGATTAAACAACGAAAGCAAAACACTTGTACCAATAGACGCCCGTAAAAAGGAAGACATCTTGAGCGTAATTTGAAATGCGTAGTTTCAGTACAACAGTTGGGGAAACAATCGTTTTATTTGTGTCGCACGCCACGTGCGGACCGACAATGTATTCCCAAGAAAGAAAAGCAAACAACTGGCAGCGCTAGAAGTAGCCCGGAGAAGCTGAAGATTTGTGGGACCAAAATCCAGCTGTGTGTACTCAATAACTTTCTGTGCGTGAAAAGCTTCGTGCGAAGGTGCTGGAGTGGAATATCAGTGACAAACTTTTTGAAATAGTAAAACTGAGGAAATATCTTTGCAAGACGAAAATGCTGGAATATGCCGGTAGAATTGTAGAATTTAAATAGAACGATAAATGTGCTTTAAACTCATCACCACTAGAACAAGTCAAAGCTATCTTTTGAACGTATCATTCATCTTGCTTTGAGGTCTGGATCATCATCCATCCAGGTCCGCTATCACAGCATCATCTCAAAGCATCGTATACAGAGAGCTCATGTAAACCGACGGCACACTACACCACAGTTCCAGACATCACCACCCAGGTGACAGAACGACAACGTCCACGTCCATTAGGCTCGTGAGTGAATGTGTGTATATGTAGGTATTTGCTAACAATAAATGCCAACAAATCAATTTATTTCGAGGATGACCTGCCTCAACTCAATTATCGTTCGCTCGAAGCCCACAAGGTAGCAAGACGGAACCGTACGGCACACCATGCATGGCGAGATCAGAGTGTGTGTGTGTGTGTGTGCATGTTCTGCTCCGTCACTATTATCGTCCGATGCAACCGATGCACAGCGAAGAGCAATCTGTCTGAAGGGCGGAATGGACATACTGCAGCCGACGGTAACGCAACGATATAACAAACGACGAGTTTATGACGGATTCTCGGCCGCCTTGTTTTCAGCGATCGATTGATCACTTAATGTGAGATGCTGGCCCGTCCCGTCCATCCAGATTCGGACAGTAAGACGCTAAATTTGTGTCAACAATTTGTAGTCGACGCGACGGGCATGCATTTGTATCAACCAGCAGCAAACAGCTGCACTTAATGGTTCTCCGCTGGCAATACTGTCGTTTGGCATGTCGATCGTCTTCATTGCGATGAGTCGAATGAGCTGTACATTATTGGAGCAATCTAATCGGTTTCGGATGGAAAATAGAATCATCCCGCACCGGATCGGCCACGATGAGACGTGCAGGGAAATTAAATCCCATACGTCCATCCAGCGAACCGACGACCTAGCGTTGTCTAGCGTTGATGAAAAGAGGCGACAGAAGCATTCACAGATCGGACATTTGCTTAAACAACGCTTCTTCTCGTTCCCTGAGTGCTGCTGCTGCTGCTGCTTGGCATTTTAACACATCCATAAACATTCATTTTGAGCATGTTCATAGAGTCGAATGGCGTCGTTAGCACACTGCTGCTGCTGCTGCTGCTGCCACTGCACCGAATGCAATCGTAAACGTTAAGCTCGCTGTTTCGCTTTCCACCGCAATTCTAGCTCGCACATGCTAAAATGCACCGGGATAGCGGAACAACGTACATCAGCTGAAGAAAGAACTTAGATTTAACAATACTGTCGCTCAATAAACTCTCTATAACGCTTAACAAGCTACAACTGTCAAAGAGTTGCTACAAAGAGCTACAACTGTCCATGCTCTGCCGCTACATGCACAGTACACAGTTTCACAAGCATAAATCGATATGCACGGCATGGCAGCCCCACTTTCCTGTGCCTCCATATTCAGCAGTTCGTTCGCACATTCCAAATGGTTTTAATCTAATCGGTTCCGTTTTGAATCTAATCCGCGAACACACAAAACACTACCGCCGCTCCAATAGATGTCATGTCGATGCATCTGTGCCTGGGCCTGAGCACGATTTTATTATCCTTAGCAGTTCACGACACACAGGGAGGAGAGAAAAAAAATTATATTGTTCGCTGCGATGAAGTGTTTATGGGAAAATCCAATAGCAGTCCGCAGGATGGACGGAACGAGCTGTTATGCGTGGTGAGAAAATGCAACACACGCTAAGCGCTACGATGATGCAATCCGGCCGCGTTGTATCAATGCTCGGAGAATAGGGGTTCATCTGACGACTCTTCGATGCATTACCACCCTTGCTCTCGCTTTCACTCTCACCCCTCCCATGCCGCCCAGCAGTTCCGTTTGATCAATAGTGCAGCACAACACACAGAGCAGTGCAATTTCAATTTCAAATCAACCGATCAAAAGCAATCGCCTTCGCGCATCCGCTTCACTCCTGGCACACACAACCGAAGACATTGCAACACATTGCTGCCGGGAATATTAGTTGGGAGTAAATTGTAGTACACGAGCGAGCTCAAGAAAAAAAAAATCGTTCCCCCACTCTTTCTGCAGGATTGTCATCAAACACACAGACACACACAGAGCAAAGGAAAAACCGCTGGCACACTTACCCTGCATTTTCAGCCGCAGCAATTGACATGTGAGACTCATCTAAGAGCTGAAGGGGCGAAGGGCCCTGTGGAGGCGCGGGGGGAGCTGTAAGTCGCTCCGTGGTCGCTGATACGCCAGCCACCTGGAAGGAAGCGTGTGGAAAAGAACAGTGACAGTGAGAACACAGTGCGCAGCACATTACGAAACAATGATAAGAAATTGGCGACCAATTAAAAGAGCGAGCCGTCTGCGGGACGGAACTGTATGAAATATACGAAGAAAAACAGGAGGAAACGAACGGAAATACACACACGTAGCGCAACGACATTCGGAAGAAAGAAAACTCAAAGGGTTACACTCAACGAACAATTTTCAGATGTGCACCCCAACCAGCTAAGACATGATGATGGAAAAAAGAAGAGGGCTTTACACCCGGTCTACACCTCATCTCACAGTGTTCCAGTTGCATTTGCAACCGTTGTTTGGTGCAAGAAAAAGCTGGAAAGAGCGAGTAAGAGAGAGAGAGAGAGAGAGAAAAAGATCGCAAGGGATACTGGCACTCTTCTTCTTCTTCTACTCGCCAGCTCCCAGGAGGCAACCCGCCAGCACAGAAGCACAACGTGCAAAACTAGCCTTTGTTGGGAAAAAAAGGTGTGAAAAAGACCCCGCCGCGATTGCTGTTGCAGTCAGCATATTTCAGCGGCCTCGGCACAATGGTTAGTTAAGCTTCACACTCTGCTTTAGAGCGAAATAGTATGACTGGTTTTCTGTACACTTCTGCAGAAGCCGAGTGAAACCCCCTGCTGGCATTTGTGCTGGAAGACGCTAAATGAGTGGTGGTGGTACTGGTGGCACACAGAGATTAATTGTGACAAGGACCAGTTTTACCGACGGTTGAATTGCTTTTGCAAAGACAGCGCATTAAAAACATCCCATTCGGTGCTGCATAATTGCACACACCGAAGATGCAACTAGTTAAGGGATTGCGAGGGACGGATGGATTTCCCTTGCAAAAACACATGATCGGAAGGGTTTGTTGGATTTGCGCTGTTCCTTATTGCGTATGCAACACGCACACACACACACACACACACACACCCTTGTGCTAATTCGAAGCTGGTGGTGCTGGGTTATTACACAATGGGAGGAAGCAAATGTCGCTGCACGAACCGTGCGGGGCTGCAGCTAAATGTATGCAAAATATTTAAATGATGTAAAATGCAAACAGACGGTAAAGGCAAACATGGTTTCAGCACACTTGACTTTTGCAGTGTTTGAATGGGAAATAAGTTCCTGGGCGAGTCTTTCAAAAAAGGATCAGAAAGAGGAAAAACTTATTTTGTAGTCTCTTTTTCGAAAAGTCATGGATGTGACATCCTGCAGCACGGAAGAAACCCGCTTAATTTATCATTTGAATGACAACAAGAAGTAACCATTGTTAGAAAGATTTTTATAAGCGATAATGAGGGGGGAAACCAATATCAAAGCGGCATTATTTTCAAATACCATTTCGTTTAATAAAAATTTCGTTAAACCACGTAGGATTGTCAAGGAAACATAATTTACAAGGATTACGAAGCATTGTGAAAAACGACATGCTTAAATTTTTATAAAAACTAAACCTCATCCAATTATTACTTTTTTTTTTTGTTGTCGATATTATGTGCATCCTATTTATTGCAATTATGGAAGTTTTTTTTACGGTAGGTTTAGCAAGGAATGCTTATGTCAATTAGAAAATCTGATTGAATAAAAGCGTTATTGCAACTGTTCAGATGTAGTTCGGAAGAAGCATTTGCAAAACAGTCAATAAGGTTATTAAATTTGAATGATAAATGTGTAATCAATGCTCTACATTATCTAGAAAACAAAACCACCTTATGATGTATTTTGTAGGAAAACGCTTTAAAAATAAAGCATTTGAAGTCAGATTTTGCTCTGTTTCTAGAATCTCTCTCTTGTTGACGTTCCACTGTAATTCTTTAGCACACTATTCACATTGATTGCAAAAAAAAAGACAAACCAACCATAGATAAATAAACAATCACAGATATTATACAAAGCTCTGATGGATTGTGGTCAGAATCTGAGAGCTGTTGGTTAAAAAAACTTTAAAATGATAGAGCATTTGAGAAAACCTCAATAATACAGTAAATGCAAAAACCATCAAAATTCCTACGCAGTTTAGCAACTCTCGCATATAGCCCTTTGCGTTTGTCTAACTCATCTCGATTAGAAAAGAAATCGAAAAAAAAAATCTCGTTTAGCACATGAACGCACAAGACCTTTTACAAATTTCAAACGTACTGGAGGAGGATAAACATGAGTTTATATTCTCCTTACATGGTACATCGCAGAAAGTATGATGGGTATTTGGGTAACAGAAGCTTCCAGTAAATATTTTACAGAAGATAGTCGGAAGGAGTGATATAGTATGTTTCACACACCGAATGAAAACTTAATATAATTAATAGTATACAGTCATTCGTTATCCCATTCGTTCTTTTCTCCAAAACCTGTAGAGCTGAAAAGAAATAGTGGAACACAGCTTTCTGACAACATTTTCGAAAAATACATACATTCTGCATGATTCAATCCACCCAACCCGCAACCATTTCGCTCGGTGTAACTGTTGTTAGCGGGCAAAAATAAACAAATCATCGGATCGTGTCTATTTTGATGCCATGCAGAGAACACTAACTCCCCTTCCCAATCTTCCCTTTCCCTTCCCACAGTCCCACCGACCGTTCGCCGGTCAGGAAAATGACGATTTCGAGAAAGTTTCCCTCTAATGGTGTTAGTTAAAATCTATCTTTGCTAAATCGTCACACTCCCACGAATTAGCGTGGAAAACAAAACCGGGCAAGCAGGCAGGCAAAGTAAATAATTTGACGGCGACGACGATGCTGCACACACTCACACGGCAGTTCGAGGTGTGCAAAACGATCAGAAAAATCACGCTTCACTGTTCAAGGTAACCTTCGTTTTCGAGAAATAGCAAGGGAAGAAAAAAAGTGAAACAAGCGAAACTCAACGGCAGCCCCACCATTTTCGCTGCTTCCACCACCCCAACCCCCCAAAAAACGCATACACACTCGGGCACCCCAACACAGGCACACTTAAAAAATAATGTAGTGCGGAATGAGGCTTAATTTGCTATGCTTGCCCCGCCGCACATCCTGGTGCGGACAAAGGTACGGCCCTACGACGACAGCCCGTGCGCACACGCCATTTGCTGTGCGACGAAGGCAATCATAACTGCCTTCTGCAGGCGCTCGCGGGGAAGCGAACGATCGTGAGAGATCAAGAAAATCCGAAAACCTTCCAAACCAATCATGTGCACAGCGAACTGGAACAGCGAGCAATTATAAAAATCCCTGCTGCATACACACACGTTGGGTGAGTGTGTATGCTTTTGTGCTTTTGCTTGCTGTGTGGTTTTGAGCTGTCTTTTACACCGATCCATTCAATGTTTGCAAGAAGAACAAAAAAAACACATTGAAGAACATCGCCATTTAAAACTCCTAGATGCACTCGGGCGAGACGTGTTTAGTGAATAATTGACGAAATACTTAATAGACTTTTAATGGGTAGGAAGTCAAACGCAAGCACATACCGGGGCAAGGAGAACGGCTGTTTACTATTTTAACAGGTTCATCATCGGATCTTTGCATTTTGAAGAACTGCTTTTATAGCAAGATAACAGAAAATAGGAGCGAGCAGTGAAGTTTGGCGAAGAAACATATGAACGTAACGTCCAACGAAAATGCTGTATTCTAAATGTTCCAAATTGAAATCTCCTAGTTATTTGCTCTAGAAAAAACGTAGTAATATTGTGAAACACAATTTGTCAAAACAATATTCGTTAGATTAATTTTTGAATATTCATAAAAGAATGTTTTTTTTGGTTCCGTTGCATGCTCTTTTCGTAGATATTCTGAATTAAATTAAATCGTAAACAAAAATTGAGGATTCGAGCTTTTGTATAAACACTGAGTATCAAAGAAGCGTCATTATATGACTCTTGAAATGAAATTTAAATTTAAATTTAAATTGATTTAAAAAGTTCACAACTAGTATAGGTACAAAGTAATATTTGCACAACAAAAAAATGTGGGGTCATTACGTGAGGAATACTGCTTAGTATTTTTTTTCTAATGTAACATATAATACAACAATATAAGCTTGTTTCAAAAAGGCGATAGGCCCAGAAATTTGATATTTTAATAAATTATATACAATGAAAAGTTGTTGCTTTCAAGAAAAACCATGAATCCTTAAAAAAACAGAAAATATTTAGGTTTATCGTACAATCTAAAGAAACTTTGTTCAACTATGTTTGCCTTTTGTTGAATTTTAGTAGTTAAGATAATGTTTACTGTAAAAATGTTCGTTTCAAATATGTTTAATGGTATTTTGGATATTGGCAATAAACGTTGAACCAAAAATTGTAATGCCAAGTACTGAGAAGTACGTTGAAGCCATTAAATAAATATTATCCCAACATTTTATAAGCCATGGGACTCATCATGGGACTTAAAGGTAAAATTTGATAAATGTTTGAAGCGATAAAATCTCTATTTAAATAATCGTACAACATTTTGCTGTTTCAATGATAAACATTCAATTGCAGTTTTGCTATCAACTTTCCTCTTTGAAGCTTCATCCATCCATACATATTAGATTCACAATGGCTGTACCAGTGCCTGAATGAAAACAAATTACCATTAGGCATCAAATTGCATGTAGCGTAATAATTAATATAATGTTCTGAAATAAACAGTTTAAAATGTAACAAAAAAATAGATTAGTTATCTATGATCATAGCATGATAACCAATTTAAGCAACACACTTCCTAGCTTCCAGACACCATTACCCTGATGCACTCTTGAGAATCAGTTACATTTATTTTTTCTACATATTTATAAAACTAAACAAACACCCATCCCTGCGATCTTAAAAAATCTCAAACATTGTAAAACCGCCCATAAGACCAAATGTTGGGCTCATAGGCACAGCTAAATGCATTAAACCGTCGTTCACATCCTCCATCCCTGCGATCGTTTCCAAGCTGGAAGGATAAAGCTTTTGCTGCACCGGCGGCCAAGTCGTACCCAAACACAAACATTGCGCTTGCGTAAACACACTCGTTTTAGGAGATAAACAAAACCAAACACTGCCTAGAGCCTGCAGGGACGTAGGAGCGGACACAGAACGATAAAGAATAAAGATTGTCGCATGTGACACAGACCATACTGGCCGGGCATCCGTACGTGTATGAGCATCCTTTTTCCTTCTTTTACCACCCCATCACCAAAAAAAAGCAACCGTAACGAAGCACCACCAGAAAAGTGGAGAAAAACGAAACGAGAACGGAGAAAGCGAAAGTTGCAGATGTAATAATAACACAACGCGCAGGACACACGCCAATACCCACCAGGTCTAACGAGTAATCCCAAATTTTGAAGCACTAAGGTAAACAATTCACCAGCGAAGAATTTTCCGTACACACCGGCGGGCGGTATGCAGGGAAAGGCGGAATATGCACCGCACTGCTGCGTCGCCGGCACTTTGGGCTTCAAAAAGCCAGGAACGAAGGAACGAAACACAATCCGCTCGCGGACACACAGGCACGCAGCGATCACCGTAACCGTAGGACGTCGGGAGGGAAGATGAAATGCAACACACACACACCAACACGGTCGTGTACGATCGCACACACGCGGAGGCACACAGGATCCTCGATTTACAACCCTGTTTTCTCGCGGAAAGCGCGGCACGAACGGGGAAGGGCGGCTGTTGTAGAATTATTTAATCACTCGCTTCTTCCTCGCCGCTCACTGCACTTCTAGAAATAGAAACGCGCCTTGCGCATGCGCACAGGACACTTTCGATGGCGCACACAAACACACCAACTTTACTCTCTCTCTCTCCCCCAAACACACGCACACTAGATCGCGTATAAGTAACACGAAAACACAAGCACAAGGTAACCGATTGCACAGTGTAAACGTGACGATGATCCTCACTGATAACGGCGCACCTTCCTAAGAGCACCAAGCACGGGGCGCCCAAGGATACACTCTTCAGCACAATCACCACTACCAAGCCACTTTTCACTTTACTACTTTTATATCTTTTTTTTTTTTTTTAATATATCATTCAACAATTTCCATTAAAAATCACGGCCACTTTTTTCGTGTACTGGCATCATCATCATCTTCATCAACATCATTACTGCATCACAGAAACTTTGCATTTCGCGCACATTTACGCACTCACATGATAGCACCTTCACCATGTAACAACAACATGCCTGCAAACGGGCGGGCGAAACATCGAAAAGGAAGAAAAAGGTAGGAAAAATAAAGTAACATTCGGAAGACCGATACTAACAAACAGCTTCGGCAGACGGTTTAAAAATAATTCAAACAACAAGGAACAGCGTGTTGTTAGCGGGACAGGTTACCGAGTTGCGCTCGGCGTATGGGGAAGTTCGTCCAAGTGAATCACTGCCTCACCATCATCGTCTCTACAGAACACTCAACAGAACAAACAAACCCCATCACTAAAAAAACAAGCTCCAATCAAAAGGGATATTTGTTAAATTTCGACCCATTGCCAATTAAAATAATTCGCTGCGTATAGTCGGCAGAATGTGAGTAATGCTTTTCAGTGTGTTTGGATGTTTGAATTTTTTTTTTTTGGTTCGCCCTCGTTCCGCTTATCGAAGCAAACGAACAGCACAATTTAGCGACAGTTAGCGATCGGCGGCACCGTACTTGTAAACTATAATATCTGATCTGCAGCGATCAACCTACTCATCGTTTGACGCAATATCGAACAAACACAGCATAAGAGCAAAACAGAAGGAAAACAATAGCAAAGATGGCAAGGGAAGGTGATGAGTGATCGGTGGGGTTTTGCGAATGAAGAATCTCCACCACAGAGTCGATATGATCATCATGGGACTTGGAAGAATAAAAGCCTCTCGAAAAAACGCCCTCGAAGAAGAAGGGCCGGAACGCGATCTTCGCCGTCATCGGTCGTCGTTGCGATCGAAAAGCGGGTTTCCCTCCCTCCCCCTCTCCTTCTTGTCAGCACAAAATATTCCTTCTTTGCGCGTTTCAGCAGATCGCTCCGAATCAACCCCTAGCGGTGTGGCTCCGTTGGTATTTGTGTAACACTCAGTGTGCACGTCTCGCTCTCCTTGTCACTCTTTTTCTTAAATTCGCTTAGCCTTTTCTTCGTGCCATCCTCCTCTCTTTCTTTCTCACCCTCTCTCACTCTTTCCCTCCACGTACTTGTGTTGCCTCTTCCGTTCGCGATTGCGTCGGAAAAGCTTGCACGCAGCAGCAGCTCGGCGGCTCTCTACACTTATAAAACGCAAACGATTTCTCTTTCCAACCACTCGCCTCTGCCTCTGTGTGTTGGCTTCACCTTGCGCCTGTTTCTTTAAAGCATGTACATACACATACACACATACGTAGGTACAGCATTTAGCACTGCTTTGCACATTTTATAACGCACTTAGGAGGGTTTTTTTGTTGTAGCCTGCTAGAGATGTAGTTCTGGTTGAGTTTCTTGGGCTGCTGCCTGCTTCTTAAGGTTTTCTTCCCCTCCTGTGCGCCCTGTGTCCGTCCCATCCGGTTCTCCGATTTCTCCGGTGGCTGTTGTGCAACAGGCCGGACACAGATGACGTGTGCCTTGCATCCCTCGTCCCACCAACATCGTCAAAGGGAACGCATTAAAAGAATTAAAAAAATATTTCTTCACAAAGTATCTCACAGAATCAAGCACCAACTTTTATGTTTTTCGTGCTAAGGTAGAAAGAACAACATTTTAGCTTTCTCCAAAACACAGAACTACCAACGTAACGGGTATTTATCGCTCCACAAGCTTTCCCAAACGTGTTTCGCTGCTTTGTTTTGTTTTAAATAAAATAATTTTTCAAACGCCACCTCACCGGCAACAGGAGCGTGATGTGACCGCCGCTCAATTGCAAAACTTTCCTCAAACCTAGTGTGTTTTCTGAGCCCCTCCAGAAAGAGCATGTCTGTGCACATTATTGTTTTCAAAACAGGAGGAAACCACAGTTAAGCTAACGGCGGCAGTAACACGTTTTGCGTATTTTTTTTTTCTTGCTACGCTTCTTCCCTTTTTCCTTGTGCGTCTCGCGCTAGCTGCATCATATCAAATGCACACACCACGATAACCGACCATCCGTCCTTACTCCCCGCCCCCCTTCCTCCATGTGGTGCGTATTTGGCTTGCCCTAGGGCACCGTAAGGGCGACGGGAGACAGAGAGGGGTTGCGTTTTTATCGTGGTCGGATGCGATGCGGTGTGACTCTCCACTACAGAGCAGCAACGCTGACGATGTCGATCCTACGGAAAACGACAGTAAAGCACGCAACTCTAACACAGCACAACAGGGAAGGTTTTAGCGCTTTGGGAGCGTTATTTTTTTGTGTCAAGTTACAATCCTCAGTTTGGCCGAACGGTTTGGCGAGTGCAGGAAGAAAGTTAAATAGTTGAAAAAGGGTCAGGAAAAATAAATATACATTTGTTTGGGCACACCGTCACACGCACGCAACACTCAATGTTACGTTCCACCGATAAGAAAGTCGTGCATAATCCGGTGCTGTGCTGTGTTTGCATCGCAGCCAAACACACCACCTTTTAAATAATCTCACCAAAAGGCAACACATGCACTACGGAATTAAGGTAACAAAAGCACAATATGATTTTCACCAGTACGTCTCTCATACATGCGTGAAATTGTACAACTGTTTTCATTGGTGTAGAGGTTGGCTTCTTGAGAAGAAAGCAGCACTACTACTAGAAATTTTATCACTTCCCGTCGCTTACACTGATTGGATTCGATCTCCACCGGCACCATCTTGTGCAGAGGATGCCCTCCGTACCTATCAATTAGACCGCCAAGCAACTCCATCCAACCAGCGTTAAGATCACAATATAAAGCTCCCGTTTGTTCATCGTGAACCTTTTCTAGAAACGTGCACTTCCCCCTTCATCATCATTTCACGAAACTGTTTTATCGCGGGACGTTTTGTTTTATCTTCTTATCTTGAAGCTCGTTGTCGCGCGAAGTATCTTAACAGGCTGAATACAAACACCATCGCACTAATAACGATGGACGATCTTTTTTCGTCGTTGCCGTCAGCATTATCATCACCACCACTGATGAAGAAGCTGATTTAATGGTTGATTTGATTGAATCGAAATCACACACCAGCGCGTCTAATTTATAAGGTTCGAATTAAAAAAAAAGCAATTAATTATTACCATTTGCATTTGCCAGAGGAGAAAACGAAAAAAAACACAACCCAATCTATTACACAATAAAAAATCGTGGTAGCAGATTCATTTTCACCAACTCATAACTCACAATCTTTAGTATTTGATTTTTTCCTCCTAACTCCGCTGCTCAACCATTAATCACGTCACAAATGTTTCACCAATCCGGTCTCGCTTAATCATAATCATAGCAAAACAACGACGACACAAAGACAGCGACAAAGAGAGGGATGTGAAAAGGGTGGGAGAGAGAGAAGGTGAAAAGAGGGCATATGCATGCAAACCCTGGACGGAGACCTTCTTCTTATCAGTTATCACCACCGACCGGATGAATACGGACACACATCAGACCGCCACGGCCTATCGTTGGTGGGTATAGAGAGCCGACTGTGCAAGCTGCGTCTGTCAATCGAAAATCGCGATTGGATGCGGCTACAGTTTTGCGGCAGTGATCGGTGGTCAGTCAGACCGGGCAAGAGGCCGTCCCGCGGCACACACTGTTTCACCTTCAATTACGCAATAAAATGGGCGATCGATGCCGCTTTCCGTGTGAATAAAGCACACTCATTCACGTGAATACGAAAAACAGCAACGAGCAATCATACTCTGGCAGTTGTTGCTGGAATAGTTGATGGCAGAAGCTGCCCATGTTGCTGCGTAATATGCTCCTGTAGCTCTGCGGTCACCACTCCCCCCCCCCCCCATAACCTCTCTCCCTCTCGGGGAGGGTGCATTTTTGCATGTACTGGCTACCAACTTTCACACCACAAACGTGAAAGAACGGAAGTTTTGCGTTCGTTTCGAATCAACACCATTCCACAACACGGCGCAACTCTCGCTAGCCCGTAAAACTGTTGAGGTTTCGCTATGACGCACAGCAGCACCAGCAACAACATCACACACACCCACACAAACACGCACACAGCCACACAAACAGTGGAATGTAATGACAACAAGCTGGAAATTGGTCGTCGAAACACTGCCACACACTCTGCACCGGGGGTCGCACGTTCGGTTTGCAGCACACTAAATGCGTGCAGGGTTTTGTTTTTTTTTTTTTTTGTAAGTTGGGCAGCCAGTCAGCCGGCCGGAGCACAGGATCGATAGGAAAATGCCGTCCCTTATTATTGCCACTTTTTCCACACCATACACCCGAGAATAAAGGATAAAGCGCAACCGAGAAGGGATTGGCAGCACAAGAAGTACAGAAAATCAACCCTAACAAACGCCACCCGGACAGCAAGAACGGGAAACGTCACCGTGCACGATTTTTCACCAACCCGGCACGAAAACTTTTTTGTGGATTTTATTTTTAACACAAACAAACGCTCACACTCTGACGCGGTAGTGGCCACTGCACTAGAGGTACACGCCAGGCAGGCCAGCATCGGAAGGAAGTTTCGCGAAAACGTACACAGCACGCACGGTAAGTGTGACCGCCCCTCACGAAATGTGAACTCAAAATGAGCGATTCCTTTCCGCTGCGAGCGTTGTACGCGTACACGACACACGGCACTCAGCCGAACGTGTTTTTCAAGGTGTGCGTGAGTCGCTCAGCAAAAAAGCTGCCGCTGGTGGTGAGTTCTTGGAATTGGGAAAAAAGCTCGTCGGGGTTCCAATATCACCCACCACCCTCAACCCCTATTTCAACTGAGGGTGTGTTTGTGTGCGCGTCCTCGCAACAGGACCCAACCAGCAAGCGAGCTACTGCTCCGGAGAGCTTTCTGTTTTGTTGCGTTCTGACCCTGTGCCCGTTTCCAATGGGGTGGCCGTAGTCGTCGTCGCCGTATACAGCAGTGTCTTCTCCATCATACAAGCTTCTCTTCCTCGACGTCCGAAAGTCGGATGACTTGCAGGCACCGCCGCCGCGATGGTGGCCCCCAAAAGTAGAAAAAAAACCTCGCACAAACCAAAAGCATTAGAACAGCACAGCCACAGAAGGTAACCAGTTTGCGTCCCACAAACACACAAACAGAAACCCACTACCCGATGTTAGTTTGCGTGCAGTGTGCGGCAGATTGCGAACAAGTATGCGTGCCATAGCTGGCTGTGGTGGCACTGGTGGGGATGGAGAAGGAAGGGGGGAATTATGGTTGCTCACTGGCGGTACCGGAACACTCCCGAGTGTGCGGCGCGACGTGCCAAAACAGAGTAGAGAAGAAGAGGATGAATTTGTGGAGTCGTGAAACTGCGGAAACGATTTTTTTTTTTGTGGATGAGGGTTTGAAATAATTGGCATTAGATGTTTCCATTAGATTAGACATGAGTAAACGATGTTTCGAACAGTCGGAAGAACATATGGCATTGTATTGCCGGGAGGAGCTTTTATAGGTGCCAAAGATGATTAACAATCAAGTGGAGGTAGATTGTGTTTTAAAGTATTGGATCTTTATCATTGTTGAGCGACTCGTCTTTGTTATTATAGCAGGAGGTACAGCCATTCTCTATATTCTTATAGAGTCGAAAGAATTATAAATCGAAAGAAGATTGGATTCCCATCACGTTACCTTCTTAGAGATATAATCCTAGATGGGTTATCAGATGTGCAAAAATATTTTTAAGGTTCTAAATGTCAAACTCTTGCATATTTGAGGCTTTGGAGCAACTTCATAAAATAAATAATGTTTCTTTCACAAACCCAAGAGCACTGTTTTAAGAAAAATGGAGGGCATAGTTGAAATAGTAAATGTACATCAATGACTCACAGTCATCCCTCCTCGAGATCACCCGCTGGCAGAGTGATGTGGAATGGTGACATACCTAAAACGAAACAGAACAAAGATGTGCTATTTAGTAAACACCGATGATGACCACAATTGCTGCTATTAGTAAAGAATCAAGCACTTTCATCACGCGCTTTCTGTCGCACTGAAGTGCATCAATGCGCAGTGCTACAACTTCATATGATTTATTACTATTTATAAGCCACTACCAAGAACACTATTACGCCTTTTTGCTGAAAGGTCAGTTTGCGTGCATGCCGTCGGGCGATAATTTACGGCATTATTTTCTATCCGATTTTGCGAAAGCGATGAACTAACTGCATCGTGCACGCGGCACAGAGAACAGCACAGTACGCGCTTCTGTTGCCATTCCAGCACACCCGTCATGTTTCTTCTGAAATTCCGTCAAGACTTTGCCGTGCACCGTGAGTGGCGCCTCCATCACAAAGAGAGGTAGAGATAGTAAAAGAGAGAGAGAGAGATTTTCTTTGTGTTTGTGTGGCTGGCGGAACGGTTGATTCGGAGCGGATTGCATCATTTCCAAATCATGAGTGCCTTCACTCTCGCCCAGTGGGCTGTTTTCTATTTCTCTGCACGATGACCACTGTATGGGGATCTCTAGTAGACCAGAGTACCAGTTGAGGCGATCTCCGGATCGGGCGGCAGATGAAGCTCCAAAAACTGACCAAACAGAAAAAAATCGCTGATCTCACACGTCCAAAGCAGCCCTCAACCATCAACAACGCAGTGCAAAACGGGCGAGACACAACACTGTGGCGAGAGAGTGCGCCTCCACAAGAAACTGGTTTCTTCTACGCAGCCTCAAGGCAATGTACAGCAGCGTGTTTAGGGGGGGAGGAGCAGAAATGTGAGCAATCACGTTACTGTGTCGAGATGCAACAGAGCAGTGACGATCACCGCTGGTACCGTCGTAGTTCGTCTAGGAAGGAAGCATTGTGGCCGTTTGCTAATGATAATGAAGATCACATCAGTGATAATGGTAATGGCCGGTAGCGGCCAACATGCGCAACACCACCCTCCCAGACTTGAGCCACCGCTGCCACTTCTGCTGCATTTCTGCCTTCGTGGACATTTTTTTCTCGCTCAATGACATTGGATCTTGGTGGGACGGCCGGCGGGATGGAGAGGAGGTCCTCTCATCGTCGTCGTCACATTACAATATAGCCATCTCCAACCGCGCCGGACATGCACATCGGACGCAAAACACGAAATGCAAATTGCTTCGACAAACGGCGACAATAACCTCTCTTTTTCCCTCGCTCGCTCTCTATCCCTATCGCTTTTTATTCTGAATTGAAGAGCTGTACCAGAGCAAGAGGTAAGCAGACAAACACACGGTCAGAGGAAAAACGAGGCAACGAAAAAACAGTGCAATGTAAAGCTGCATCCGCACGCGTCGGTATGCAAACACTTTGCCAGAAATCGATTTCTTAAGGAGTGGTACTACAGCAAGCGCTCTAATCGCGGGGTAGAATTAATGTGTTGAATCATTCAAATTACAATTACACTGAAACATGGAAGATATCAGCATTTTGTCAAAGTTCCGAAATTTAAAGATCGTGAGATTTGGATAATATATTATTCCAGCATAAGTTGCAGATATTTACAGATATTTTCTTTTGTGGCAATCATTTGATGAATGAATTGATCATTTCAGTCAAAAAAGAATGTAATATCATTTTTCGTTTTATATTGTCGGCATAAGTTCATTTTTTCATCTAACATCCAACATACTCTCGAAATGAAAATTTTGTTTTAGATCATAACTTTTATAACTGATCATTGCACGATACACAATTGCAGCTTACCTATTTCCAAACTTAGATTTTTTTTCCGAAGTGCGAATAATTGGATGATTTTTTTATATTTTTTAAATTCCATTATGTACCAATGCACTTGCAATTTCAGTTGAATTTTTTTCAATTAATTTGATTGCTTTTCAGTTTGGTGTTTGATTAGCACTTGCAAATAAGAATCGCTTTTTTTAAAGAGTCCTTGAAAAAGCATGCCTATTAAAACTATCCTTGATATTTGGTATGCAACAGAAGATCAATTTGTGCATTAGTTCAATAGAGAATAAATTCACAATTAGTAAACTATACAACCCACAATCTTTTACCAACCTTTGCCCAATTCCCTTGAGTATTCTCTTTTACTTAAAGTTAAAAATGTACAGAAGCAAGTTTGCCCATCATGAGTTCAAATCTTAAAAGGATTGAGAACGGCCCATAGACAAAGCTATCCTGCTAAGGGTACATCAGTCAGTCCCAAAATAGCCAGGCCCATAAGAGGCTTAAAGGCCATACCTTGAACGACTACTGTTATTGCGCCATACAAGAAGAAGAACTACTTTACCAAGATGCAATAAAAATTACAATAAAATTAATTTGTCATGTTATTGCGAGCAAAACACAATCGCCTGTCTTTCGTATTTAAAGATGTCAGAAACTCAAGCTAACATGTTCAAACTAAGTTCTCCTCCTGCCTCTCGGGTGTATGAGTACGAGAGTGTGTGAAACCTCTGCACCTTGCCAATTCCCCTTTAATTAATTGGTTTTAATATATGCGCATTATTAAATCGCGCTCGGGGAGGGCACACACGAGGGCACGCACTAGGACGCGCACGTACGCAGAAGAACACAGATAATCCAATCTCTGGACTGCTTCCCACTTCTCGCCCGCCAACCACACCCATCCAGCCACACGCTAGAATGCACAACAATCGCTGGTGCACTTTGCATTCGTCTCTTGCCTTCCTTCCTTTTTCTTCAGCTTCAAATAAAGAATATTCACACCCAATCGATGCACTTGTTTTGCTCGCTGCTGCCCCCGTGTGGATGGGGATGAAAATTGAAACATAACCGTTCTATGTGTGTGTTTTTTTTTCTTCCTTTTTCTCTTCCGTTTCTTGTTTTATTTCCTTTTAAGATTATGGATCGCACAACACTCAATCTCAGTACTCTAGAATGCTGCTCTTCATGTTGTATGTATCTCACTCCCACACCAATGCTTACTATTTTAGTTTGTTCCTTTCTTCCATTAATGCAAACACACACATGCAAAGACGTGCATCATATGCTACACGCTTTCAGATGCGCCCATTATTTAAAATACCGACGAATCGTGCGGCTTTTGTTACACGCACATAGAAGGTGTGCAGCAGCAGCAGGAGAAGCTAACGGTACAAGAATATGCATTAAGGATTATTATTTTGGGAGGAGCGAAATTAAACAACATTAGACTTCGGGAACGATAATGGGATGCAAATCATACGCAATTGGTTTCCGAGAACAGTTAAATCGATTCTCCAACACAAGCGCACGATAAAGCTGGACGGAGAAGCTACATTGTTATTAACACCGAACAACATGCAGGTGAAGAACACGCACTTGACGTCCCGGTGAAGGTGTAGACGAATATTGATAGTATGATTTAACATCTCGTTTGTTTAGACAACCAATATGGTAACAATAATTTTATCAAAAAGCTTGCCCGTCACTACGGTAATAAAAAGAATATCAAAACTGTAGGGTTCTATAATTGACCTAATACGGTCCATAGCGTTAAAAAGACCTCATACGGCCATAATCTACAAAAATCTGGCATCAAATAAATGGTTAAATATACGGAATAATCAGGGTTTTCGAAGGCAGTTTATATGTCCCAATTTGCTTTTACAGCTATCACAGCCACAGGCTTAATGTATATTAAATTGTTTTAATTGTTTTGGCTTTTTTTGTATCATCCATGACAGTGATAAAAATTTCGGGATTTCAGGAAACTTAATTTCTTGAACAAAACGTATTCTTTTTCTGTTAATCGTGGAGTGCCTGCTACTGTTTGGTAGCAAGTGCCAAAAGAAATTCAAAACACAAAAACGTTTACATACGCACTTTCTTTTAAAAACTTATGTTTATTAAGTTCTTTCATGCTTCGTTCCTATCATCACATTGACAAGAGCAAAACCATTAAAACCAAAAGAAATAGAGCGCAATGCACTATACAGCTAACGTGATCTACACTAGCGCCCTCTTGTGGCGTCTGTATGATCCATAAAATACAAAACTTAGCATTATTTTTCGCTGAATCTGGCTGGAAAATTTTATTTTTATATTTACCAAGCAACAATAGGTGCATTCCATGCTTGTTTTACATCTCTAAATGATGAAAAATAAGTTTGATATCAGGATTATCTTAAAAGTGTAAGAACGAGTTAAAACAGTTTTAGACAACTGCGGCTAGCTGTCAACAGATTGCAAAGTTATAAAGTGTAAAACAAATTTATACTAGTGAATCATGCCCCATGTTTTCTAGCTTCTAAAATTGAACAGTGAATTATCTAGCCAAAATGATTTACAAGTTTAAATGTTACCAATCAATAAAAAGGGGTTAGACAAAAACCCCTATAAAAACTAAATTTGACCTGCTTGAGTGTTGGAACCTTATCGGATTATCTTAGAAAATATACTTGAAAAAAATAAACGTGATATTGTACAGTAGTTCAAATACATCTCACAAACCTGCAAACTTACAACAAAATACGGCCTCCAAATGTAAGGTTAAACACTATTAGATCCATTTCAGCCCCTCGTGAAGGAGAAAAGCGCACACGATCGGAAATGTTCACAAATGCAGCAGTATTGAGCGATTGCAAGAAAAGTACACTTATGTTCAACGGTTGTAGCTGAAACTCCAACAACCGGTAGACACCAGGGGGAAGAGAAAGAAAGGTTTCTCGCTGGTTTTATTAACATTTTTCTCATGGCGCACACGTATAGGCCGACTGCTGCCAGCGGTTTTGCTGGTTAGGCCATATAAAATAACGGATTCCAAACGTTTCTTCTCTCTAGCTACTTCCACGCCCCTATGCCCCAGCAGCATGCCAGAACATTAACATATTTCCCCTCCCGATGGTTTACTTCTCAGTGGCGCGCACTTGCTGCTGCTGCTCCTGCTTCTGCTGGTTGGTGATGGTTGGTGCGCGCCGCGAAGCATTCACGATTGTTGGCAAATTAAAAAATTTTAATTCACAGCATGATCACAAAGCTTGTGCACTCTCTCCCGTACGACAAGCAGCAGTGGCAGCAGCAACAGAAGCACGACGATGCATAGTTTATGCTGTTTTATTATTATTTGTGTGCACATCATCGACCGTCAGCACCACCTTCACCACCACCTTCACAACCACTTCATTTGATCGCGCACACGTGTGCGTAAATCTTCTAGGTGACTGAAGACGATAGAGAAAAGCAGAAAGAAAGGCAACAAAACACGCTCATCGCTACGCGAATATGGGCCAAGCAGTACAACAAACCGGGTGGTAAGTGGGAAAGCGAACGAGACATTTCCTCCATCTACATTGGGGGAAAAAAAGGAAAGAAAGGGAAGAGAGCAGAGCGGTCGATGCAAAAGATTAGACTGTAAAATAGTTATTCATATCTCGTATGCAGTTACGCGAATTGATGCCGAAACTTGTCAGACGAACAAATAAACGACCCTGCGCTACACCGAAGCGCGGCTGTGTCTGTGTACAGGCAGGAGTTCATTGAGCATTCAATACGATGCTGTGCGATGCTGATCCGCGTTGTGGCAGGCGGTAAGAAATCATCTTTGTGCAATGAAATGTTAATTATATTAAAACAAAATAATGTCCAGCGTTCGGGAGTGTGAGATGGGAACAATACTTGCGCTAGTGAAATATTTTGCGACAATTTAATGGACAATTGTTGAGATAACTTTCAATCTACAGATGATGACTCTCTTTCGATCACCTGACAGATCTAGCACGTGTCAGGGAAATGTGTGCACATGAGCGGAAAGCATTATTTTCTATTTGCTTGGATCTCTCATTTTATTATTAAACGTGTCTAAAGCGCTCTGCACGCTTCTTGGAACTCATTTCCCAACATAAGCAAGGAAAACAAAATATTGATAAAATAATTTATACCACCACCAGCATTTTTGGTCACTTTTTTATTTATTTTTAAACAAAATGAAACTTGCTACCTAAACCTTACGTATATAGTCAATATTTTGTAATAAGTTAAACGACCCAATCTTATCCACCAGGAAAGTATACGAAAGGAAAGAGAAAAGAAAGCATTTCGGTTTTTCCCACGAGACAAAAATGACGCTAAAGCGATCTACATGCTGCTTACATCCATGTATTATTTTACATTTGCTTGTAACAAAATAAAATGAAAAAAAAAAAAACAACGCCACGTGTTCAATAATTTGATACGATTTCACTAGTTCGAAGAAAGTAAACGATCTCTTGGTGTGTCGGTTAACCCGTCCTATGGATATCTCGATTAAAAAGTAGCAAACATGATTATATTTCATCCAGCTCGTTGAATTGCATTCAATAAATTGACATTAAAATGTTCAAAATTCAAACCAATTCAAATTTTACTTGGTGCGAATAACTTTACCGGGAATCTTAGTTTATCTCATTCACTTGACTCAAGGAACGCTTTAACATGAAAACATTCATTATTTTTTTTTCATGTTTTTCAAGATGTTTAGGAACATTAGATTACAACCAGTCAACTCTGAGGAACATGCCATCCAAAATATTCGACATTAGACAAATTTCTGTTTGTTCTAAACAACAAACTATTGATGAAGTATTAATCAAAATAGATTTTTAAAATATGTTCATTGATTAACACTTATTGTTAACTTCACTCTTAAATCATGCAGGTTTGTATTGCTTATTATAGACATACTCATACCTCGTAGTTGGATAGTCTGTCGCAACTACATCCTGTCGTGCCTTCACCACCGGACCGTCCTTTGTGCCATAAGGTTATTAACGATTTTTTTAAATTATTTCATCTTAGATATTCTTTTTCAAGGCAAAACTACACAGAATCTTACAAAAAAGGATGCTAAAAAAATTGTTCATCTCAACAAGAGACATTATCAATGCAACATTGAGATTAATTTACCGCCTTATCAAGCACAGACACCTTAGAGGCGAACGGATTGTAACACAGCTCTGAAGAACTTGTAAACCAGACGCAACCACTATCAAATAACGCACCACTATCGCTTGCTGTTGGCACAAATTCATCAGACACACGGCACTGGTAAGAATTGTGACGACCGAGCTCTATTGAAATAGGACGAAAAGAGAATAACAAGAAAAGTAGACGAACGATACCCTTAACTGTATCGCGAATGCGATCGCTTCGAAAAGGAATGCACTCGGGCTGAGTGCGCGGAATGCGCACGGAAACGGAAACGTGTGGAGTGTTTTGGAGATAAAAGTGCTATTTTTACAATACATCCTCACTATCGGCAAGCTATCCGTGTTGTCTCGGATTCTCCCCATAGACCGTGTACGATCGTTTGCTAACAGGCAACGCAAAAATACGGCCACTTCTGATACAAGGTAGTTGCAGTGCCTTGCCCTAGAACTGACAGAAGGGAATGAAGAATGCAAAAGGAAAAATTTGTGGACGTGTTAGTGATCGTATCATCTTGCATGTTAGTCATTGATTTAGAAGTATTGAAAGAATTTTTTTTCTGTGTTATTGAGATTTGAAATTATATTAAAACAAATGTTTTAATGACTTTGACTTTTAAAAAAGTAACACGAAAAAAATAACAAATTTTCCATTATTAGACAATAAATAAGAATAGATAAGAATAGAAAAAGTAGCGAATTTAAATCTAGAATCAATATTACTAGACAAAAATTGAAGTGAATTGAAACAGATAGGAAGAGGGCCCATCTAACGACCTAACTGAGATCTGCCGATCAGTGTACGGATAGGCAATGCGCCGTCCACTATAGAACGATGAGACAGAGCAGCAGCAGCAGCAGCAGCGACCGATCGATAAACGGCCATGAGGCTTCGGAGGACACTTAAAGGAAAGGATTCTTGTGCGAAACATACACATGGTACACGGTTGCAGCAACAATGTCTGCAACCGAATTTAATCTCAAACGAGACACGGAATGGTTGTCTGTGTCGGATCATCGTGTTTTTTCCCACTCTCTCTCTCTCTTCCCTGCATTGCCCACGATGGAATGGGAGCATTCTTTTTTTTCGCCAACCATCTGTCGTTTGGCAGAAAGGACAGTGGAAGGGTACGACACGAAGAAAGGGAGACGAAAAAGCACTGTTCGTTCCTACCACCGTTGAGCAACATCTGATGGGTTTGATAGGCTGCCAGAATTGGTGGGCATAACAAGACACTCGCTCAACACGTCACCGATGAGGAATTCGATAGCACACACACACAGACCACACCACCTTCAACCGAGAGCAGGAAACAGCTCCAGACAAAACCGGAAGCGAAGCGGATTTGATAAAGCGAGGAAAAAATATCGATTCGAAGATAGTTGCTCTGTCTTGAGCGGAGCACACCGTTGATATGCAATATAAAACTGAAGAAGTATTATTTGAATTTAAAAGTTTAAACCACTGCTAATTGCCATTACTATTGAAACAAGTTAAGCGATTGTACAGTTCGCAAAGATTTAACAAAGATTACCCCACACGGCAACGGGGCTGGCGGGGAATTCATTAAAACCTCATCATTCATTTTAAACACCTTGCAAATAAACGCTGCAGCACCGCTCCACTGATTAGGTGCAAAAGAGGAGGGAAGACAGGAACATAAAATAGCCAAACGATCGTGTGTACATTCTCGACAAACTGGTACTAAATACTGTGCCACAAAAGCCACCCGTTGTCTGTCCCCTCGGATGTGGACGAATGCAGCAGCAGCAGCAGCAGCAGTGGTGCAGTGTTGCAGTTGGTGGAGGTGACAGTGGTGGAGAAGTGGTTTCAAGCATTTAAAAGCAGTAAAATGCGTCGAAAAGAGTACATTTAGAAATCGACTCCAAGCGAAAAAGCCACGAATACAGACGTTGCAGGCGCACGCTTGTTCATTTTCTACGAACCTCCATCATCACCACCAACACCACCAATCCTCACACTTTTAGATGCGCCCAGGAGAAGCCATAAAAGTAATGGGTTTCACGAGTGCGATCGTAAAAGCAGGGCGAAGTAAATACGCAGCAACCCGTCGAAAGAACGCGTGTTGCATTTGAGGGGTAGAGCAGAAGGAAAAAAATCCAAAACCATTAGATGCCCCAATGACTGCAGGATCTACATCATCTTCATAGGTGGAGTTGGAGAAGCATCAACATGTCACACAGGTAACACGAGAACGATTTCGTCGATCGTGTATGATAGATTGTGCTTTAGATTGTGGGATTGCCTTTGGGTCGGTTGAGAACGAGTGAGTCATAGTTTGCAAAAAGCTTCCGTAAGGCCCATCACGAGGGTTAATGTGTAGAGCAGATCTAATTAGTAGACTGCCGTGTTATAGTATCTCGAAGCAATATCTAACAGGGCCTTTTAAAAGCAGTTTTAGTGCTTTTAATGTTTTCTTACACTCATCGGTTGTGCGGTTTGCAATTGAGGTGATTAGGGATGGTTTTATGGCTGTAAGAATCGAAATACAAGAACACATCACAGTGTGGTCCATCAAAATATGCGAATGTATTAGATACATAGAGCTAACAGTTTTGCTCTTTTTTAGTATTTGTGAGAACTCTAGCGTTTTAAGAAAATTCAACAACAGTTATATATTTAAAAAACATAGTTGTGGGCGATGTTCAAGAATGAAGTTGTGTTCAGTTTGCTTAAAAAAGTTCACCGCAATTTGCAAAGACTGTAGCCACTGTATCAAACATAATAAAAGAACAAAATAGCAAAAAGTAAATTCTCTTAGGTGGTTCTTGTCTCAGGAAGGGAGGAAATGAACGTAGACGGTTATGATTCATCATACTACTGGCAAAATTAGATTAAAAAAAAAACAAAGCAAAGATTGATCTTACATGATTTACTAACAAAATGTCCAGGGCAATGAATCTACTAACGAACCAAATTCACACAAGAACTGCCTATTATGCGTTTTAAGCGTTTCAAACGTTTTCGTTAATAATGGAACTAGCGGGCCAGTCATTTTAACTGGTATTGCTTAACTTTAAATAAGATTTACTCTATTTTTTAATCGGTAGTAATGGCCAGGCCGTATTGCTAAGAGTTATTCTTTAGTACTTGTAAAAAAATGCAAATTTAGAGATTTTTTTAGGGACGCCAAATACGAACCAAAAATTCAGTTTGCTTTATTCGCAGTTTTTATATTTAAGGCAAAGATACTAAATTATTTTGACTTCACTACCTTCACTACCGAACTAGCTATATTAATAACTATTATCTAAATACCATTATTTTTTATCAAAACGATTGATACTTGATAGTGTTAAAATACGCATCAATATTGCTCATAAAAAAAACTTCAAACTACTTGTTTTACGTGTTAATTATGTAATGAACATTAAAAAACACAATCCCTTGGCAGGAAACAACAGCAATCCTGAAAAAATTAAATTGAAACTAAACGTTAACTGGATCCTGGATGTGTACTGAGTTTCGGATTAAGATTAAGATTTTGGGATTCCCAGCTCATTTGGAGCAGGGTATCGGATCGGTTTCGGAAAATCGGTCCCAAGTTGTATTTGCAACGGTTGGTTTGTATCCCTTTTGGGAATGGTTTTGCATCAGTATCAACGATTCCTCTTTCCACTTAGTTTTAAGCAATACGGCCTGGTCGTTACTACCGAATAAAAAAATACAATTCCACTTACACCAGAGCTTCAGAGAACAACTGCGACTCTCTTAAAATAGTTTAAATAGTCGTTTTCATAAACAAACGTTTTCACTTTCTTTTACGGACCATACTGTAACCATACACTACGCATCCAATTGACTCGTACTCAGTTTGCAATTGGAGGTAAAATCGTACAATTCGCACAACAATCATACCTTTTCTGTGCCGGGGTACTTCGTCAGAGCGCTCGAGCGGATGTAAGATAACAGATAGGAGAGCGCACGAGCGATGGTCGGTGCGAGATTGGTTCGCTTTTAGTTTTGGCACACAACTTTTGCTCCATTACCGGTCCATCGGTATTTTACCTAATTAGAAATTACTGCGTTCAACCGTCGAACAAAGGCGGGACACGGCCAAAGTTCTCCACCGAAGAGCAGTGGAAAACGGGGAACGAGCAGCACCAGAACCCAGCGGCAGCAAAAGTGCCGCGTCACGGTTGGCAATTAATTTCTTCTGCTTCGGTAGCGCAAGCAAAGACGAATTGCACCGATTACATCCGCGATTTTTGGTGGGCGGGTAAGAGGGTAAGAGTGGTGAGGGGGGGGGGTAAGAGTGGTGAGGGAGTAGGGTTTTGCCATATTTTTTCTTCCTATCCGGTTGCTTTTGATGGGCGATGAATTCCAAAATCCTGGCTCACAAGATTTTGTGCAACACTGTTTTACGCATTGAACAGTGCTCCTCTTTTTATTTTAATTTCTTAATCATTCTTCTACATAATATCGGTGTTATTTCCTTACGTCGTTAAAAGCAGCAATAAAACATAAGGAGTTCGGTACAGAGGCAATAAAACATCTCACTTTGGAAGATGGGATCCTTCAATAGCCTACAGAGTAAGTAGTGGCATGGAAATCAAAGCGATCTCATTGGAGTAGAATAATTGCGTCTGCGGGGCAGAAAAAAAGGAAGCTCATCCGCCAGGCGCGTTGAGCGCGTCACTAACAATCTGTAAGTGGCTTTTGCTTAACCAACCAACACTAATCAGGTTCCCAAGCCCGAGAGGACTACACCGGTGGAAGCATTATGGTAACCTACAGAAAACTTGCGCCTCACTGCGGCATATTGCATCTTCGCGCTATTGCCTAGCCTCTCTCTGTACGTCTCCTCCGGAAAGATGCAATGCCGACTAGTGCTTGTTATTGTGCTCCTTCTGCTGTTCGATTGTTGTGGTCAACGGCAATTAGACAACGGGCCAATTATCTCACCGAGCCTCTCGTGGGCTGCTGTGGTGAGTTTGCGGTTGTGCGGGGCGCGGTTGCACAAACTGTCAACCGGTCCTTCACAGCTAAACAAATGACAAGCTGGCTACGGCGAAGGCTCTTTCGATGCAGGCAACAATATAAATCACTTTGAAGACCTTCAATTTTTGCAAAACATGCTTGAGAAAATTAGCTTACACGAATCGTAGGAAATGGTCGTTAAATGTTAGCAGCAGTTTGCTTCCGCTTTGTTGTGACTCAAGCTGTCTGGTTTTTCCCGGCATTGTTGTGCAACACTTACACACGTGTGGACAGGATGATCTCTACCAAAAAGTGCAAAAGACTTCTACACGTTTAAAGAAACTTCACACAGTATGAAGGCAGCAAGAAATTATTGTTTTATTCACTGTAGCTTTTTGCTGCCTTAACGCTGTGTGCAAATAGACCTGCGGCCCGAACGGAAATATCCATTACGAAAATAGACGCATTTCCTTTGCCACAGACACAGGACGTGCGGGCGGGAGAGACGAGTTTTTCTTTCGCCGTCAGTTTTCTGTAGGATGATCAACGCTAATTGAAGGTGTCCGTTTGTTGGGCGAGCTTCTCTGCTTCTCCATTCGGCCTCCACTCAAACACCAGCCCCAGTCCAGTCATCCGGTTCGCTGCCGCCCAGATTTCCTTTGCTCACCTTCCTATGGGGGCCTTTCATCTGAAGATGCAAAAGCGTCATCAACATCATCATTTGCCATGCATTTTTGCCAATTGGTTCCGTTTGCCAATGTTGTCATCGTATCGCTTCATTCCGGTGCAGCTCTTTGCGCTCTTTCGGTTTGCTGGCGTGCTGCCTTCCGCTGCTGTGTTCCGGCATCTGCATTGTCAGGCAGCCGAGGGAACGAATCAATGGAACGGATTGTTTTCAAGGAACACAGCAATCCAACCGGCAATGACACGGAGTGCAGGCCGCCCGCCGCCGCTTGGCAGGCACAGTGCTGTGCACGCTCTCCCTTGGCCGTGTGAGAATTATGGATGCACTTTGGTTGCAGCGCCACTTTCGGGATGACAACCAGCAACGAGGACAACGCGCAGCGGGAGGGATAGGAAATATTCAAGGTATAGTGTAATTAAGCGATACCTAGCAAACACAGTGTTTAATTGGCGTCACAAATTGAAAAGTACAAACCCGCACGGAGGAATGGAGCGTTTCTTGTTATGGGGTTTCTTCGTTCCATTTCCGACTCTTTTATATATCAATTGGAAATACCTTCTGTCAATAGTTTCACAGGACATACAGGGGCATATTACGGCGGAGGAGGAGCACAAAACCATAGTTGACAGTATTTTTTTAAAATACTGATTAATATCTTTATAGAGTCGAATTTGTGAAAATATCTAATTTCTTTTATTACCAACTACAAAAAAACCAATGTTTATGGTGAATGAGATATTACATATTTACTTTGTAATATTTGTCCACAACCGCAAAAGGTACATTTAACACAATTAACAAATAATATAGTATTTGGTGTACGCAGTTTTGAGCAATTTGTAAGTAAAGTAATTAAAATTGTACAAATTTCAAAACAATTTGTGTTTTATAACAGGATATTTGCTACGTTTGCTAGTTTACATTCGTTATCAAGACTTGGTTTTATTGAAAAAAGTGTATTGTTATGAATTGCTAGTTATTTAAATATTTGTTCAACGGCGAAAACTCATGATAAAAGGGCAAAACTTTGTGACTTTGACTGAAACAATTGTGTTTTAAAGTCAAACCGTTCACTATCAAAAATTGATGCCTTCAAAAATGACTATAATTTGCATAATTTATTCGTGAATAAACAAGATAAAAAAATAAATAAATTTGATAATGAAAGTAACAAAACTGTTACACTTTGGGCCCGATTGCATGCGAAACAAAAAAAAAACTGTCATACCATTCGATGGTTGTTTGCAAAACTGACAAAATTAACAGTTTGTTGAGTTGCTTGTTTTTTTAAGTAGTCTCAAATAAGATTAATCAATTGTTTACAGTCAACAATAATTTGACATCTTTTAAATTCATCAATCATCAATTAAATTTGAGACAGATGCTTAAATGATTGTTAAGTAACTTTTTTTCCATTTTGCTGATGTTTTCATATTTTTATCAGTTAATTTCGGTTGTATGAATTATATTTTAAATGCTGCTTAATGAACAATGCAATCTGTTTTTTTAAATGAAAAAAAAACTGCATACCAATTTAGTCTTTTGGTGCTTAGTAAGTTTACAAACGCTTAAAATCGCAAACACTTTCCCCTTTTTTCCGTTGGCACTACGAAAGGCACACTTTGTATCGCTCATCTCCTCGGTATCATCTCTTGGATCAGGTGTAATACAGATGCGCAAAACTCTAACCTACATGATGCAGGGGGTGGCTCACCTGTCTGGGCGGGTGTGTGCACGAATTTTGCGCGGTACAGGTGTTTTTACTTCTTCGCTGCTCTATCGCTCGGCGTTGTCGACACACACATACGGCACACCTCCGTCCGACCACGACCGCCAGCATAGAGGTGCATCGTGACTCGGGTGCGCAGAGAAAGAAGTAACACACATTTCCCTTTGGCCAGTGTAGTATCGCAGTACCACACACACACACACACACACACAGCTCGGGAAGATCAGTCGACTAACGAGGTGTGTGGTGCACATAAAAAGCACACAAGAGCAACAAAAGCAGCAACGGCGTGAGCAAAAAAAACGGCAATACGAATAAGGCGCGCGCGCACAAGGCAGAAAATAAAAATGTATGTCAAGGAGACGCGCAACAGCAATGCGTGTCTAGAGAGAGGGAAGGAGGGAAATAGAGAGAACCAGCAGGTGGGGAGGTGGGAGGGAGGTATGTGTGCAAAGCAGCGGCAAGATACTACTATGCTAGTGCTTTGGTGTTAGTGCGCATCGTTTAGCGGCAAGGGAGTTTGGTGGGGGAGAGGGATGGGGATGCAAGTGCGTTTGTTTGAAAAACGCCACAACACATTTCAAACTGCTAGATGGCGTATTGTTTCAGGCACACGTTGAGACTTGCAGATTTTGCGGCAAAAACCGACAACTATGTTTTCCTAGTAAGAAATAAGTTAGATTATAAAGTTGCATGATTGGTGTATGAGAATTGGCTATAAGCTCTATTCTAAGTATTTGCTGATTTTCTATAAAACATTAAAGGCTCCTCCTAAACAATTAGACTCCTATATAGATATAAATAGTCATAACTTGTGGAATGATGCCTGATTGATTGAAGATTGAATTTATGCTTATAGATCGAAAAGATCACTATTTTGTTAAGCATGATAATAAAGCAAAGGTATCAATGGTGAGTTTATTATCAACCATGTTTGCAATGTTATTTTTCAATTCTCTATTAAAATGACTGTTTGGTGACTGATCGTTTTTAATCTACTTCCTAGTATTTTTTAGTAAAATCAAACAGTGTCTTTAGTAATTGACAGCAAAATTGGTATTGGACTACGGGGTTGGATCGTTTGCTTGGTTTGCTTTAACTTTCGTTTGATGTTTAAATGCGCCATGGGCGCACCAGATAATTTAAATCGTTTTTTTATTTGCTCATTTGCAAGCGTTTCTCTCTCTGAAGGAACTAGATACAGAGAGAGAGAGAGAGAAAGAGAGATTTTAATATGAAACGTTTGTTTTATACACCTGACTATGTCGCTGCTGGTGCTGCTGGGGTGACAATTTATATTTTTTTAAATTCTCTACCAGACATTTAAACAACAGGGTGTTTTCTAACTTTACTTGAAGCAATAAGCGAAGCTCGCTAAAATATGTCAAGCACAAAATGATAGCACGTTACAATCAAATGCATTATATAGAGTTTATTCATACAAGGTATGTTTTTTTTTAATATTTAAATGATTTCAATCATTTTTAACGTTTGATCAAAGTCACATTTTCAATGCAATGAGTAAGACTACGTTTGTAGTCGAAGTTCTATAATCAACTCCAATGATTGATTACGATGAGCTTATGTTGGCACAATTTCCTATATATGTGTGTAAGCTAACAGTGAATGTTGAACAAATTTTAATGTTTCGAAATGAATATGTTTAACTTATAAAAAACGCTTCAAAGTATTTCCATCGTAAAACGTACAAATGAAAGGGCAATTGCACCGTAATTTTGCACATTTCTTCTATTAACGATAATGTGAAGAATTAATTAGTTCGTTTATTAAAGTCACTGAAATTCTATTACTTCAATTCTATTAAATTAACATATTTTTAACATAAATGAATATTTGTTCATGTTTGTCAACGTCTACCCGAACAATCACTCGATTATCATCCATCTCAAAGAGTAAAAGAGTCTCAACCAACACCTCTTTCTAAACAATAAGAACGAAATGCGATACTTACAAGCAAGTCCATCTAAAAGGTCCACCGAAAAGCATTGTCAATAAAATCAACTACAATATGGGTTCAGAACACGTTCCTACAAGCTGCACCAACTGCAACACCTGCACCTGTATAAATAATTCCTGATTTCATAGAGTACGTCGCCCACAATAACCTGTCGGCGCGATACGACGTCCGCCACCATGGCCGACGTAGGTGAATTGATAAGAGAACCCGTTATGATGACGCGGATCACGATGATGATGCACCTCGTTGCCCTGTCAACAGACGACCTTCAGCCCCGCACTGATAAGTAACCCTTCGAGCAGGACTATACGCGCGCTGTACACAGCAATATTATCCATTTCGCGATATTACCTTAACACACGGTCGCCGACGGCAACGCCTGACAGTCTGTACACCCTTTTCCAGTGCTCTTGGAACCATAACCTATTTTCGGTATCTTTCGACAGGAGCCCGTCGTCGCAGAAATAGGTCACAAAATAGCACAGCCAAAACCCCCGGCACACAAACAGGCCATCCACAGTCAGCCAGTCAGCTAGACGGTTTACTTAAAACCCTTAGATACTGGGAGAATAATGACTAGTGCAACTTTCATCATCATCGCCACTCTGACCATCTGACGTGAATGGTATTGTAAAAAGGCTGTTTAATGATACTGAGTGTTTTACCTTTTTGAGAAAAAGGACGCGCGATTTCACACACCAGACACACCGGTGGACGAGTTCCGGACGAGCCAGACAAAGTAAAGCCTTGATGATGTGCCTTTGATTTAATGACGCAGAGTCACGATGTCGCTTGATGTCGCCGCGTTCTGGGATTGGAATCGCAATCGGATAGGAAGCCGGGAGTGGCAAGCAAAGCAAAACCGCATGCTTCACATACTTAGCGCTTAGCAGAGAAGGTCAAGCAGTACAGACAGTGGCGAGACAAAGCTGTTCCGGCAGAGGAAACGTGGCGATGCGATCAGAGATACAGAGCTAGATATGAGACATTGCAGCAGAACGACTGCAATCGATCTTCACTGTTTAACGGTGATAGTTTTAACAAAGGCAACGAGCCTCTCCAAAGCAGATTACATCTTTTGTGCAGTAACTCCACACTTGTTCGCAAAAACAAATGCAACTTCAACAAAATGCCTGGGATAAAATGCCCCAGAAAAACAGCCACCACGCACAGCACTTGACGTATTATGCTTCTCCAAATTAGACATAATTGCAACCTATGAGTGACTGCTCACTTTGGGGACATCCATTTTCGCCAACCTCACTGTGGGCGGTGCGTGGTTGTGCGTTCGGTAGGCAACGCGCTTTAATCACGTACGGCAAAACCACCACCAGCCACCGCTAGGGAGAAATTTAATTACGGAAAATAATAGAATCGAAATTGCATTAAGCCTCCGCACGATGGCACCACCGGGGTTCGTTTTAACTCCATTGTTGCACAGATATTACTCCCGTGCATGACCCACTGCACCACCACAGCCGAAGGGTTTTGGGACACCAGAGGGTCTCCAAATGGGGGTTTTCTTTTCTTTGACGCCCCTGGCAGCTATAAGGTTCCGCTTTCGACAAATAATGATAACACTAACACTTGTGCAAAAATCAGATACCAATTTGGCCTCTTCTTGCTGTACTCATTCGACACACGCAACACATTTATGTGGGAGGGAAAATTTCCCGTCAGGGACTTACGGAACGTTACGAGCTCAATAGGAACATGCGATTAGCTACGTTTTCTTGTTTGAAGCATGCAACAATAAGTACTCTAATATCTTTAAAATTATTTCAGTTTTTTTCATTGAATTAGAATTTGTTATATGTTGAATTTTACATACAACATCATCGCTCTCAATCTTAGTTTGGAACGAGTTTGAAAGCATGTTCCATCACAAAACAGCAGTCAAACATGTTGGAACAGGCATGTTTATGATGGGATGTACTGTAGCATCAACATGGGAAATAACCTACATCGGTTCGAACATTCAGCTCGGCTCGGTCTCAAGGGAAGACACGATGGTATTTGTTTTTAATATCGTAACTTTAACACATTACACATAAATTCCCCAGCAATGGCTTGTACTTGACATGCTGGACCTGTTTCTGCACATTTCTGCTAATAACAATACTGAACATTCTATTTTTAATACAATTACCGTAATATTGTTAAATTTTAGAAATACGACCTAGCCGTTATTCTTAAGCAAAACAATCTTTAATCTGATACGATAACTTATATACACAAAAACTTTTTTGTGGATCATGTCCAATCTTCTGAAATAACTCTGACATACGTAAAACAGTCAGAAATGTGGTTAATTAATTTTCAAACGTCATAATCTGGACATTATTTCAAAATTATTTACCTTAGGAAATGTAAACTGTATTTGTAACACGTTCAGTGATTGGACGTAGACATTAAAACGTACCTGTAAGAAGAAGAAAACAGAGATGTTAGAGAAAACTATCAAACAAGTTAAATAAGCTTAAATGTAAGTGACATAAGTCCATATAATTTGGTGCTTTAACTCTTTCACATAATGCAATATAATGAGTTTTCCCTCAACATTCATCGTTACATCCCAACGATACATCATCCGTGTACGCAGAACTCGGAGGCCTAGTTATGTTTCCTCTGCACAATGAGCAACACATTAAAGGGACTTTACTGTTGCCAGCAGCGACAGCAATCCCGTCTAAGACAGTTTCCTTTCGTTCAGCAAAGTGCTGCTGCTTTCCCGCTGTGGAAAGCACCCAAACCTCCTGCTGACCGTAGCCCAAACACACACACACAAACTTTGCTGTCGCTGTTCGGTTGATTGATTTCGTTTCGCCACAACACACCCGAGAGAGTTCTGTTGTAGCCAGGATGGGGAGGGGCAGGGTGGAAGTGGTTTGCCGTTTCGAACCAAGGACCTTCCAGGATGCCCAGAGCTTGCCGTTTCGAACCAAGGACCTTCCAGGATGCCCAGAGCTTGCCCTTCTCCAAGGCATGGATTGGCACTCCTGTCGTTAGCAAGTGACCGGTGATGGTCAATTCCACAACAAAACGCCATGAGCCCATATACGGTGGGGGGTGGGGAGGATGCTGAAGGGATGCCACCCAATGACGCTACGCCACTGTTGCTGCTGAGGATGTTGACGCTGATTGGGATTGTCAGTGGGTGCCACTTCAGCAAAGCCACCCCAGTGTGCGATAACGAAACATTTGCATTAGCGCAGAGTCGATACAGGAAGCAAAGGAATGCTGGTTCCGAAAGTCCTTAGCATAGTGGGAGCATTCAAGGAAGTGCGGCGCTGTCGAGGAAAAAACACAGCACCATGAAGGAGGGGGAGGAGCTATTCAGTTAAAAAGTAAAGAAGGACACGTGCCATTTAAATTGAAAAGCGTAGCAGAGAGGGCAATGATATTATTTTGATTCTTAATGATGCTATGTAAAATGTAAAAACTTTGTACATACAAGGGATCTAAGTTTATTTAAATTTCATCAACTAGGGCTTGAAAAGATATTTGAGCTGGTAGCACAATCATAATTGAACAAAATGCCTTAAAATTGCTTTGCACTACGGTATTTTATGATCTCATCCTCCAACAAAAAAATTGTTGTTGAGATTGCAAGCTTCAAAATGTTGTAAATTTTGGAGATTGAAAGCTGGTCAAAATAATATGGAGATTTACTTCAAGTAGAAAAATAAATTTCAAAGTCAATGAGCTACACTTGAACGGCAAGACAACAACAAAAAAGTTTTCTCAGATTTTGGATTTAGATAGAGTCACAGATTTTAGAATCGATAAAAATACTATATGATAAGATACATTTGTAGGCTTTGCTTTGTTTGATTCATTATTACTCTCGGCTCATTTCACAGAGGAGAATATAATAAAACTTTAAGGAACTTTTATGCAACCCAAATCCAAATCAGTATGGGATGAATCTTACGCAGTTTTCTCTGACAAAAGTAGGAGGAGAGTTTAAATCTATTCAACCCAAGTTTGAAATTGAGATATGTTTTTTCAGACATTTTAATTAAAGGCAATACATCTCATTTATGCAAATGGTGACTCAACATTATTACATTACATTACAAAAAAAATCAAGTAAATTTTCCTAACTTTTCCTAAATTTTCCTAAAAAAGCCCACACTTCCAGCAACTGAGCTTTTAAATAAATATAAGCATAAGTCAAAAATGACACCAAGCATAATGCGAAATAAACTAATTTTAAATGAGAAATAATTTGGCAAAATGTAAATAACTTAAAACTGGACTTAAATTACTAAACCTTACTGTGATACACTTTTATTAGGAGTAATCAAAGTATGGTAAATGTTTACATCTCTCTACTATGAAAATTAAAAAATAAACAAACAAGATGTAGCATGAAATTCTAAGAAAAAACGGCTAAAACTATCAATCAATCATTTAATATAAATATTTCAAAATTACTTCTAAATCACATTTCAAACATTATTAAGGCAACAGGACATCCTTTTATCCAAAATATAAAAAAATCGGTCATATTTTAGTATCTTTTGAAAACGAATTCAACAGGATAAGGCCCAAAGTGTATAAAAACATTTTTAGATTAAATTTCAGTAGCCGCTTTAGATGATACATCCCACACACATCCCCAGCTTTGAAATATTTCATTTTTTCACCTTCTAATTCCCAAAAAAAAACCCACGGCTTGTGCCACCTCTTACTACAACTGACCAGTGCAGTAGTTTACACTCATTCACCGTCTAAACGCCCCTAAAATGACATTGAGGTACATACACACAAAACGTATGATCAGGCCAGCAGTCCCACCTCGTTTTTCTTTTTGTTACCCACCGGGCCAAAGCTTTCCAGGGGCTGCGAGGAAGTTAGAGCTTGCGGACACTTCGCGCACCATGACATCATGGCGTGCGCTACCACCACAACAGTACCCACCCCACGCGGAATACTACAACCCAGCCACCACTCGCGTGCATACTCTCTCTCTCTCTCTCCCCCCCCCCCCCCCCCCATCACACTCTTGGCCTATACATGATCCAACAACAACGACTGCCATCGCTGATGAATGTCGAATTGGAAACAGTTTTTGGATCCAGGCGGGTTGGAATAATGCTACGTGGCCGCCCTCCAGTACGAATACCGAATGACATGCTAAACAGCCCAATTCCGAAACCTCTCTAAGCGGCATACACACCCTTATTGCTGCGGAGATCGAAGGAGGAGGAGGAGGAGGAGGGAGCAGGGTGGCATTGCACACCCTTGCTTTGGTGCGCGCGCTGCAGGTAAAGGTAACATTTTAATGCTGGCGGCACGGGTTTGGTTGTTGTTTTCCCTCTCCTCCCCTCCCAGGCGGTAACCAGTCAATTTCGGCAACCGCATTCGCATACGCAAAAGATGCCGAACGGCACCAGTCTGTAGGCGTTAACGGAACCTACCCAAATGGCTGTCATTAAAAAGCGAAAAAACGGGGGTAGCGGCAGCCAAAATCGTTCCTTTGCCAATCGTTTCCCGCCGGCCGTTCGGCAATTTGTTACACTTTGCATTGAGTTTCGGTGGCAGCATGAAGGTGTAACATGCTGCAGGGATTGTTCTGTATAGATTTCGGTGATTGAAAGCCGGATTGACCATTACGCGCTAAAGGCTGGCATTTAGGATGAGATTTTTGAAAGTGACACATTAGCAAGCAGTCGCTAGTAGCAATTTAAAACCTTAGAAACAATTTTTAGTTTTTTTAAAGGTGTTTAGAAAAAAAATACTACTTTGTTGCAGTAATATTATGATTGCAAAACCTTTGATTCGCTTTAAGGTGAATATTTTAATAGCGTTTAGGCAACTATTTTTACTGATGAATAATGGTGTCAAGATATTCAATTCTATACAAAAAAACACGAAGAACTAAAAATTAGCTTTGAATATCTTTTTTTCTGGCCTTCACAACCGATATTTTCACACAATACGGCCTGGCCGTCACTATGGAAAAAACCGATATTTTCGATCAAGAGCTGCCCGAGCTTTATTGGAGAGAATAAGAATCTGGGGCTTTCTACGACTTTTGGTACTTACTACAAACGGCTAGTCACACCTGAGGATGATGATCGATCCCAAAGTTGGGAATCGATCTACGTTCAATCCTGCAGAAGTCGGCGTGTCAGCATTATACCATCGAACCGCCACCACTTTGAATATCACTAAACTCTACTCATTAACCTAAGATGATGAATACGATCACAATTGAAACATACTTAGAATTTCTATCTGTTAAAGAACTGCGATAAAACACCTTATAAGACAGCAAAATTGCTCAAAACTGTATGAAACTTATTTAAATCAATTCGATTCATGTAATTTTTGAGCAATTATTACGGGTTTGCACTTAATTAATGTAATTTACAGAATTATCATAGTGTTACACTAATTTGCATCGTTAAATACTTTATTCAAGATGTTAGAGCATTCCTCATTTTTTTGTGCTATTTTGTTTAACAATTTCTCACTTAAAAGAGAAAAAAAACAAGATATACATTGCCTGATCCAAACAGTGTCAGTATAGCTCTAATATTGTCGCATTTCTTCAAAGTATAAAAAACTCGTGAAAATGCATTCCAGGCAAGCATAAAATTGTAGCAATATGCGTAAAAAAATCGAGTATCCTTACAGCATAAAATATGGCGGTGAAAAGCTGGTCAAGTTAAGAAACTTAAGCTATAACACTAAAACATCATGCTTTGCTGATAATATATCTACAAACTTTTGACACAAAATTGCCCTTATTTTCCCACACTGAATCAAGGCATACGATTAGTACAAGACCCAACAAAATCTGCTTTATATATTATTTAAAACAAAAAAAAAATCTAACGTTCATTTCGAGCTAACAAATCAGCAAAGATACAATAATCTTCAACGAAATAGACGCCGGTATATACATACTTGCAGATGGTTTAAGAATGCAGTACAAAAATTGAAGACACACAATCCGTTCATTAGCAATTGCCCCAAAACGTTCGCTCATTCCGCACAAAGCTACCAACACTCGTCCACAGCGGACAAAAACAAACCCCAAGACCGTCAGTCCAGCTCTTTTGCATGATTTTGTACAAACTCTTTTGCATGATTTCTGCCGTTGTTTTGCAGGATAATACCACCACCGACCACCAAACCAGCGCATATATTTCCCGCGCATTTTCATTTTCTGCCACCGCAAAACCATCGCTTCCTCATCCTTCCGAAAGCTAAGCCGATGATACAAAAGGCGAGCGCACCTGTCCCGAACAACGGCGTCACGAATTTGGCCATCCAGTGCTGGATGGCGGGTAGAGTACAGTGCTGGGGCAGCACTGGAATAATGAACTAAATTACGATCCTCAGAAAACCACTCGAGAAACATTCAACGAGCAGCCTAAGTACAGTTCACGTACGTAAATCCTCTTTCTCCCTTGGTCCTTTGTCCTCATTTAAACGAAGCAACACAGGCCCACGAGAAAGCAAGAGTTCCTTCTTCTCCGCGTCACCGTGGAAACAACAGCACAACAGCACCGCCCGTTTTTCGGCTCCCCTTTATCCTGCCATCCACACCTGATTATGATGATGATGGACTTCTTATGTAACTCGCTTCTCTGTCCACTCCACCGTCGCTCAACACTAGCGACCGCGCTATCCTTCTCAAGTTTCCCCTACCGGCGGCCGTATGTTGTTTTTCGCTATCTTCCGACCGGATGGAGTGTGTAGCCAGCGCAACAAAACCATTCATCCCAGACCAGGCCAGGCCAGATTTCTGCCTACGAGAGGGAAAACGCAACAGGAAAGAACGCAAGAACACAACGCCGCGAAGAATGCACCGCTGCATTCAGCAGAAGCGCTGCCAGGCTGCTGCACGTGCACACGAATTTTGTGCAACTTCAAAGCGAAACGAAGAATAATCGCATCATCTTCCTCCCCACGCCTTGCGCCTTTGTCCCATCCTCATCCGACACATCCCATTTCAGTTGCCTACATTTTCGCATTTCGTGTGCAAGCGTCTTTTCAATCGGCAAGCGTTGGATGTCCGAAACGTCCTCGAAACTCTTTTTCTAAAATTGCAGTCAGCAAAATTTGCAATAGCCCACATGAAAAGAAGGAAGGAAATAGTAAGCATATCAAAGAAATGACTGTCGGTGTTATAGCACCAAACAGTTTTTAGGACAAACAGTTGAAAACTCATTTTTTTCCAATTATGAAACCATCAAACTGTTGTTGTTTTAGTTAGTGAAGCTTTATTGTTTTTGCTATAGATACTCACGTTTTCGGATTTCAAATGCTTACATTGAGCAATATTTGCAAAAAAATGTATGCAACATAATGGCAAGAAAGCAACATAATGTCACAAACCACTCAAGCAACACAGGATAACAATATTTCACAATAGAAGCATTTTAATTTGTATTTTATAATAATTTCGTAACATTTTATTTAAAAAAAAATGTAATGTTTGTTGTTGCTTCTGTTTTCGGCATTATCACTAGTACCGCATTCAATTGCACGAACGACACATTTACCAAGTACCTATTCGAGTTTCTAAAGCTTTTAAAATGAATAAGATTAATCATTAATAATTAATCGATCAAGCAATCGGATTAAATTTTCCGAACTCCGAAAACTCTTTACTTTTTTCAAAAAACCCACATTTTCTATGTCTTATACTGGTTTGCTGAACCATGAAAATTTCCTAAAGAAAAGAAAGTAGCTTTGCATTTGTGTTGAGTTAATGCAGACAATATCACATTTAGATGCTAAAAGCCTTAGTTTTAGTGCAAAAAATAGATATTTTTTTAACTTTTAGTTCAAAAGAGCAATTCTGTAACATATTTTTTCCATAATTAGGATAAATTGCTTAAATAATCACTGAATATCAATAATCTACTGAAAATAGATATACAACTAACAACACACATAGTTACCATCTCTTTATTTCATTATTTTAGATTTTCAATCAAATTGTATCGCATCCCGACAGTTTCAAAAATATGTCGTTAAGAGATGTGATTGGATTGTTTCCTCATCAGTTTCAGTATCAACTTGGCAACAAATTACCTTCGCTACACCACTTAGGCAAAAGCACAAGATATTGAGGGTACGTCCAACAGCACTACTTGCTTGAGAAAACCGTTGCCGAAAGCTTCATCGATGAAACCATGCAGGCAGGCAAAGCAGAATGAGAGACGAACGATGAAAACAGCATAAAACAATACCATAAAATTGAGCTTTATGAGCATTCAATGAGCGCAATTAATTTGCAAAGATGAAAACACTATGGCGAATACAGCAGGTTGCTGTTTCATGTGTTTTTTTTTTTTGCATCTTCAGGATGTGTTTCCTTTCACTCCCAAACCCACCTCAAGCACATCCACTCAAACCAAGAGAGCTCCATTAATGCCCTACACTTTGAATGCAGTTTTTTTTTTTCAGGCCGTTTCATTTCCAGCCAGCTGTTTTGTTTTCCTTTTTTTATCGTTCGGTTTTTTTTATTGTTGCTATCTTTGTAAGCGCATACGTTGCAGTAGGTGAACAACTAGCCATAACGCACACACACAATGTGCATCTAAGCCCAAAGTACTTTTGATATCTAAACTTTCCAATCGAAACGAGCGCAAGTGAAATTAAAAGCAATTTTCCTCTCACTGCGCGCAAAGATTTCGCACTCAACTGGTAACGACGACAACAGTTTCGGTAGGGCAGGGAAAACATACGAGAATGATCTCTAATGCACGCAGCAAAACAGGTGTTGCAGAAGTTATCATTGTATATATGTAATAGAAGGTGGTAAAAATAATTGTAAAATGTTTCAGCACTTCATTTGACATTCAGTAATATTTTATTAAATAAAAAAATATGGTTAATGTGTACCGAAGTAAACCATAAAGTAGAGTAACTCGAACATGTTTTACATGTTCTTTCTGATTTGCGCTAGATTTTTCTCAATTTTATGGACCAACGAGATTCTCGAACATATAAAATTTATTTTAGAATTATAATTATTTTTAAAATTTCTAAATCTTTGACGTTGTATCATTTATCTCATTTATCATCATTTAACTGAACATTCGTTTCCTGATTTACACATCCGGTACGAAATGAAGTTTTTTTGTCGAAGAATTAATGTATAAAAGTATTGAATTTGCTTGATTTGGATGAAAGCTTAATTAAGTTAAAGAGAATGATTGATAATTCTTCCAAGTTGAAGCTAAAAAAATATAGATAAGACTTGAAACGTAACGTCTGTGCTTCGTTTGCTGCTAGGAATAAGCAATTTCTACTTTGATGCTGAATGCTGCAATAAAAAACTGGCGCACATTGAGAGAGTAAGAACATTGAAAACTAACTTCTGAAGACTTAAAAAAATCGCTTTGATTAATGGCAGAAAAATAAAATGCCATAGGTGGTTGCATCGGATATCTTCGTTACAGTAGGAGCATCAGCACTTGACGTTTGAAGTTTTGAATTAAACAAGCTGCCAGAAGGAATCATAATTTTTGTTGCCATCAGTTCCCATTCCCCCTTCCCCATTCCCCCAACATGTTGCCATCAGTTCCCATTGTCGCACACTCCGTGCAGTCAACTCTCTGCCCACCAGCGGAAGGGGTCAATCTATTTTTGTTCCAATCGCCACCACGGGTGGAGAGATATGTTCATCGAGAAAACATGTTGTAAAACTCATATATTGTGAAAGGACGAGGGAGGCGCACGGATGGAAACGGCAAAAATCCTTAAATGCCACTGACCTACCAGACAAAAATCGATATTCAATCGGAAAAGCATTTGCATACGATACAAATGACACCATCGGGAGCCGCCATAAGCAAAAGCCGACCATCCCTTCGGTCACCAATTTGCTCATAGGTTCAATTCATTACATGAAATAAACGTAATGAACGGCCAACATTTTCATGAAACGTGATAAAACTGCGTGCCTGAAAGCTCCATTTTATGCACCGAATGATTCTATGCAATGCAATCGAGATTGATTGGAGCATTAAGTGCACAGCTCACAGCTATCAATTGGTTCAGTAAATAGCGCAAAACCCACGATGTACTGCAAATAACCACGGGTAAGGGCAAGTTTGTTGCGCAGTACGCCCGTTTACAAGAGGAAGTTATTGTCCTCTTGGTTGCAACAATGTTTGTACTTTATGCTGCTGTTGATTTCATCATGTCGGCAGCAAAACAACTTTTATTGTAAACAGCAAGAATAATAAAATAATTAAAATTATAAAATAAAGAAATCAAACTCCTTTTTTTTACTCCTTAATGAACATAACATTTAGGAATGTAAATGAAGGAAATTAGTACCTAGTTTTAACATAAATTTTCAAATTTTCAATTTTCACATTTTGTTATAAGACTACCCTGTTCTACTCTTAAAATATATAAGATACACCATTATTAAAAACTTGATTAATTTTTAGTTTACGTCTTCAAACACTAAAATCATTAAAAAAAATCATCCTAACAAATTACTTCTTTGCTTAACGTTATGAAACTGCAAGTTTTTATAAATGGAGTGATGTAAATGAAGGCGCAGTGCAGTGGTAGAATTTTGATGAAATGAAAGAATTTAATAGATTGTGACAATTCAAATATTGGATATACTTCTTAAAACGCCAACAGATGGAGAAGAATTTGTATTTTTCTCAAATTAAACATAATGCATAGCGTTTTACTTAGCTCCTTTAATCAGCGCTACCTAATCAATCATCATCCAGCAAGACAGAACGAAGCTTGAATCAACAGGTAGTTGAACGTAATTTAGCATCAACTTACAAGAGCGAAGGATCAACATACTGTTCTCTAAGCACAAATAACACGAAACGTTATTAGCTTCGAGTTTCTGAGATCAATAAACTTTACCGTAGAGCAAAACTCACACACAACTGATATGCGGTTTTCAGCGCATACGAATTGCAACCGAAGAAGCTCAGCGAACCCCAAGTGCATTCAATCTCTTCCAATCTTACCAGCGCTCATTAGTGGTATAAAACAAATATTTGAACGCAAAGACGATGTGTGGTGGAGTAGAGGGAGGGGGGGGGGGGTGAGGAGGATTATTTGCAGCTAATTTGCAACCGAATCCATCGCTCGCACGTATGCAAATACACACTGGTGCGTTCTGGCAAAACCCCCTCACACAGATTTATGATGTACGCAAGCTTCTTTTGCCTAAGCGTGGCATAAAACCACGAGCGGGCACAGGGGCGTCACACTGGTAAAAACCTGATCACTAAACACACACACGAGTGCTGATGCTGAAAACGTGATGCAAAAGTGCATTATATTACCACCGCTTGGTGCAAACTGCTTATAATGTGAGCTGGGGGCATGATTAGAAAGATGCGATGATGCCAACGATTGCGCGAGCGGTGCCGTTGTGGGATTTAAGTTGTGGTTTCGTTCTCCGATTCTCATCCGAATGGGCGTTTTCCAACCTACGTTTTCTTAGCGAACGACACAAAAAAGAACGGTTCCGTTCCTGGAAACTGCGAACGGTTGAAAAAGGGAGGAAACTAATTTCCCAACGCAGCACCCCAAAACCGAACAACTGTACACGGAAAGCGGGGCTGCCAGCCAATGTGCATATTGTGCAATTTTGTGCAACTGCATCACGCCGCTGTGTGGTTAAGGTGTTATTGCCCAGTGCATTATATAGAGCCGAGTCTTTTTCTGCTCCCTGTTGGCTTCCTCGTTGCCTAGCAGACACTCCCCTTCCCTTCGACCGGTCTGCTTCCATCAGGCGTCGTTCTATCCACAGTGCACAGTAGCCTATTGCCGGGATGAAAACTCAGAAAATAAATTTGTTTTTACGTCAAACCCCAGTTATTTAGCTAATACCTGAGGATCAAGCTAAGGTAAAACTGTTTTTATTTATTTTTACATTGATTAGTTTGCTACAAACAAATCCTCAAAGTAAAACACATATAAGTTCTTTCCGAAAAAAAAGTTAACTTCACAAACGCTATTGTAAATAAAGAACAAATTTTAATTAAACTATTTTTTAAGCTTTTTAAACATTTTCCGTGTTGAACTAATAGGAATAGAAATTTCGTGAAAAGCTATTAACAGTCACCCACAAGAAGAAAAACAAACACCATATTATTTTAAAACTTTACGAAAAAAGTGTAAAAATATCCCAAGGCATTTAGTTTTATTTTTTGAAATGTACTCTTTTGAATACACCATTTGGTGAAAATTCAAGTGCAATCACGAAAATTATGAAATGTTTTGATGGACTAAAATGCTTGAGTTAAAGTTTGAGAATGAAAATACAAAGATTATTGAAGTTTAATATGATTTTTCCACACTATTTTCCATCATATTCTATGCGTTAAGACCTAGTCGCTTATGCTCACCTTATACCTAAAAGCCTATGATTAAAACACTACTTATAATGCTAAAATAGTGGCTATTAATATATGAAGCAACAATTTACAACCGTTTAATTATGTAATAGACAAAAAAAATCAAACTGTATAATTGTGGTTTTTTTTTTCAGCAAATCTAACTAGCTTACAACATTCTATATTGGTAGCAGTTTCATCCCAGAAAATGTTCCAGGATGCCCATTGTGCAATGCATCACCTTTTCTGAAGCCCGAACGAACATGATATACGATACGCTACTCACAAAATGAAATGCGGTAGCGAATGAGGATGGTTTAGGACAGAGCAAAATAAACAAAGCATAATCACAGCCCAGTGCAGTGGTGAGAGATGACGGTGGACAGGGGAAGAGAAAATGTGCACATTTTGCAAGATGATACACGAAAAAAACAACAAAAAAAACGATAACTAAGAAACGTCGGTTGGCAAGCGACGAAAGGTGTATGATAAGAGGAAATGCTTTCTTCAAAGACGAACAACAGTGAGAACGCAACAAAGCAGAAGCGAAACAAACAAAAAAAACAGACGCCCAATACCCGTTGAATGTAACATCTACCTTTTTAAATGGAACATCTGGTGTCATTTTTTTTTTGCTAAAAGATTTGCATCTTGTTAGTGAGATGTTTAATGGAGACATTTTACGGGAAGCTGCAACGTCGTGCCGGTTATTAGACACTTCATACACATCAAATTAGTTTTATATTCATACCTACATTTTTCGGTTCAATTACGATAAATAGTCACATTTTTTACTGAATCTTCTGGCTCCACAAACCGTCATAGAGCGAAGAATTGTGCAAAGTCTCGTTTCCTTGCAATCTAACCGACATAACGATTAATCTCTGCTCTTAACAGATCCAAACGATTTTAAATGTCTTTCTCAAGATTCACGCGTTTTCTATGCTTCATATGCGTTTGTTTGAGTGTGTGTTGCCCACGTAGATCTCTACGGGAAGGGTTGAGTAGGTTACAAGCCCCACCATGTGCACCATCGTCATCGCAAAAAGGTAACATTGAAACCTTACCAAACAGTGCCTTTCAACAGGCCGTCCAACTAACACACGCACACACTATCGCTGCTGCTTCAACTACTACCATAACTACTATTGCTACACCGCTAAACATAGGCACGATTACAACTACTACACCACAGCAAAACACCGCACAGTCTGTGGCGGTCGCTACACGGCCGCGAGAATCGAAATCTCCGGCAAGCGAGCAGAAGAACCAACCAACCGGTAGTCACACACAACCGGCAACAAACTTGCCCGTGTGTCTGTCTGCCCGTCCGTTGCTGTGTGTGTGTGTGTGTGTATCGGAGTGGGGATTACAGCAGCATTGGCTCAGCTCCCAGCCATCCCCAAAACCATCGACCTTGCGGTACGCAGGTCCTTAACACGGTTTTGCTCTGAAGTTTCTCCGTCGGACGGCGGAACAACGGAACGGAACAACGTCACATCATATACGCAAGACGTCGGGAGGTACTATTGCGTCTCGCGGGATTCTCTCGTGCACACGTTCGTTCGTTCGCCCGTTCTTTGCTTCATCATATGACCACCATCACCGTCGTCAAGGTGTGCAAAACCCCCTCGGTTTTGATCGAGCCCGGCCTAACCGTACGCCAGCTTCAAATTGCTGTGCGCGCCAGGGATGTCGAACCCGTGGAAATAACCCTACCGCGTACATTCCGCGCAGGAATATCTACCGTAAATCATAATATCTATTTTGGATTTGAATCGCTAGATACACAAACATTCTAAATTCGTTTACATTAGCATAAAACACTCATTCATACTTCGATACATAGATTTTTACGAGTATTGGTTTTTAGACCATTAGATCTAGATAAAATCCAGATAATGCCTAGTAATCGAATGCGTATATTGACAGCCATCTACTAAACCTGGTTTATTGAGTTCAATTATGTCATTGTGGACTTTTGAAGAGTAAGACATTACATGTAAGACGGTATTTAGCTATCTATATAGGCCACAAAGATTTCTAAACGACCGTCTTTTACTTGAGGACCAAATGACATTGAATACAAAATGTTGTGGTGTGTTTAGGAAAAACTCACACGAAGGTTTATCACGATAAGGTAAGGAAATCTGCATAGATATGTTTTTTATTGGATGGAGAATCTTTTATTGGCTTTTACATCTTATATCTACCATTCAGATATAATTTCAGATCCAAATGACTAGAACAGACAAGTGATTTCAAGCCTTTGTTCAATTATTCATTGTTTTTTTTTGTGTGATCAATCAATAAAAATACAATAAAAACCAAGGAATATACGATATCATTCTCAATTTTGTTTTGCAAAAAGGTTTGACATCCCTGGTAGACAGTGTTTTTAGCTTCACCTTTTCCCGGCTGGACCTATTCGATCGGAACCCCGAACAAATTTCCAAAAACCGAACAGTGGCTAATCGCGCAAGGGCTTTTTTGTGGCTTTCCTTGTTCTAAGCTTTGAATCCCCACCCGAACACACCCAATCCCAATCCCTGGAGCACCAACAAATCGTTGAAGCGAACAGAGACAAGGGAAGTTGAAAAGCTCGATCGTAGAGAATGAGAAGCTGATGATGATGATGATGAGCGATGACCAAAACGGAACGAAAACTATCGTACCGCAAAATGGTTGCAGGAGTTTGAAGAAGTGGAGGGAATGTTCTGCGCTGTGGAGAGCTTGAGGGGAACGAATCTTTTGGCATTGACATGCGGTCACCACTTTACCAAAAGCTTTGCTGAGCGAACGAGAGCCGGGAACTATGCAGTACGGAATTTCTGGCCAAGCATGGTAGGACCGCGCGCACTGCCATAATAACCAGCCCGAGATTGGACACGTAAGTAAATAAATACTGGCAGCTCCACACGCCTCCCAGGGGCACGAACGCCACTACACATACACACGGTCTGGTCTGGCTTGTGCGTTGTTTTCGCTTCATTTCGCGTCCAGAGGGCAGCTCACGGTCTTCCCCGATCCGGGTCTACCTTGCACACATGTTTCGTTGGTTGGCTACGCTGTTTCGGCGATGCTTCTAATCGCGTGGAGCGCCGTAAGGTGCAACTAAGCAACGTTACTTACACCGACAGACAGACAGACACACACACACAAACACCACCTCCACACGGCCCCCAAAGATTAGAAGGGCGATATTTAGCGATTTCTGCGCTGCGAACCGTGTGCGTGTTGGTGATGCATGCATGGCGCGATGCTCTTTCGGTCAATTTCCCATATGCTGCCGTGTTCTTGACGTTGGTTTTGACCCTGTCTGCGGCTGAAGGTTTTGGGAAATGGATCGTTTAAAATTTAGAACGATTGCGTGTGCGTATGTGTGTGCGAAGTTTGATTTATTGCATATGATGGCGCTGCAACGGTCAAGGCTCGCTGGGAGCATCGCATAACTTTACTAGTGATGATGAGCAATTACAAATTGAACATGACAACACATTGTACCGGCACATGGCAAAGTTTGCATCGTAACATATATATTGCATATAGCTCAATTCGCGTTGTTTATTTAAATTATTATCGAATTCTTCTTTAAACTATGTCTGCAATGCATATATTTTAAAATATGTCTAGCAATATGCATACATTTTTAAAGATACTTAATTTGAAGCGCTTTGTAATTGATCGAAGTAATTATATTTTGTTCATTTATTGTTCTACTTTTGTTTTAGAAATTAACTTAAATAACTTGATCATGTTCACTTTCTACTTATTTTAACATTAGACATAAGCAGTCATTTTGACTTTTGAATTTACAATAATATTGCATTAAAACATTATTGAATAAAACATAAACGGAGATAAAGTGCTCTTTATAGTCTTTATATATTCTCTTTACACAATAAAAAAGTTTTATTTATAAAAGAATAAAAAGGCATTTGGAATGCTTTGTTTAAGGAATAATATCAGTTCATAAAAGCTTAAAATGCTTGGTAGTTCTAATGTCCAGAAATGGAATCCGTCGATGATGAGCATCACAGAGTTTATGACAATTAATTAGGAACAAATCAATTGCACCAAGCAATACGGCCTGGCCGTTACTACCGAATAAAAAAAAAATCAATTGCACCTTTTATATATAATTTTTAATTTTAAATGTATGAGTATTACTGTGTTTTCTATGTCGATTTCCAACGAAAACGATTCCTTTAAACGCATTTGAAAAATAATGTATAAATATGAAAAAAATACATAAATTCCTAATAGGTTCTTAACAATTTGGGAGTATAATATTGTCCTTTTCATACCATAAAATAATATTAAAATCGCTGTAACTCTACGTTGCATTTTAAAACAAAATTATTCAAAAAACACCCCCTCCCCCCCTACGCGGAACCATTAATACAAAATACCATCATCTCCAAATAGCTTGTTCGCATATTTCCCAAACCCATATCAACGCCTCGCGCGTGTATGCTTCGTGACAACATTGGAAAAAAAATAATTAAGAACCCATAAAACAATCGCCTGACGTGCTATGGCTCAACAGCAGCAAAAAAAAAACACATAACACAGAGGATGCAGGAATAGAATATTTGGTTAGAATTTTTATTCCACGAATTTTCAGCACCTCCCTCCCCCTCCCCCCCCAAAACCAAGGGGGTCGAAGCATTTGTGGTTTTGTTCCTAAATTTTGGTGAAACTCACCCTTAACCAAAACACAAAGCTGCTGCACCCAGGAGAGATCCGGACCTAAAGGATGCAGCAAAAAAAAGGCGTAAGGTACAAAAAATGAGTTGGCAGCAGTAAAAAAAAAACACACACACACACACACACACACACTGTTTTACACATATACGCATAGAAAGATCTGCAACAGGCAACAGTATCTCTGTGCTGACGACAGGTCGCGGAGAGCCTCACATCAAGGCGCAGCCCCGAATCCCCCGGTGCCGGTGCGGTGAATCGAATGCGCATGTTAATATTATTTATGGTGGCAGTTTTTTTTTTTTTTGAAAACCACCAAATAAAACAACCAAACAAAAAAAAATGCAGCATGAATCAAAGGGGCAGTAGTGGGAAAGGGAAGTGGGGGAGGAGATGGCCGCTATACTCGCACCAACGCACACAAGCGACCCAAACTTCGCTGAATGACTGTTCGTTCGTCGTGGAGAAGCGTAGCAGAAGCGAAACATTGAACCGATGGATGTGAATTGCGCTGAAAACGACTCATCAACGGGTAAAGGAACAAGCCGTGCGTTCCACAGAGGGATGAAATAGATGAAATTTGAGAGGGAGGAATAAAGGTGGAAAAAAAACCCCTCTATACTACCCGATTCGATTGAGAAGTCGAGAAGTGATCGCTCTCGAAGAGGCAGCTGCTAGAAGACTGGAACGTCTAAACAAGGCGAAGCAAGGCAGCTACGGAAGAGATGCTAGAAGCAGAAGAGCAACACTCTGCGCGAGAGCGACGAAGGAGAAGAGGGATTTATGACGGGCAGGGTGGAGCAGCGGGTTCCGAAGTTCCCGGGGAGATCGAGAGAATCGTGGGGCAGAAATGATTTATTCTTATTAGATTGCAGTTTTATTGTATTATTTCCTTAATTATTTAATTATAAATTCGGTTCCTTTTCGGGGCGGGCTCTTCCTACCTGCCGAGAGCACCTCTATCGGATGAGCTTGCCGAAGGAACCAACGCCAAACAAAAGCTACAAGCGCACAGCGGAAGTGTGGGCTGGAAGCAATCGCGACTGCACCCAACGGTGAAGGTGTTTTCAACAAATCAATAAACCAACTGCGCCTAAGCCTTCGAAATCGATCAAGCAAAAGGGGGAAGGGCCCGCTAGCTACGGCATTATTATCAACAGGCAAACATTAAAGGTTTTATGTGTACCAAAATAACACATTTTAACGTTTTTTAAATCCTGATCCTTCGATGTACCAAACCCATCTAGAACTAAAGAACCTTATAGTATATTATTTCTTGCATGCCACGCAAACAAAGACGGCCGAGCAATAAAAGATTACCATAATTAAAAACGTTCGATTCATCCCAGCAGCAGAAGAATTGGCAAATTAAATCACCTCAAATAATCCAGCGATAAAACAAAACTTTAGCTACAAAAAAAAAACGAACCAACCTTCCCCCTCACGTCGATGATGATCGATAGTCTGTGCCGTTTTTTTTCTTTGTGTGTGTGTGCATGTGTTTCTTTGGTTCGTGCTTCGGCTAGGCTTTGGATCACCATATTTAGTGGCGGGGGCCATATAAAAATTGCCCAAATTGAATTTACGACACACAACTGTGCGGCCATCAAACGCTGGACACAACACAAAATAATAAATGAAGCACAGGAACCGTCCGTCGTCTCACCGTTTGTTGGGCACGCACAGAGGCCACGATGAAGACGGTGAGGGAGGGGGAGGGTAGAGGAGGGGGGAGGGAGATTGGGATGGTGGTCTGTTTCCTGTTCTGTCCGTCTGTCCGGTGAGGTTGGAGCAGAGCAGAAGCCAAGAAGAAAACAACGCGGGAACACTTTCGACCGGTAGCAAAATGATGATGACGGTGATGATGAAGCCAATGCCACTATTCGGAAGAGCCGATATCAAGCACAAGCAATTCATGACGCATTGGTGATTTGATATATGTATAATGTGATCCAAGCAGGTGAGTGGATGATCCCCCCCAGATGGTTGGATTAAAAGGACAAGTTTGTGTTTGATATATTCATCTAACATATCAGCAGTATAAAATGAAGTTCCAAGTGCTGAAGAAGAAACAACAAAAAAAAACCTTTCGTTTGCCCTTCACATAGTACAACAATTGTACAACCTGTTACACTCACCTTCGTTTGCTACTGCGAGCATACTAGTACGGCAGCAGCAGAAGCATAATTTGAAGCAATTCGGAAGGTGTTTGGGAAAACGCCACCTACAGCCAAGTACAATCAAACGCAGCGCGAACGGACTGTTGCGCCCCGCCAAGCCAGTAACACATCTCATCATTGACCCAAATAGAAGAAATACTGTGCTGTGTTTAGGCAGCTGCTGGAATATCAATGAGGTTTGCGCTGGGGATCGCACCGGCTGGGTGGAACTGATGGCTTCTCGGCTTACGGCTCTAGCTTAACGGTGCACAATGTCGATTTTTGCTGTTACTAATACAAAAATTATGCATAAAATGATGTACCAAAGGCAATTAAGCATGATTTTATGCGTTATATTATGCATTTGACTTGTATAAACTATAGTTTTTTTTGTTTTAATACTATTTTTGCTGGTTTTATTTTAATAACAAAACTATGTGTGATGTTTTTTTCCTAACAAAATTGCCGAGTATTACCGGACTGGTCTCCAATTTGTACTCAAACTGCTACCTCACCAAAAAGCACTAAATAACGTTCATATAAAATCTACATTTTCTTTATATTTTTCTTCTTGTTTGGCGTAAAAACAATTTGTTCGAACCGGTTTGGAGAAATCCATTTCAATTTTATGCTTCAATGTTACGCTTTTCTTATCTTTTTGTAAAAAAGAAATCGAAAGAAAACTAACCATAGTTTATTTCGTCAAAAATGCTCAATATGATAGTAAATTATTAAATGAATCTTTACATAATTACAAAGCTCCCAATAGCTGGCGGTGTACAAATGGTTTTATTTTTAGAAAAATAAGCTGATTATGCTAAAATATGAAATTTTATAATGCTATTATAAAGCATCATTTTGCAAATAGAAGCCTGTTTTAAATTGTTTTAATCTTGTACACTTATGTATTACTGTTTTATTAAAAAAAACGTTGTGTTATTGCAGAATCATTTTAGATGATTATAAAAAGGATTTTGTTTATATTTTATTGAGCAAATTGTTTCACTATGTAAGATGATGCTATGTTGGTAAGCTATGAGCAAGATAACTCTTATGGCATTTAAGTTTTTGATAAACCCTTCAAATAAAAAAATTAAAATGCAAATCCAAAAACATTCTCTTTTAATTGATGTTAGAAGAACTAGATAGTATAGCTGGGCATGAAAAATGTTAGACTGTATTCTAGTCCTTCAAACAATCAAACCCAAGTTCAACCGAAAAATCAATAGCCAGTTTATGATGGGAAGTCACGGGAAAGCCCCAAACATGAGTTGATTTGTGGCATGAAAATCATGACCAATATTTGAGAATCCTTGAGCACATTTTTAAGTACTAAATCGTACGGCAATTTAAACCATTCGTACCATGTTCATTGTGCAACCATGACATGTACAATTTTTTTGTGATCCACCACTGCGCTGCACGTACATTACTCGAACAGCAAACATAGCATTCTATTAGCTAATTAATCATATTAATTAGCATAAAGCTTTTCTCGAGTTTGGAGGTACAAAAAAAAACATTCCCAACCCTATGAAACACACACTCTCCCATGTGCGCGCGCGTTGGCTGGAAAAACAGTGCCAATGCCATTCCGCCTGCACCCTCGTCGGGCCAAACCCGCCCGAAATGTGCAACTGTTCGCTGTTTTGCAGGCCATGGTAGTGTGGGACGGGGGAGGGATCGGTCAGGGAGGGATTGGTAGAAGGCGGTGAAAGAATGGGGCCGATCAAAAGTGAAACACAAACGCCTACGAGACTGTGTTGGACCGCAAAGCTGAATGCGTGAGACTGTTGTGTGGAGCTAAATTTGGACGCCCGGACACCGGAAAAGTCCGCGAAAAACAGCTGAATGCGTGTAAAGCCGTCCCTCGGTGCAGGTCGATCGGGATGCAGAAGAAGCAAAGTTCTGTTATTTCAAGCTGGGAGGCGCACAAACCTTCACACAGAAAAACCGAAAAAGATATTGCGGAAGTGATGGAATGGAACTGACGCCGCCAGCAGAACCCTTCCATCCGACAACACGGTGGAAAGTGAAAATCCTCTCTAGGAGCAACAGCTGACGATCCACGAAATGGGGAAAGGGAGTGGAAAATCGTGTTGGATTGGGGCAAAACATTTTCGTGCGTGCGTGTCTGTGTTGGAAGTGTCTTTATTTATTTATTTTCACTCTACCGCAAACTTTTACACGCATTTGCGTCTTTTTTAAGTGCATACTATTTTTAAACAATTTCCGTCACACTACCACGCAAGCAATCAAAGTTCTATTTAGAAACACACACACACTGGTGTGGCGCCTTTCGGGTTGGCAGTTGATAAGGGTGCCTGGGGCAAAACGGCCATAGTAAAGAATTTCCTTTCATTCTCATTATACGCAGACATTTATTACATATTTTATGGCTCCGCTCTGCGCTCTGCTTGATTATCTTATTTAGGAGCTAAAACCAACAAACACCAATTTTTCAAATAATTCCTCAAATACAAGATAAAAATGGAGTTGAAATATCCCAGCTTTATCATGTGACTGAGTATTATGAAATGATGTGAAGATGTTTTGATATTTCTTAACAGTGGAAAATAATATAAAGGTTTCTTTAAAAAATCCGTTTTCCCAATTTTCTCTAAATAAAAATCAGTCCATAAATATCTCTAGAATCTTTTTAGTTTTTAAATATTAGAATAAAGTTTTTAATTTTACTATATTACTAATACTAATATAATACTATATTTTAATTTTTAATTTGTATTTTTTTGATAACAACCAATTTAGTCATACTTGCCATTTTTGGCTTTATGAGACTTACTATTATATATCAGATAAATGGATGGTGAGTTTTACTTAGGAACGGTCTAGATGAACTTATAACCCCAGTCCTGTAATGTGTGAAGATCGTTTTGCCACAATCGAACATTTTCGAAAATCTTTTGGAGATGTCACCTCCTCAACGAATTGGGTAGAAGTGTTACATAAAAATATAAAATGTTCTGAACGACTTCACCTTCTATATTAATGCACCCTGACATTGAACAATGTTTTTAAAATAAAAAACGTTACAAAATGTTTTCTTTTACATAAATAGTGTACGTTTGCATTAACATTTTCTTTTTACTCGATCTCAAATAGAATTTATTTGAGTAGCTTATTGCCGAGACGTAACAATAAAGTAACATTATTTTGAGCAAAAACTTTAATCATTATTTAATTTTAAATAAAAAAAAAATATCGTTTATAAATCATGCACGGTACTCATAAGGCAATTGACAATAAGACAATTAAAAATATTTTGATGATTGGAATAATATAATTTTGTAATTATGGTCAATATTTCTTGTTGCCGTTTTGCCCCGGGTACCCTTGATTTCCTTTTCATGTCCGTCACCGAAACAAATGGCAACACACCGTGCAGATAATATTTGTGCAGTAAAGCAACAAGAATGATTTTGTGTATTTTGTTATCAAGAAGCAATTATTTCAAATAAAATGATCGCGATCGGCTATTCGAAACCGCAATGTATGGAAGTAAGAAAAGATCGTCGCTGTACTTGTTGTTCCATAAAAAAGCATTGCAAACGTGAGACCCGGATGAGTGCCAACCTTCGCCACTCACCCACACAAGCCCATATGAGTGTCAGACCACCACAAAGGTAGAGTAAGCGAGAGCGATTCTCCCAGTCGGAGGGAGAAACAGAGTAAGCACGAGTTTCGTGACGTGAGTGTGCTTTTAGGGGTTGCTGGGTTTCCTGTGGCCAGGGGGTTGATGTTACGGGGGGGTGCAGATTCGACCACATCATATTGCATACCGCAGAGGGAAACCCTCCCTAATCCTCCCTCACCCACCCTCCCAGCACCAAGGAAAGCGTCTAGCGTCGGAAGCGGACGGGCGCAAATAATACATGCCAACGCGCAACCGGTTCTGTGTTGGTATGTTGCTAGGTAAATTACGTAATTCTTTTTTAGTTGTCCCCCGTAAAATTTTCATCATACATATACACCGCTGTGCGCCGCTGTGTGTATATCCCACTCACACCACACCCAGAGGATGGGTTTTTCTTCTCTGGCGATTTTTCTCGCTCTTGCTTGTTCGTTGGCGCAGAGTGCAGAGACACTGTGTATGATAAGCGAAAAATGTTTACAAAACAACACGGTTTAGGAAAGTAAGTGTGCGCCTAGCGCCTAAGTTGGGATAGGAAGCGAACGTCGCAGAGGACGGTGATGTTATCCACGTTAGACGACCGAGAGACGAATATTTTTACTAACGATCAAACACGAACGGCTTTTGTGCAGCTATTTTAAGATACTTTCAATATAACTTTACTCCCTTTATAGGCTATATTATTAATGCAATTCACAGAGCACTAAACTGCAGAAGTAATTTTTACGTTTTGGTTTTGCTAAATGAAATCATTTTTTTTTCAAATGTTAAAGTAAAAAATACACACAGCAGGCACCCTTGTTGACTTATTGAATTACATGCGAACAAAAAACAAATCTGCGTAATAAAAATCACGACCTACACACACGGGCGGTGTGTCCAACCAATCCATTTAGTTTTTAAAGCTTCGCTCCTTCGCAAACAACCGCTGCCGGGAGGGGAAAAACTGCTCGAAAACGCAACTGACGTAAAAGTGAGACCAAAGCAGGATGGAAAGAGAGAGAGAGAGAGAGAGAGAGAGAGAGAGAGGCAGTCGTGAGTGCTCGAAATTGAAAAATTGTATAACCTCCGTGGGGTGAAAAGCTGAAATAAAGCATAAAACGCAAACACAAAATTACTAACACTACCAAATGGCCGCTAACACAGAGCCATATCCATAGCCCCAACATCCCCCAAAACTGTACGCTTGAGGGTTGTAATAAGGGATGAAATGTTGGTGTGGCAAAACGAATAAAAATACAACACACACCTACACCGCACTATCAACGCCTACCACGAGCCGGGCAACAAATCGATTGTGAGCATTGCCGGAAAATGCCGCCTATGCCGACTTATCGGTGTGTTGAAAGGCAGCAAATAGATCCTCTAAAGCCGCGATCTTGATCGCTGTACCGCCTTGCAGGAGAAAGTCTCCTTCGCAATCCCCCACCCCCCCCCCCCCCCCCCCCCCCCCCCCCCCCCCGAAAGGTTAATTAAAAGTAAGCAAGCAGAGAATAGTGCACACCCTTCAAGCCGGTGTTGATGGAGTGGAAAATTAATCCACTGTAAGTACACGATCCCCAACCTACACATCGCCAATCTATCAGCACCGACGATGTAGGGGTATCCCGGGGTAAAACGGTCGCCAGCGTTATAAGACAAAAATAAGTGAAAAGTGATACTTCGAAAAATTCTTCATATGTTAAATACATTCTCTTCTAAAGACGTTGTTAGAGTTGATAATAATACCGTTTGTATATGAATAAATTAAGCGAAAAATAAAATTTCTGCTGCTTTGTTTAACGATTATAAAAAATGTTAAACACAAATTATGTACAAAATTTTGAACAGTACTATATAAACAATTAAATATTTAAAAAAGATAATTTACTTTTTATACTTAATATTACCCTAATGTCGGAATTCAAATTGGAAATTAACAACAAAAAACATAAAAAGCATCAATTGCAATAAAAATAGAGATACTTATGCAGAACTAGAAACTTTTAGAGATACTTATGCAATGATAAATAAAGTAGTTCACCCTCTTACAACGAAAACTCCCTTTAACGAGTTTCTCTCATAATTTTAAAATCCTAGTAATCAAAAATGACCTCGTTTTAGAGCGTAATCTCACGTAATTTAGAGCATAATCTCACATTATTTTCTGTGTTCTTTGTTAACACATCTGTCCGCTTTGTAGCAAGATGAAGGATCAGGATAAGAATTACTACAATAAATGGGAAAAGATAGCTACGTTACTACATTATAAGCGTTACTTCATTTCATCCATCAGGCTATCATCCGGGAAAAAGAGGTGTTATTCATAAAAGATCGTTAAATTTATATCATTTAATGGCAAGGAAGCATTATTCTGAGAGTAATGATGAATAATACTTGAAGGCAATAAACGAAAAGGTTTTTTTCCAAGAGTTAACCAAAGGAATTGCTTGGAGGACAAACATTAATGAGTGCTTGATACAATTCACAAGTACATTCCCAACTATTTCATTGTAATGCATCTAACAAGGAAAACAGTTACACGCTTTACTTTTTCGTATAAACTGTGATGTGCTGAATCGCATTGACCTGCAACTGCATGACCTAATCAATCGGTTCCAAAACTTTCTATAAACTCAATCCAAAGCATTAGCAAAGAAAATTAAACACAATTTAATTCATAGTTTTTAATTAAACTTAACATTTTCACTAATAATAAATAAGATCTCTAGACATAGATTAGAACCGAATAATACAGTAATAAACATTTTATTCAATGATATCGAAAAGAAAATCCTTAACATGACCGTTTAACCCAAGATACCTTACGATACTATTTTGTTGCTGCTCTAACTGGATTATGGGACAGAAAAGACTTTTCCACTTGGTCGTCACACGAAAAGTGGTGACGGTGTGCGTGAACACTGCGACAAAAACAATGTTCCAAAAGGAAAAAAATAACGAAACTGAAAATAGACTATTTTTTGTAGACTTAAGGGGAAAACATTGATTCAAATCCTTAAAATTTATAATACAAGTTGTCAGCAAAAACCGCTAGTGTTATATACTCTTACTTACCTTTACAATTTATTTGCATGCTATTCCACAGGAAAATGGTGATAGGTGGGGGAGATATTCTTGATCTCCTCCAGCGATGACAAAAAACTGGGGTGATCTTTTCCTCTGATCGTTCGAATAGCCCGATTCCAGCTGAATGTTACACACACGTAAACGAACACTCAACACACACACTCATACACAATCGTACAGAAACGGAGTGTGAAAAGCAATAGTGCGATCGTAAAGTACTACGATGAATCTCCTTTTTTTAATCCTTTTACTAAGGAAGACGACTTATCACTCAAGGACACGACACGCACAGAGAGACAAAAATTCAGCGGTTCCACAACACACGTACTCACACACACGCGAAGTGTAAAATCGTATATCACAATCGCCAAATGTAATTGAAAAGCCCGGTGTAAACTGATCACTGTTTTCGTTGGTTTTTTTTTAAATATTTTTCTCTTGTTAGCAGATTATTCTTTGCACAGCACGATACTTGTACGACAAATGAAATACACTCCACGTTGCCCCTTAGCTTAGAAAACACGTACAAAAATCTATTTGGTCACGGATTATACCCAAATGCACTAAAAACGCATTGCACGATGCACCACCATGGGGATCACTGGCGGGGCTTGTTGCAAGTGAAAACATAAATATTATGATCGGTACATACACCCAACACAACCAAAAAAACACACACACACACGTTGAGATCTCGAGATCTCGAGTACTCTCTCGCTCTCTCTTTCTTTTTTTTTGCTCTCTGCTTTTTCTTCTCTCTCTCTCTCTCTCTCTATCCACACCTGTTTAATGCACGCACCAAAAACACCCGTTTTTCACTAAACGTTTAACGCGACGCACAAAGTCGAACATTCACGATCATCACAGTAGGCCCGCAACGAAGAGCACGGTCTTTTTGCTTCGTTTCACACTGCACACACTTCACACTAAACGCAGCAGGCGCGCTGGGCACGCACTGGTGCAACACTTCTCAGCATCGTCGCGCCGTGAATCTATCGTCATTTCCATTATGAGCATTCGCAGCATTCGCGTGCAGAACATTTTCAGTGAACACATGTGATCATCACACCACAGCGAAACTGTGAGCCTCCTTCCCCTCTCCAGCACAACAATGCTGGCTTACCCTGCCGCGCTTTTCCACCTCACGCACGGTGCTGTTGTTCTCGGCGTATCGTGCCGCAGCCGCACCAAACATAACGCAATGCGAACGGACCCACACACGCACACACTCACGCACTGTTTTTCTTCCTCTCTGTGTGTGTGCAATCGTTTTGGTGTGCGTGCGGAGTTCTGTGTGCGTGTGTATATCGGGAGGGTGGGTAAAATAATTACACACTGTGCGCACACAAGCAATGCCTACTTTGTTTCACCTGCAGCAGTAACACACAAACTGCACAAACTGGCAACTGCGGGACCGATGGGGCAATTCGAAAATGGATACACTACAAAAAGCTTCCCTCGTGACAGTACAGTGGGAGCATGGGATGGGGGGGGGGTGCTATTCATCCCCCTTCCGTTTGTCGTCTGTTTGGAGGTTGTTTTACAGAGGGAGGTTTTGTTTGTGTCTCACACTGTTCCACCGTCCGTGAAACGCATCGAGCAGCACACACCTAAAAGAAAAAGAAAAAGACACACACTATTTTAACGTGATCACACTTTATCTCTCGCTCTCCCTTTCTCGCTCGCTGCTCTGCTCTGCTACTACTTGCGCAATTTGGTGGTTCGCTCCTGCAATGCACGGGGCGAACGAAAAAGTGCGACAAAATGTGCGTAGCCAGTGCCAGTAGGAGTAGCATCAACCTCCCCCCACACACACACACACACTGGCACACGGAGGATGAGGTAATGATGATGCACGAAGCAGCGCAAGGATAACCGACAGCGGCTGTACAGGGATTCTTGGGAGGTCCGTTGTTTTGGTAATAAAAACTCAGCAACCTTCCGATATGGGCAGCATCCGTGCGATTGCGTGTGGGGAAGGTGACAGCACCGAACGGTGGGTGGGAGGGTTTGGTGTGTGTTTTGCAAAACCTTGCTCATCCCCCCTGCACCCAACAGCACAGGGCGAATCACTGTGTGATGCGATGCAAACGATTCCCTTCGTCGGACAAGGGCAAAACTTACATCGCGTCTTTGGAACTGCTTGCCTTCTGGTCTGTCTGGTCAACTTTTCCGTAACACAAAAATTGAGTTCGTACGATGGTTGGTTCACAACCTACCCCGAGACTCGCTCTATCTGGCGCAGTGTTGTGTGTGCACACACCTTTTCACGTCACTGTGTTTTTCCCCGACCTTTCTTTCTCTCTCGCTGACACACACACACGCGTTGCACCACCGCTCGGGGAACGGTAAACCGTACGCACTGGCACGCGTTGCAATGCACTTTTTCCGTGCGAAAGTAACTAATTTGTCCCCAGTTATAATGCACAAATCTACGCGGAGCACAAGTACGACGACGGCGACGACGACGACGACGACGAAATCAAAACGAATATGGCCGATAATGAGCAATTTTTGTGTCGCTCGAGCTTTCGTGCTCGATTAGATCAGTCGAGCGGTTTTGACAGCTCCGCTCGAGCAGTTCGAACAGCGGTTTTGACGCAAAATGCGAAGGTCGCACAGTGGTCGTGTGGGTTTGGATTATGTAGCGGAATTTTTCAAAATTTCGGATTTTGTAGACCCATAAAAGAGGTTTTTGCGTAAAATTAAACAGAAAATATGATTTAACAGCTAAGCTGAACTGCTAACGACATAAAATTCGTATGAAAAGCCAAATGCGACATTCTATTTTGTACAGTAACTCATTTCTTTAACCGTCATTGGACAAAAATGTTCACTTTCTTGGAAAGACAAAAGAAAACGTTTGAAAAATTTTAACCTTCAGTTCTATTTTTGCTTCATGAACATGTTTATTAATTAATTAATTGATCGCCGTTATTATGGTCCGTACTACCTATACATCGAAGTTTTTGGGTGTCGAACACAACGCAACCGAACGAAAACTTCTCACCCGTGAAGGCGGTCGAAAAAAAACGGAGTAATTTAAAAAAACAATAAAAACTAAACGCAATCTTTTAGAAATTCTAACAAAACTGCTATTAATTGGGCAACGAAGTGGCTCCACTTTCGTAAAAAAATAATGCAAACATCACGAGCTTATCTATCGATATGAACTTCATAGTACGCAAAAATGCAAACATCCATACAAAAGGTATGACCTGCCTAATTAGCTTGTCTTTTTTTTTTTAATTTAAATTTTTGAAAAGTTAGTATTCGTCAAGGCTTTCAATGCAATTTATATCCGTACGAGTATCTTAACAAAAGATGTTGAGAAATACAGGATCAAAATTTACCCAGGCAGGCGGTTATTGACACTACGGTTTATATGGATTTCGTCTTGTGCTCAAATTAAACGATTATAAAAATATGTATGCATTTTAATTGGGATATTAGCAAAATTATTTTTGCATGTGTACAGCAAAAAGGCAAAACAAAACTATGTACAACAAAACTGCAATCATATACCAGTTATACAAAACAACTTATTCTTTCTAGCTACTTTCGACCTTGTTCCAAACTTTATGAAACTCAACACTCTCGATGACAATGTTTTTTACATGCACCGCTTGGCTATGCTTTTATTCTGTAGGAGGGATTGTAAGTTTAGAGCAATGTGAGAAGGTTTTGCCGCGCTTGCCTTTTGCACTTGTTGCACTTCACGTTGAACATCGCATGTGGCACATGACCAGGAAGACGAGCAACCATCGCAATCACAACAGCAGGAACGGTTGTCGCTGATGGGGCGCTACCGGCGCCGTTCTCCTTTGACGGTTTTACGCTTTTCTTTTTTCTCTTCCCGCAGCTGACGCTGCTTCTCTCGGTCCTGCTTGTCCTTTTCCTTCTTCAGTTGGCTTTCCAGTTTGGCCTGTTCTCGTTTCTCCCGTGCCAGCGCCTGTACATCGGCAAAGTTTGTATTTTTCACCAGCTTTGGGTCCGAGCTGGAGGTCGCACCTTCTTCGTCCTCTTCGTCGGGTTCACTTTCAGAGAGCTGAAAGGTAAAGTTGAAAGATGAAATTAGAACGTTCATTAATTTCTTTCTCTTTTAAAAGAAAATGGTGCAAACGCTACCTGACTGTATTGCAAGAGAATCTGTTCCTTAATCCTTCGTTCTTCCTCGGTGTACTCTCTTTCGACTTTTGTGGCTAGCTTTTGTCCTTCTAGTAGCTTGGCTAACTGCACCTCGACATCAAGTTTGGGTTTGGAAGCTTCTGCTGCGTCTTTACTGTGGCATGTGTTCCACCTGTCGAGAATCTCATTAATGAATGCTTCCAGATCTGCTTCCTATTTCGTGTAGAAACATTCGCCAGCAGTAGCAGCAGCAACATCATTGACGGCATAGGACAGAAATAGCATAAGTGTGTTAGTTGTTTGCTAAATTTATACCACATCACACGATCTGACTCTGACAGGCACGCCGGGATCGCCCCACTACGGGAGACATCCCTCCAAAGGTATGCCAACGATTCAGACTGATCGGAAAACCAAACGTACTATGATTGCGCCAAGGATGCCCTCGAGTGCTTCCACTTTTTCCTCGTTGTTCTCATCCCCTTCCAGGATACCGGTAATGTATGAACCGAACACGCTCACATCCGCCTTCGATGCTCGCAGCTTGGAGTTGAGCCAACTGTTGAACTCATCCACCGCAGCCATCCCGTTCGCTTGACTGCACCTATTCTAGTTTATCTATGGTACTTTTTGCAATTGATCCTGGACGATTTTTGGTGCAAACTTTTCTAAATTTTTGCTCGACTCACACACACATTGCCTTTGTTGACACAGATGACAGTTTGCTAGCGTATAAATGTTTCGGTTCAATTCGCAAGTAAATGCCGTTCTAGGCGCAGTGCTGCCGCTACCCACGGCGATTGGTTTGTGAAGAAATCAAACGGAGAGTGTATTCGCTTTGTTATGACACAAGCGCGATTTTCACAGGGTGGGTATGAAAAAGTGTCATCGATAATATTGCAGCTTTAAATTTTAATATTTTTTTATCGTTGAAACAGTCCGAAAAGATCATATATTTTTGGGGTGGACGAAGATTTATGCCACTAAGTAATAAAAAGTAAGCAGACAAAAAGCTAACATGGTCGCAATTACATTACTAGTCGACATTCCAAATTCATTATGAATTATGATTAATTAGCATACCAGGTTATAAAGTTTAAGGATGGAAAAAGAAAAAAATCATTCTCAACATTGAAATCATCTGGTATGGTGTAAATAAGTTGTTGTTAAAACATATAATTTATTTAAATGTTCAGGGAAGTGTAGTTCAAGTCGGCCTAGCCTTTAACCAGCATTTAAGCGGCATTTGAAAGATCAAATGTCTTATTTTCACATACAAAAGTTAAGTAACACAACTTACTGGATGATTCACACAATCTTGTACGACTAACTGTCATAGAAATTATTAAAATAGTTGAGTATTTTTTTATTTGAGCTTTTCAAAATAGCCATATTTTCTTAAGCAGTCCATTAAGGTAAGCTAAAGATCTCTACTTAACTATGAAACTTTCAGAAGAATCATATAAATCCTATGAAGAGGAATCCTATAAAGAATTGACTAAGAATTTCACAAAGAATTGTAGCAGTATTGCGACGAACTATAAAGCTGCTTAATGAGCTTAATGAAACTTGATTAGGACAGACATGCACAGCGATCTTTACTTACTTACTTTCCGACTGGTTCCAAAAACGATTGTAAGTTTCTCTTAGTTTGATCCACTTTCTTAACCAGCCTTTTGGTTCTATCGTAAATTGTTCGAACTTTTAATATGAGGATATCATAAGCTAACGTATGAAACGGTAGAAGAAACGGTATGGTAGAAGATGAAACACAAAGAATAATAAACCTGCTTGATTTCACGAAAGAAAGCTGCTTAAGAGCTGTTCAACTGAACAAGGACGAACTGTGGAAAAGTTCCCCATTAAAACAGCCCCATTAAGGTAATGGGCACTGCTTTGCCGCATGTGATATTCCGCATGCGATTCGCATGGAGTGATCGCAAGGGTGATCACAGCTCTTGCGGTGTAAAAATTTGAATTGTGGATAACGGTAGTTTGAAAATTTTAAAATAACATAAGATTTTCTAGTAAATATTTACCAGACATTTAAAATTATCGTTTAAATTCTTTTCAAAATATTTTTTTAAAGTTTTAGCTCAGTTTCTTCAGTAATTTAACATGAAGGGTGACGCCGCATGTGGCGATGCGGCAAAATCAAAATGATTTGATTTTGCCGCACGGCAAATCCGCATGGCCTGTCACCAACGTCAAATCCCATACAAAAGTATGCGGCAACTTCGCATGCGGCAGAGCAGTGACCGAGCCCTAAAAGAGGAATAATAAACCTGCTTGAAAAAGAAAGCTGCTTAAGAGCTGTTCAACTAAACCAGGACGAACTGTGAAAAATTTCCCATGAAAACAGCCCCATTAAAATCCGAATTAAAACAGCGATCTTTAGCAAAACTCGTTTCAGTAGGCTGTTACTACTAGATAAAAAAAACAGCAATCCAACTGATTCCAAAAACGATTAAAAGTTTCTCTGAGTTTGATCCACTTTCTTAACCAGCCGTTTGGTTCTATCGTAAATTGTTCGAACTTTTAATATGAGAATATCATAAGCTAACGTATTGAGAAAGAAATGAGAAGTACTGTGTACATCAAAGGTGTAGCTAGTGAGTGTGTGTTTGTCTCATAGGCCTGTCAGAAGCCCCGACGTGATAACGAATCCTCCTTGGACTGCTTTCGCCTTCCTTATACTGGATCCACTATCCTACTTTGTGTACACATAGTCACAGAAACAAAAATACAGTTCTGAAAAACAGTTATAATCAAATCAGTAGAATGCGAAGAGATGATAAATCGTCAAAGGGAAATAAGTATGAAGTTTTGTTTGGTAAGTTTTGATCGTTTTTTTTAAGCATGATCCTAGGACAAGATATTTGTATTGTGAAAGTTCAATTCATTTAACTATGATAAGAAGCACATTTTTGATAAAGCAAAAATATTATCCTATCTTCAACGAAACCATTTAATAGTTGCTTACATTTATTGTTCGTTTTTGTTTATTAAAAGAAAGTAAACAATTTCAAACAATTTAGTTAATCAACAAAACTCGAAGCGACACCAACTCACCCCGCACATCAAGGGGTTAGCCAGCATAGCTTTGAAACAGAAGGGTGAGTTCGGGTCGACAAGCTTTCTCTTTTGCACACCCGCATTCGAAACCGCACCGGACGACTTCGGCACACGAGCCAGAGCCGAAGTTCGGGCCGGTGCGTACTGGGCCCCCGCTATGCACAGCAAACACTGCAAGCACGGCCACAGTCTTACTTTACTTGACGCGACGGTCGGCCGCAGCTGAAACCGCGCCAGCAAAACAATTGATCGTGAACGGAGTTTTCACTGAAAACTAACGTTTTCGAGCAGCTGAGAAGCGATTGCTTTTATCAAGGCGCCAAGGGCGGTAAGCACAAAGTAAAGCTGCTGTGAACGAGCGGTTTTAGGCGTGTGCAGCAAACGGTACGCAAGTGTGTTGCAGGTTTTGCGTGTACAAGTGCACCGAACCCGAGCACCGGGAAAAGCTGCGAAACAAGCGGAGCGAGAGGAAAAGGTAAATGCAAATCACAGCCAACCGTGTACGGTGCAGTGCGGAGAGAGGTTGTGCAGTGCGATACGATAGCGTTTCCAGCAGTTGATTTTTGAATCCCGTGACGTCGGTGCATGCGTTCGACGGTGTGTTGCCGCAACAGCGCGTAAGATAGTACACGCGCGCGAGCTGTGAGGGCACGCGTGCGAGTGCCCCGTATGCCCACGAGCATCGTGCTTATCGTGTGTGTTTGCTGGTAAAGCTGCGTTTAGTGAATCGCAACATAAACTGTGTGCTGTGTGCCTGTCTGCCTGTGTTTTTGTGGCATCTTTTTTCGACATTCCATTGTTGGTACCGTTCGCGTGTTGCGTGTGAGTCGGTGCCCATCCTACAACTCTGGTGTTCTCTAGCATCGAAGCTCAAACCGAGCAGAGAAGCAACATCCACACAAAAAGCTTAGGCGAAGCAAAGTAGAGAAGCATAAATCAAAAAGGTTCGTTGCTGGCACTGCCTGCTTGCCCTGCACGGTCTTTCCTCTCGCAGGCGAAGAAGATTCTTTTCGTATTTTCTTTCTTACCGATTCTTAAGCAAGAAGTGTGTATGTGTTTGTGTTTGTGTTTTGTACTTGAACGTCTGTTCCGCTTTCAAGCCGGTCGCGGCTCATTGATCGTTCGGTAATGAAGAGGTAGAATGGAAGCAAGAAGCAATAAGTGAGACGAGCAAGACAAGACAAGACAACAGAAATAATCAAAACAAACCAGCAAATAAGTAATGTAGCAAAAAAAAGAAAAAAGCGCGGAAAACACGGACAAAGGAAAGAAAACCAATCATCATCATACGACGATCGGTGAGCAAATTTCAAAAAAACAAAAAGACAACGCTGGGAACGATAAAGAACACGGACGGTACGAGAGAGAGGGTCGAAAGCAGCTGTATTGTGTGATAATTGACCGGCTCGATTGTGGTTTGTGTTTTGTATTTTTCCATGCCGGTCGATCGGTGCACTTGCATGGATGCAGTTGGAAGATGCATCGGTAGATTGCCCAGTAGATTATTCAGTAGTTCGTGTTGTGGTAAGAAGAATCAATGTCCATGCGCGGTGTACTAGTAGGGCTATTGAATTCAGTGGAATCTTTATTTGAAAGGGATGATAGGGCACTCATCACCCTTTTAAGTCTAAACGTAATTTTAATATGCTTTTTTTGCTATCAGGTGCTGTTTTAGCATGGTAAATATTTTTTTTTGTGTATCAATTATTCAATTCACGGGTTGCAAGACTCGTTGCTTAGTTTATTCAGCAATCTAGAAGTCCTGGAAAAGTGGCTCTATTTTTCAAACATGTTCTCGATATTTTTTGCTAAGACATTTCTGTTTTGAGGAGCTACTTTATTGCTTCCTTTTCCAAAAAAAAAGGCTTCGGAGCTTATCAAAGTAGTAGCTCGTTCTAGCCCTATTTGTTCTACTGTACATCATTATTTGTCATTATTTGTTTTGGTACAATAGAGGACCCAACGAGCGCTAAACAAAGGTGACCAGTCAGAGCGTTAAGTTTTTGCTAAGGCACTTTTTCAACTGTGAAAAAAGTTGTCGTTAAAATGTTGTATCTAGTCCAAGAGATCGTTAGGGCACACAGGCTTAAAAGGGATGCTTCCGTAAGGAGAAATAGTCCAACTGGGAAAGATCTTTCAATATCTTACGACGCCATGGAGACGAGTTGACTATGAATCTCACACTACTTAGTCGAAGCCTTCTATAGAGAAAGTAAGTCTCTGTGTGTGGGACCCGAGTCTAAATATCCATAGGAGGATACAACCTTTCCCGCTGAACAGAAGATGAAGAACACTATGAATCTATAGATATGTGTTCTTAACCATTTTGTTTTGTTAGATAACCAATTAATAGATATTTACAAGAAAAGCATAGTAACATTGTAAGATACAGGGCTTTCTACGTTTCTAAAAGCTTGGAAAAAATATCTTAATCATCGGGTAACAGTCTCTTAGCCTAACCAGTGCACTAATGTGCTTTGGCTCTTTCTTTGACTGAGTGTACCCAGATTTAGTGTACCTATAGCAGGATAGTCAATCCTGCGTATGGGGGGCGGCAGTGGTCAGAATGAGATTCGAACCGGTGACGGGCCTTTTGACAGCCCTACGCCGTTACCACTGGACCACCGAGCCGGCCCCTACTTAACTTACAACCAAAGTAAAAATGAGCGGGAGATTCCCAAACATTCCCTGTTAAGTGATGTCCATTTTGTCTCCCTCTTCCATTATTTTTTGTTTCTTGATGGGTAAATCTTTACAATTCGTGACAGACCGGTCTCTGATGTTGCTCGCTGCCTTCAAACCTAGCAGCAGCCCCAAAACAGAAAACACAACCCACCGCCCAGCACTAATCCAATGTCCACAATGGCTTATCGAGACTTATTTTATTACATTCACTCTGCTAGACGGAAGTTTTATCTTGAATGAAGCAAAGACAAGGGAAGACTTTTCCTATGAAAAGAGTCGAGTGCAAGAGTGGTTACACATTTTTGCATCAATACCGTTGCTACAATGGCCCTTTACGCATTGAACGATCCGGAATGAGGTTCCGTGTCCGCTGCACGCCAAATGTCAAACAAATGTTCAACACATGGTCCCCGCACACACAAGCACATCGTCCAGCAGCGCGCCGTCTTACTGTCCACAAATGACCGACATCGATCGACCCAGACCACGGGCTCTGCTGTCCTTCGCTGCGTGTGTGAGTGTGAGGGCAGAAAATGTGTCTCGCGAGAGGGCGATCAGTTTGGCAAAATCGTTTCCTTTCGCCTCAATGCTGCAGACGAAGAACCCATTCCGGCTGGGCCATTGCAAGAAAGCGAAACAGACGAGGATGAGGGGAGGGGTAGGGGGTAGGAAATGGCAACTCCGGCAGCACACAAACGATTCCTCCCGAAACCCTCCAGATCTGAGTGGCTATATATGCTGCAGCTTCCGAAAATCAAACTCCAGCGGAAGAAAAGCAAAAATGAAAGCCAATCGAGCGAGAGAGAGAAAGAGAGAACCGGCAACCCAAAAAAAAGCGTCGGACGGAGTCGCGTAACTGGGCCACGAAAACGAAACGACAAAATGAAAGTAATGCTCTTTCTCTCGAGGCATCCCCTCGGCTGCCGGCAAAAGCGCCAGTGCAGTTGGAAAACACACATATTTCTGCCATCGTTACGCCCGTTGCTTGCTTCCTTCCTGCCATCCATTCCGGTACGTTTTTTCGGGGGCCATTTTTATGCACTTTACGCATACGGATCGGTTTGTATCGGGTTTTTTTTGTTTCATCGTTGTGTGCGGTACAAATATGCCATAAAATTGTTATAGTTTCCAATTTTTTGGGGTCTCCCTGCCATTCCACTTTCTGACATTGTTTGATGCGCAAGATCCGGTTGGGCAAGATCTGTCTGGCTGGCTGTCTCGGTATCATTGTGTTTTACGTCTGCCCCGGCAGCCGGTAGCCGCACACGTACGCGTAAACCGTTGGGCTGCCGGGGGGCCTTAAATTCCGCACAAATGAAAATGGTCGTAAATGGACGTGGCTCTTATCAGGAAATTTCCATCTCACCGGGGAAAAGTTGGTAGTGAAAGACTTAATACATCTCCAGGCGCGTGGACGCGCAGGGGGTTATGGGGGGGGGGATGGGTCGCTTTCATCGGGCTTTCATGTTTGCGGAATTATCGTGATAAGCCAGCCTTTTTGCCAGCCACTTGTGGTGCCGGTGGGGCTTGATTGAAAAGCCAGCGTGGTTAGAGAAGTTCTGCTCTCCTTTTTTATAACTCTTTTTTTAACTTTTTTAACAACTTTCCCGAGCTAGTTTAACGATCAAATTACGGAAAGCTTCTATGGCGAAGGAAGGATCGGATCAAAGTTGTTGTGTAAATATTTGGTGTACTAAAAGAATGAAAAGTACTAGCTATGCGCTTTGCTAATCATATAAAGAGCAATCTTGTGATGTGCTGGGCTCTGGAGGCTACGCAGTGTCTTGACCTGCAAGACTTGCTAGATGCTATCGAATCGAATTCTATAACTAAATAAATAGAAAAATAAATTAAATCATTACATAGGCAGTTTTCGTTGGTTGCATTTTGTAATAAAAACGAACGTAACTAGTGTATTAATTTAACACAATTAATTCTGGAGAACGGTTTATCGTTTTCTAGTTCATCCTATTCTCATATGACGCATGTTTCCAACGGTTGCCATAGAAACTGTCATCTAGAATGCGCTGTAGAACATATCCACTTGTTTGGGGCTTTTTAAGATGTTTGAATTTCTGAAATTCCTAGTCGAATTTGACAGCATAAGATTTGCAATAACTGCTCATTCTTGCATCCATTCCTAAATCCTTAAGAACCTTTTACTTTCGCATGTAATACACTGGAAACGTGTAGATAGAATGGAACCTTTACAATAAATATAGAATTAATATACATTTTAAAAAGAATTTCGAAATGCTACAACGAATCAGGTTAAAGCACACTTTTGTGAGTTACCGATACTCAAGATATCTTCAATGTTTGAAATCTTAAATATTAATTGCTTGAATGCTATGAAGGGTCCTTATACCAACATTACGTCGATCATAAGCAGCTTCAAGATGTCTATCAGTTTCTCATCTACTTTTTGGAATACCTTTACGAGAATTATTCCTAAATTTGGACACAATTACAACGCGCATAGTTCCTCGGTTTTAGGTTAGTGGCTCAAAACCGTTCATCTTAATCATAAAAATGAAATTATAGAATGAAAGTTTTAATGTCAATTATTGTAGTTTAAATATGTATGTATATTTACAATGAAAATAGTTTGTTGACCGGTGCGATTTCACCAAGAACTAAATGTTTTGCTTTCTTCAAAGAAAACATTGCTCAACGATAAGATGACTAAGCTTATCATCTACTTTTTCTCCCGTGTTCTTCCATGTTCTTCCCGTTTGATCTTATCGATTGCGTGTTGTTCACGTTCCCAAAAACAAGTCTCTTACAACCGGCGGGCATCTGCGGTGTAACCACGTCACCCATGACCCAATTGTTTCGTTGTTCGGTTGCTCGTATGACATTTCCGGAACGTTGGATCAGGAAAACATGTGCGACCATTTGTTCCCGTTTCCAGATTTTCGAGTTTGAAGGACAAATTGTCCAGCGAGCCCACCAGCACAGTCATATGAATGCATTGCTGTTGCATTGGCTAGCCCCTAACATCCCGCACTACATTGTAACGAAGTAACAGCAGTTGTTTCGTATGGATTTTGTACGCAGCGGTGACCGCAATTCCGCAGTAGCCGGACTGCGGCTTATCTTTCCCTTGTTGCACACTCCACACCGTATCTACCGAGGCGAGTTCTTAGCACGCGACCAGCGACGCTCTGCAGGCCACTTCCGGGGTGTGCGAGCGTGGTGGCTTATGTTCGGTGTGTCGTAACATCGCCAGCCAGTCCCTGCCCATCGGTCGTCTAATCGTGCCTGTGTTTTGCGCTATCGTGAGCCGCTGTTCCGCTCATTTTTTGTTTCACCCACTATAAAGCAGATAGAGGCACTGAGCACACTAAAACCGAAGAGGCGTGATGGATTTTAAAGGCAAGGAATGAATGCGTTACCTTTTGGGCGTTGTTTATCGTTGGCCAACTTTTGTTTCAAGACAATAAAAGCGAGCCCAAAGAACAATCGTATTTGGTGGAGAGAAGAAAAAAGAAGAAGATATTTCCCCAAAATTTTCACCGCACGGGAAACACCCACCAAGGGAGAGGAGGATGGAAAAGTTTTAGCGCCAAGATAAAGCGAACAGGCCCCGCAAAACTAAGCGTTGCTTAAGGGAAAGGCATGGTTGAAGCATCGCAAAAAAAAATAAGGCAACAACACAGTAACCCCAATGTCTCCCTCCCTCTCCCCCGCGCTTTGGGGAGCCACAAAGACACACGAGCATCCAGAAGAAAAGGCGCATAAATTTTTCTTTGAATGCATTTCCGCCTGCTGGTGCGTAAGTTCGGTGAAGAATGAAACTAGTACAGCCCGGCACAAAAAGGCCTAACCTAAAATCACCGCGCCAAAGTGATGAGCGATTTTTTTCCTCTATCGCTTGCTTCGGACCAAACCTTCCTTGGTCAGGCGGTGGCCAGGGGCAGTCAGGCCTGCCTGGGCCGCAACTGATTCATCTACGCTGGGCGCCATTTGCGCACCGTACCCCAGCGGCGGTAAAATATGTGGCCCCGGACGGGTGAAGGAAAAATCTTATAACCTTTTTTTTGCCGGTGTGTGCTCTTGCATGGCTGACTTTTTCCCGATGGCCGTAAGAAATGGTGTTTATCTTCTTTTCTTTTTACCATCAAACGGAGCGGAATGGGAAGGGTACGGAGCGCAGGGAAGCGCTCACGATGGAATGGATGAGGCGTGGAATCGCACCGTGGAAATCGAGTGGAAAACTCAAGCGCAAGGCGCCTGACCCCGGAGCCCTTTTGCGGCTGGTGCATGGATAGGTCTTTGGGAGCTGTATTTACACTACTACTTTTATGATTTGAGCAACATTTGCTGATAGTTTGCCATTCAGCAGATATGTTTCATTGAAATAATATCGGTGTTCTGCAGCATTATTTTTTGTACTGTAAAAAAGAATTATAAAAGAGAATTGATCAAGCTCAAAGTCATCGAATTCGTATTACAAGAGTTTTTTGTTGGCGTCTTGAAAATCATAATAGTTAGCTGTAAAATTAAATTGAAAAATATTTAATTCTTAAACGTTTTTAAAATCTTTCTTGGAAGCGACAAATTAAACTGCTTTTCAAAGTAATTCCTATTAAATTAAGAGACAGAATGGAGCGTTCAATGAGTTTCTAGTAGCCCCACCTTGCGGTGCCTAGCGCAATTAATTTAATTATAATATAAAATATTTGATTTATTAAACACACTAAGAATGTTTAACACTTTTGCACATCAAAAAATGATGGTAAATAAATAATTTAAAAAATATACAAGGTAAAGGTGTTTTTGAGCAACGGCTAGTTGTTAACAGATGGCGTTAGTGTATAACTTGATGACGCTAGTGAATTAGGCTATCGTCATCGAAAATTGCCTCTCTCATTTGTTTTTATTGTTTTGTTTTAAAATAAAGCTCAAAACCTGTCCACAGATGTATTTGTTGGAAATAAAGTTTGTAAAGCTTAATATTTCTTTCCGATTCGAATCTCGTACACTTTTCAATCCATACCTCGTTCAAGTGAAGAGAAAAACAAAACCATCCTCAAGCCACCGCTTACCCCAACCCGAACATGCGCTGATTTTCCCAACTCCGGTGATTTACTCAATCGTATTTCTTTTCTCTCCTTCTCTTTACATCCGCCTCTTGCACAGGGTCTGCTCTTCCACCGTCGCGATTAGACGGCGTTGATTAAAGCCGGCAAAGGTGAATCGCCTCCTCAACAGTACAAAGAAGCAACTGCAACCGCAGCGCGGAAAGCACAGACTGACTGCGATGAACGCGCGCTAATGCCAGATCGCCGCGCGCATAGTGAATGCACGCCTGCATGCGCATACGGCACCAACACGTGTCCGGGGGTTTGTTTGAAAATCATGCAAATGGATAGTGAAAAGCATTAAGCCTGAAAGTGAGCACGCGGCGGAAAGGCGAAAATTAAGACACCGCAAAAAAAAGCACCAAAGGCTAGCCGTCCGGTCGAGATTTGAGATGGGACGATGAAAAGCCACACGGTTACGGCGTGCCGAAAGAGGAACGATTCGGGACGACCCGTGCGCAGTACTTCCACCGCCTTATCAGCGGCATCGGAAAATGATGATTAAATAACGATTGGAGGTGGAGGCAAATTATGAGTGCAGTGGAAAGAGTGGAGATAATAAAGGTGATTTTGAAGCAACTAACAACGAGAAGAAAGGCACCGAAGGCCAACACTGTGCCGCGCTCTGTATAATCCGGAAGCTTGAGCGATTTTTTTTTTGTTGGGTGTGGGCCAAGTGCTGTCCGGGTGCTGTCCCCCTGGCATCTTTCACCGAGGCAATCCAGCAGCTCCAAAAGTCCAGAAGGTGGGCGCACTCGTTCGAGAAATCGCGTCCATTAAATTGGTGAGGCTCTGTGCGATTCTGCCAGCCGGAAAAGTGTTTCTGTAAGTGCTAGTGCTGTGCCCAAGTTGCCGCGAATAGCGTCAAGCGAAGGTCTTTAACGAGAAGAACCTGGTAAGTGGTTGCACAACAGAGGGAGAGAGAGAAAGAAACCTCCGAATCTAGAAGCAATCTCTTCAAACAACAGCTCTTTTTGATACAGTTAGCGAAAGTGTCGTTCAAGTGTGTTGCAATTAAGCAGTGAAAAGGTGCATCCCTTCGGTTCCGATCCAGTCGATCCAAGTGTGCTGGGAGAAAAAGAGCGAAAGAGAAAGAAAAAGTCTAGCTTCAAGTTTGTGAAGGAGAAATCTGGTTGGCAATCAACTTCGAGAGAGAAAAAAAGAAAATTAACGTAATCAAAAAAGCAGAAATCATTACGCAAATGTTGTTTTGTGAGTGAGCCAAACAAAAAAAAAAAAGGGAAAAGAAGCAAAGAGTGCATATAAACGTATCTCCTTCTCGTGATTTTTCTGCTCGTGTGCGTGTGCTGTCCGTAAGCGAAGGTACGGTTGCGTATTCCTTCGTGTTCTCGGGCGCAGGACGAAAAATCCGTTCAAGGTGTCGCTCAACGGGAAAATGCGGGTCACGTCGGAATCGAATTCCGGCCCGCCAAGCCGTACGCCATCCATCATGGACAGCCCGACGCTGGCGCGCGTCGAGCGGGCCCGTCTGCGCCAGGAAGCGGACAGCGGCAACGGGCAGCGTCCGGGCAGCGGCCAACGGGAGGACAGTCTCGAGCGCTGTCTGCTCGATCCCAAGGTGAGTAAGCGGACCCCGGGTGCTGAAGGTTTTCGCCAATTTGGGAGAAGGATTTACTTGTCATGGCTAACGGTGTTTTGCTCCGACGCTGTACCCGGGCTGTTTGTTTATGCTCTTTATCCATTTACCCGTACCAAGAAGGACGATAAGGAAAGGACAGCGCGGGTGGGGGGAAAAAAGGGCAAGTGGACGTGCCCGGTGGGTCGTTTGCAGGAGGGATGGCACCGGGCACCGGGAGGTAGGCTGTCAGTGCAATGTGGCTTCCACCTTTCTGGAGCTGTGCGTCTCAGGCGAAATGACTGTTATGACTGTGAAGGCCGGAGGTGAGCTGCAGCACGACGGTATCTTTTATGGTGCAAATTTTGATGTGCATCAAGTTTTGCACATAAATCATCACGATGCTGCATGCATCAAGTTGAATGACTGCAAGGGAGAGGATAACATATTTTACTATTATCTACTTGGCCTTTTCTGTCCAGGTGTCAAGGGGTGAAAGTAAGGTAGTGATGTGATGGTAAAGCGGCTATTATCTGATTGTTTATTTGATTGACTTGTAGACTATTTTTGCAGGCTATATACTATGTATTTGAATTTGTTCGCAGATGTCGCTACTCGTTAAGTAGCTCCCTATTTGGATCGTCATATTTGTGACATAGAAAAGGCTAAATAAAGTGCATTTTAATGAAAGTGTTTACTTTGCAATATGCCCGTATAGAAAAGCATTGTAAAATGAGGAATGGTATAGCTGTAGCCTAACTATTCATATATTTTATTTTAAATTATTTTTTGGTTCAATATGATCCGATCTGTCCGATGTGTGACACTGTGTCGATCGTTGCTGTTTCAACTTAAAAGCTGAGATTATTTGAAAGTGCATCAAGCTTATTTTATTTACAAAAATTAAAATATTAAAATTTGATAAATATTACTCACTTTATTATAATACTTAATTTCAGTTGATAAAATCCTTCAAGTGACAATGAATATGCGTCACATACTTCAAGTGTAATTGTTGTGAGCAATCAAGTGTCAGACCAATTTTTTGATTAATTGCAAGGAAAGCAATTTTATACTAAAATGGATATAATATCATGGGAAAATTTCAATTTGATCATAGATAAATATTGACACTGAATATTGATATTTACACTGGGTTAATTGATCTACCATCACCATAAAAAAACTAGAAGTTCATTGAAATGTTGCTGCTGTTCAAAAGTGATAGTAACACTTTCATTTTCAGTATATTCTTGTAAGTAATGCACACAAAGCACTGTTTTCGCGGAGGTCTAGACAAAGAAGGAACATGTTATTAAAAGTATTATTTTCTTAAACGGTTCATTTAATAGCTACCATAAACTAAAAGAAGCCTTAACTTTTGGCTTGAAACTTCACTGTGAAGATTGTGGATTTTGTGTGTGTTTAATGTCTCTGGAAAATCAATTTCAAAAGACGTTTTTATTTGTTTGCCGATTTTCTAACAAAAACTGTAACAGCCTTATTTATTCAATTTATTTCCTCCTATCAACATGTCCCTAATAGAGAACCATCGAATAATGAAGCCTAAAACAGTATCATCTTGGGCAACACAGGAAGTGGAATTTCTAATAGAAAACCTAATCAATGGCTTCAAAGCCACAAAACATCCTGCAGGGCACACCCCATTAGCCACGGAATGCATTACTAGCTTGTCATATTTTTTTTGTGTAGTAATTGATTCGCTGACAACACTAACGGCCGTCCAAGAATGTTTCCGTTTGCCAATCGATCGTGTACGGCCTTCGCCGGTCGGTCAAATGGGTCACTTCCTATCGCACGCAGTATCACGCATGGCCGGCAGCAGTCGCTAGAACGAGTCCCCTCGCCTTCACCAGCAAACGTCACGGATGCAACGCGGCGTTTAATGTAGACAGTTTATGTGGACGCGCTATTCGTAATCCACAATCGTTTGTGTCAACGAGAGTTCCAAGAGTGGATTTGAGGGAAACTAAAGAGCATTGCAATTCATTGCTGTACTCAGTGCAAAATTGAGTAACTGGGTAAGGGTGGGATAAGTGTTAGCTTCGTTACTCACCGCTGTTGCGGTTGCGTTATTTCGTGTTCATCACACCTTCGCAGCAAAGTCTTGTTTTTGCTGCAGTACTGTTTGGGGCTCTGTTATCATGCGGTGCATGGGGGGGCCTGGGGGGAATGTAAACCGTAAACCGGCCGTGGCCCTGGCCCCATAAAAGTGAAGTGGAGCTCTCGCCGAATGACGATGCACGCTGATGACGACCGTTTGCGCCGGGCATTACACCTTCGGCCTCCCGGGAGCGGATGAGATGAGTGTGAAGGTGTGATTCAAAATGCGAAGTACACAGAAACAAAAAAAAAACAAAAGTACTCGCCATTTCCGTTGCGGTTGCGGGCCTTCCGCTGCGTGTGGTGGACAGGAAATGGATATGACGCGAGTGGGAGGTGAGCGAGAAAGATATCACTCACAAAATTTGTGAGCAAAAACCATGGTGAATTGCCTTTCCAGGGAAGTGAAATGACACCAGCGGTCGGTGGTTTTTTGTATCGCACAGTTTAACGACAGGGCAGGGTCATTGGGCAATTAGTTTGGGCTGTTGAGTGTAATTATTACGATAACAATTGCTGAAACTGGTGGTAAAGGTAAAAAGTTTTTAAACATTTGCTCCAAAAATGGAGTACCTTGACTATGTAAAAGAGGCTTTAATGTGATGGTTTGGTACTTATCTGATTGACAAATAAAAATATTTTTGGAGTAAATATGAAGTTGGTTAACCATCTTCTGATATTTCTTTGAGTTTGCGGGTTACTTACTCAAAGTGGATGGATCACGAAGGAACTCAAGATGTACAGACAAAAACTTAATTAAATAATGCCTTGTTCGAACATAATATGTACAGCGCTTTTCTCCTTTTTATGGGCGTCTGCTGATTGAGTACTGTCTTAGTGAACCATGAAGAGCTTAAGACCTGGCTACATGGAGCGTAATTCGCTAGTGTAATCAGGGATCTCTAGCGGCAGACTCTCTGGTCATTGTTGGTAAAAGCGTTCAAAAACAAGATAACCCCTCACCCAAATAAGCTAAGTATTTTTTTTATCATTTACAACTACTACAATCCAGGGGACATGAGACGTAATCTTGTTTCACACTAGCGCCACCTGTTGACACCTAGCGGAAGACATAAAAATTAAGTTTTGAGTCACACGTCTAGTAACTGTATTTTGAACCAATTGTGCATCGTTTTACTATGTTTAAAAAGCTTGAACATTCAGTAAATAGCTTTGATTGTCCATCAAGTGCTCTATTCGTTAAGTTTTATTGAAAACTGTGGAAAGATACTTACTACTTTAGTAGTTTTTATCTATCACAAGAATTGAACTACTAATGAAAGCCCTGTTAATGGATGACTTACATCTCGACTGACTTACATTCTCTTGTTGTCAAGATCCTAAGCACTTACTATTAAAAAAACATATTTCGGTGAGTTTCTTGATATTCGCAGTTCAAAAAAAGCTATTTTCTTTTGCAGAGTAATAACTATTCTCTACCTCAATTGCGTTGGATTGTGCATTACCACCGGGTATTGTACAGTATTTGGCTAGGTTCGTTTTCTTGTACATTAAATTTCACGTCGTAGTTTGCAAACAATCCGAAGCTAGATAGCATTCCCCATTGCCCGCACAAAACAAATGCTCTTAAATGATGAGCAAGCTGTCCCGACGATAGACAATCATCACGTTCAAAGATTTGCTACGTCTCCAGCGAATGTGAGTACGCGCGTGCGCGCGCGACTGACTGCAAATATTTGGCATGTTTGTGCACACGCCGCTTGACGCTGTTGCTGTTGGCGTTTGGGCTGTTGAAGACGATACGCACCGAGGCGACACACCGTTGCGCATGGGTTGTGTACACGGACATGGATTCGCGCTCGGTGAAAGGGAAGTGGATGAGTAATCTTTGTGCAGCTTCAAGTGTCAACTTAAACTTGCTAATTACTGCCTCGTCTCCAGTGCCGGAGCGTGGAGCAGCACCACAAACCGGCCATATTCCATGTGTTCTGCTGCCTCTACTTGCACCTCCTGCTGTGTGCATCCTTTCAGGGACGCAGGGAGGACAAGATCGCGAAAGTGGGGTAAAAAGCGTTGCACACAACAATGCACAACGGCCGGCAGCGGTGGACGGGCTTTAGATTGTGTTGGAAAGTGAATCCAACTAGAAACACACCCAAGCGAAAGAAAAAGTTGCAAGAAACAAACACAAAAAAAGGGAAACAAGAAAACAAGCAAAGGAAAATAAAGTAAAGCAAGCGAAAAAAAGGCTCACCATAACACAAGCTACATCAAAACCGCATGTTACCGTTGGGGTAATTAATTGGTTAATGTTTTGATTTAGCGGCTAAGAAAGTTGCCGGCTCGGCGACAAGCCTTTTCGTGCATCGGTTGCTGCGAGGTAGAAAGTGGCTTGGCGATACGCTTTGCGTCTTGAAGACGGGTTCGCAAGGAAAGTCGAAGGAACGGTCTTGACGGTTTGCTGAAGAAGGTTTGCGTTTTGTTGTGCGTACGCATGTCGTGCTTTGTAATAGCGGCGATGTATGTTTTGATTGGCAAGAACATGGGTTTGTGTTCTGTTATTAAATTTGTTTGATTCGTGTGGTTTTAATTGAATTTTAACGCTCATCAACTAATTTTGTTTTTGAACAACTATGTTTTTTTTGCTTTAATGCTATATTTGTTGTTTTTCATAAACATAGAAACAGTCATGGGACATGAGAGTTCTCAGGCGAAATCCTGTTTTCCACAAGTGACGCCTATTGGGAGCTAACGGAAGCTGTCAGAAATAAAGTTGTTTCGCACATCATGTTATCATATATTTTTTCTTCTAATTTTTCATTATTTTGTCATGAAAAAAGTATAATACACTCGGAATACAACATATTATCGATAAAAGAATAAGCTCTTTGTCGCCACTTTTACAAAAGCTTGGCATCGCAAGATAGTTATTTAAATTGATTATGAAATGTACATATTGAAACTAAATGAAGGAGCTAAACAATCAGCTAAAAATAAAGATTGTTAAAAACTTGGTTAAATAAATTAAGAAAAATGGTTGGTGAGGGACATTTTAAAAGATCAACTAGGTTTTTACACAGAACAGAAAGAGCCATAGCACAATGGTGTTCTGGTTAGGCCTTGACCCCACAGGGGTTGTTGTGCAACCTAAGAAGAAGAAGAAGAAGAAGAAGAACTATGCTAAGAGCATATGGCAAAAGAAAAAAAATCTCAAAATAAAAAAAAGTAATGAAAAAAGATTGCCTGATGTTCTATGTAGAACGTGCTTGAATTCTTTCAAATAAGGGTATAGACTCTTAAAGAGTCTAATCACTGGGATGAAATCTCCCCATCTGCAAAAGAGCGAATTGTCAGTTGTCAACCGGAGTGAGATCAAGTTCAATCATAAAAGATCAATCCAAAGAATCCGAAGATTTTTTGTACTCAATCAGTTGAAGTTTTAAATCTGAATTGATCACACTCTTAAGTCTTCATCTATAAGAGCTGTGCTATCAAGCACTCTTGTCAACACTTTGCGATTATTTTTCGTCCGAAAGTGCAAGTGAATCAGTGTTGTGGAATTTACGTCCGATTACAGCTGATAAGACCTTTGCCGGAGGTTCTTGGCTTGATTGCTTATCAACTTGACTTCCATTTGTCGATAGGGGTTGCATCATACGGTGCGGCATCTTTTTGAGTCTCGTAGTGTTGTCTAATCATGTTTTAGTGGGCTATGCGGATTAATCACACCGTAACTGTTGGATGATGAAAGCTCGTTTTTCGGTGAAAAAGAAATATCCTAAAATGTGTTGACAGCTTCACAAAACTGTTATAAAACGATCAAACAAACAAAAAAAAATACACAATTTTGTTTTAAAGCGTGTTGCATCGATCACCAGCAGAGCGCTTGCAGAGGGCAAATCTAGGACAGCGTGATGTGTGAGTTCAACTGGAACATAACCATACGCCTGCGTGCTCTAGATACGGGCGAAAATCAACAAACAGTTGGTCGGCAGTGATGGTGGAAGTCAAGGATGGTCGATCTTGAATTAATGAGTCGCACGATCGAGCAACTAACGGCATTAGACGGTGGCAATAGACGATCGCTTTGCGCTTGGCATACGCAAAAGGCATTGCGCTGGCACGACACCTGCGTGGTAGACAGGACTTAGGCAACGTTCTAGCTGTTGGTTCTGGGTACGCATAGGTTTAACCTCGAACTGCTCCGAAACGACCATAGTCAGTAGCAGTTGTTTGCGAGATTGCACAATTGAATGACGCAGATGGCTGTTGGGTGGTGGTGGCTCGCAATGACGGAAGTCACTCCTACAAGGTGCAGCGTCGTCTCATCGCACAAACCGGAAACGTTGCACCTTGCTCGAAGACGACACGAGCATTCGTAGGTCAAATGGAGCTTGTTACGCCAAAATGAGTACAGCGACTAATAAGGTTTAAGGTATTGATATGTAATTATTTTCTTCAATTTATGGTGTGTTTGTTCGTACAATTGCTACCAACAATTTTGGTTTACTGCTCATGCATGCTCTCTCGTTGAGAAAATCACCCTAACCAGCGTGTGGCTGCGGTAATAGAACAGGAAGTTCCATTACAGGTGCACGTGCATTAAAGCACTGCACGCAAAGAAAAACAGAAAGCCTCATAATCACACCGCACAGATTCCACTAATTTGGCCACCATTAGAGCAAGCCCGTGCGAGTTGTGTTCTTTTCGGCCGTGGCGTGACCATGGAACAACATCGCGCACACGCCTCACGACACGGAAAGAAGTGTACCGAAAGTGATAAAAATGATTAATTATGCTGTCGTATATTTTTTTATTGAATCTAATTTTATTATCATCCACTCAACCTGACCGTCCAACCTTCCTGGCGTGTGCTGGTGAATGACCGACCGCAAACAAACACCCGACCCGCGGGTCACGCGGGAAAATTCCACTCCGCTTCCCTGCAAATCCTTGTTTGCAGATCGTTTCCTTGCTGCAAATTCTCGCCCAAACTAGCGACTGCCTTGATCCTGCTCCCGCCTGTCCGCTCTACTTTATTATCACTTCTACTGATGGGTCATCCATCCGAGTGCCCCGAAAGTGCTTGTTTCGCCTCCAACGGGGAACGTTTGCCCAACCGAAGCCTCCCGAGGGCAAAGACGGCCGATGTACAGTTCATGGGATATGGCTTGGCTATAAAACTGAATTTATGGCATTAAAATTACAACCACCGAGTTTTGGAGGCATCAACGATGCGCGACGAGGGTGAAGGCAGGTTTTACAAGCGGCAGCGAGTGAAGCAGCCGTACTGGGATTCCGGGCATGAAGAAGAATGGCCTCATCTAGTCGGGCGAAATTGACAGGAAAATAAAAATTCAAGCACACAAAAGCTGATGCACCCATCCTACTTCCCAAAAACAACAACAGGAGATTCGGTTGATGCTGGCCACAAACCGAGAACGACGACTTGTCGCTTGTACTAACACTCCCCCCCCCACTCCCCTCTCTCTGTCCCGCGGCGGGGGTGATGAATGTCCCGCCCGTTAAAGATGACGACGCGATAAAGGATAATAGCTTCGCGAGCAACATTGTGCGTGCCATGATCCCGTCCGCTGGCGGAACTGTTGCAAGGGAAAGGAAATGCGCTTTGTGCTTGAAGGCACCCTGTAGAAGGATTTGTTTTTCTCGTCTTTTGCAAGTCCGGTATTCGGGGGCGCCAAAGGGAAGTGTGTTTATCATCGCGTTTTCTGGCCTGACATCATGTCGCCAGCGTTAATAGAGCAATTGTCTACAAGTTTGTTATTTTTGGAGACATGAGACGGGCAGCGTTTGCAAAGCGCGATGCGTTGTGAATTTTTAGATAATTTTTAGGCGGTTAAGATGGATTTGGTGAATATGCTTGTCTAGGGGTTTTCCGGGATGCACAAAGATATCATCCTTTTTGCTGTGTTTATAGCTTTTGGAGCGAATGGGTAAACATCAGCAAAACATGGACGTATTTTAAGGAAATATTGTTTTTATTTATTAGCTATCAAATGTAATAGCTTATAAATTTCTCGAAACACATGTTTGTAGCCGTGTCATTTAAAAGAAGAATTTGATGAGAAAGAGTTGAAATATGTAACTAATTTATGTTACTTGGCAAAAATATAACATAACACCTCTGTTCTTCAGTTATATTACCTACGTTCGAGAGGTACACAGACAATTTATTAGTGTCAACATTGTTCGAATCTCATTTGGATTTTGGACTACTTATCGTTGGACTGATTATCCTGCTATGAGTCATTTTTGTCCCAAATAGCTTGAAGGGCATGAGCAGATCTTAAACAACAATGTTTGCAGCGCCTAATAAGGTGAAGTATTAAAAGAAAAAAAAATCCAGCCAGCTTTTGAAGCTTTGGTTAAAAACAATGGTTAAAATTAAGTCCTCTTTGACTCCCAAAGTCTCCATGCAAAGTGGTCCATAGTTCAAAACAGATTGCGTTGGATTGATTTGTTGCATTATAATAAATATTTTTTAAGCGCTTATGTTTTGGCATTAATTCTCTTTATGATCTCTTTATTTATTTATTAAAAATTTCTGTCAGTCTCTAGCAAGGATCATTTAGACTGATCGCATCTCCTTTACATTCTCTACACTCTGCCTCATCAAATACTTTACAAGACTTTTATCAGTTGGAAAAACTGTGCAAGAGAGAGATTTTTTAAATCAATCTTACATATTTTCTTACAAAGGTACCAATTGCGGTTTCTGTTCCTTTTATTTGTTTGTAATTTTTACTAATCTGTAATTTTCTATTTATTTGTTTGTTATTAGTTTTACTAGCAATACGGCCTGACCGTTACTTTGTAATTAAAACAATTTTTTTTAACTAAAATTACTGTTGAATAAATTTATACCAACGTTCAGATGCGTCTAGAAAATTGGTGTATTCAAATGACATATTTTAAAAAAAGATTCTATATTTAATTCTATAGCACTGGTTAGATCACAATGGCAACATTCCGGACAATAGCATCTTAAATTTCATAGGCAGCTTTTTAAATCATTTTTGCGTAAATATGTAAACTAAAAACAAATAAAACTCTACTGAACAAATCAATTATAGAGCAACGATTAAAAATAGCTTAAAAAAGGTATGCGATAGAAGCTAACTAATTTAAAATATTGCCTCAATATTCTTTGTTTAGTTTTGAGCACAGTTAGATTTCAGAAACCCCTTTCACATGATTTCCTCACAAAACGCACTGTAATTATTCTATCAGTTTACCAAGGCCTACTGCTGCCTATTAGTTCCTCCCTCATTTTATAGCTTAATAAGCGATACTGTCAATCTCACTTTAACAATCAGGCATATCCTTTTACCTGCCGCTCGAACATCAAACGTCAATTTTGAACCCACTCTTGGAGACGTGCACGGTTGAGGTGAACTGGATGTAAATTGTGTCGACACAGATAGCACCCCCGTCAACCCCGCACCAGTCAACCAAACACATGTGGCCAACGTTTTAACATCATTTGTTGGTCGGAAGCTTCCCAAGTGTCGTCGGAAGCCTTTCAGTGCGTAGTAAAGCGCACCAACGCACGCATCGCGCTAGGCTTTACCATCGTACGCACCGGAGGTGGGTGTTCCTTTGCCTTATTTAGTCTTTTACCGCCAATATGCCAACCGACGTTTTGTCGTTTATTATTGACTCATACGCCTTGCCCGTGCCATCGACACCGACGCTCCGGAGATGATGGGACGATGTGGTAATAATTCAATTAAAACTGTCATAAAATGGCTTGGGCAATGGCAATGGGGATTGGGTTGAAGGTTTTTAGCGCGCTCATTACGGTGATTTAGTGTCGTCTGGCCGGGAACCACTTAAGAGGACGATCCGCGCCATCACGCTTGCCGGTAAATTAATATTCAATCAATTCCATCACGCTCGCCGTTAAGCGTCTGCTTTGCAGGGAAGGGTTTTTCTCTACCAAAGTCGAGGGTTTATCAGCAACTCAGCAACTCACTGTGGCATAGTTCCGTCTTTCTAGCATCTGCATTTACTCTGTGCTGTGTGTTAGGGACGCTCTTCAAAGTCAAGCGTTGGATCTGTCATCCATTGCATTGGTGAATAATCCCCACGTGATGTCCAACTTCAAGCGCAACTAACGCGCACGATGAGCCATCACATTCTCGCACCTTCGTGCAGTGAAGATGACGATGCGGTGGCGTCACTGTGTCCCAGCGCAATTATCATTCTGAGCTCGCTGTGCTCCGGATGCATCGTCGACTCGAAACGGTTCTAGCATCGTCCAGTGCGCTGTGTCTGCTTGGCTGGTTCCATGCACAATTTGCATTCCCTCAATTAATGTGTCACTCTGTAACAATGTGTGACGGAAGCGGACAATAATCGACGTGCAAAAGCTTAATTGATTACGGCGGGCAAATATGTTGTCTTTTTATTGAATTTTTTAAATATTTGCTAAGCTACACGTCGATTGGTTCTATTCCAATTCAAACTAACCGGTCTCTCTTTTTCGACAGTAAATAGCTTCACGTGTTCGTACGGCACGAACCAGTCACCGCAATCCCCGCGGCTGCAATATTCTAATTATATTTCGTTTATTAGCATAGATTACTGTGAGCTAATTAAATCCATAGAATCGATGCGGTCTATAGACAGTGAAAAAAAAGGAATCTCCAGTGCCCAACAACGGTCGGCGGAAGTCGTTGCTTCTGAATTAATAGATCGGATGCATGCCGCCACCCCCACCACTGGCGACGCTTCCCAGTTTCCCGCCACTAACGAATTTCACATTTGCGGTCGCTTTTGCATGTCCGCTTCTGTATGGCAAAAGCGGGATGATTGAAGTAAAATGCTGCCGGAACGCGGAATCGCACAGCTCGGGGGAACAGCAGCACGCATTAGCACTTGCGCCAGAAGCAGCACTAGCAGCAGTAGCGGTTGAACCCCATTAGCTTTAATTTGGCGCGTGAACGCACTTTCTGTCCCTGAAGCTGACTGGGGAAAGAGAGAAAGAGAGAGAGAGAGAGGGAGAAAAAGGGGACAGAAGTACCATCCCGCCCGGGTACATCCGCACTGAAGCAACTCCAGCTTGCGGAGTGTGGATCCTGTTCGTGCTGTTGCTCAGCACCTTACTCACCCCAACGGAGAGTCCTGGTTTTTGGGGGGAACCAGAGCCAGAAGGATGCTCGAAATTTATGCGCCAAACCCTCTCCTCCACTCCCCCTCTCGCCCTCTACCGCCTATTTTGCATGCGGAAGTAGCGCCGTTCGGTGTTAAAGGGGTTTTTCGTTGCTGTTGCTGTGGCTTAAATTTGCTGTTAAATTATGTACCAGGGATCTGCCTCTGGTTTCGGGAAATTAAAACATCTGGGTCATCGTGAATGGGAGCTGTTGCAGTATATTCTAATGCGTTTATATTTATTGCAACGGAAAATGAAGATGAGCAGGGTCGAGAGTACATAAAAACCTGGTGTTTTTAAGAAACAATTAAAGTGTTGTATTGATTTCTTACACCCAGCAAAGTTCAGCTTTTGGGCAGTGAAATAGTTGAAATTCTCTGTAAAATCTTGATAATGCAGTAAGAGACTACTTTAGCAGAAAATTAGCAAATTAGAATCGCTAAAGTGATGTAGTTTAGCGACGCATTTGTATTTAGTGACAACTTAAAGGATGGTAAGGAGAAGAGGGAAATTAATTATGACGGGTTAAAAAGCGTTTAAACAAACTAAGAACTAGCAAAATTACTTCAATTAAGAGCTTAAAACTTCTCATTGTATGCTATGAAACGATGAACTAGAATGAAAAAAAAAATCTTCATCAGCTCAGAGTTGAATTAATTCAATTTATTCACTTCAATTTCTCCTTCAAAGCTTGTGTTATTTCTTTAGATTTCAACATTGACAATTATATAAACCCCAAAACATTCAATAATGTAACAAGCCGTATAGTTTTACCAGAATTCAACGTTCTTTCTAGACGTATCTTTCAATTAACCTTCCAGCACTCCAGTAGTAACCTTACACCTGTATGGGAGCCCGAAATAGTTTAAAAAAGCACTCAACTTGTTCTCCAGCGCACGAAACCACTTACGATCTAATTGTGCTGCAGTGTAATGGCACTTTCCACGATAGTACCATACACACTTCACAACCACACTTTGAATCATCTGGAAAGTGTACGGTACGGTTGAACTGAAACCTGCCGAAAGTCTGGATGTGTGACCATTTGTTCCTCATTTTGTCGGTACCATACTGTGGCATAGTGTGGGATGAGCGTCAAGTCACACTGGTGATTTGAAATTCAAATCATCCTTACTAACAGGTATCGGGTGAGAAAACGAGCTACTACTGCTACCATCTTTAGAGACGTCTGCTTCCTTTTTCGTACACATGGATCATGCTGGTGATGGGCCACACACAACGGTTGAAGAGCTGTGTTTAGAGTAATGGACGGTAGCTCTTCTTTCCTCATCAAAAGTGTGCATTTCAAAGTTGTTTGTTAGTGCAGTGCTCTAATGGAACACTGTGTATAAACCTCAAGCCCAACTTGGGTCAACGCCTAGAATCGTTATGAGCAACTTATCGCAAGGTACACTTACGATTTCCTTGAGAAATTTCGCATCAAACGTTGACCAAACCCCTTTTCCGGCCGGGAACTACCAAACCTTAACATTGGAGACACACCCCAACCGTGCCAGGCGCCAGCTAATATGTGTGAAATTAGGAGCACCCACCTCGAAAAAAAAGCAGGAACCAGGCTTACATCTGGAGCTGGTAGGCGTGAGCCATGCTAAATGTCAAGGCAACAAACCCTGAGCTTTAAGCGGGGTGGGCGTCGCATTGATAAAAAACTGGCCCTGGGTACGTTCTGCAACCGCTCCAAAACTCCTTACTTTAATAACATAATTAGCACTTGAGTGTGTGAGGCTAGCAGCGAGCCGGGAAGAGCAGCTAATGGTGTTGGCTTGTTAGGGTTTTTGGAGCTGTACCACCTTTCGGAGGTTGTTTTTCGTACGTTGTGTTCCTCTCTCTCTCCAGTCCAGAGGGGTGTCGTTCTGTCCACCTGCGGGTGGTGTGTGGGCTGACGTTGGTGAAGAAACGATGAAGAAACTATTCCACAACGCCCACATCGTTATCGCAGAGCCTAGAGCAAACTGTGGAGCGCTACGGAGTTACTGTTTAGTTTGGTGAGTCTTCCCCTTCCGAAGGTTGTCCGGTTAGGCGGCTGCATGCTTTTAAATGTCCACCACACGAAACAAGTTGCACCGCGTGCGTGTTTGTTACGGATGAAGGTTAAGCCACGCAAGAAAAAAACACAACCTGTTCAGGATGGACAGGATAAAGTGGTGAGCTTTAATTCGACATTAGCTTATGATATTACGGTGTTTGGACTAGAGTGCTTAAGGTCACCTTCCGCTGCAACAATAATCGCCAGCCTAGCAGCGTCCCGAAAGCAATCAATCAAGTCAGTGCGAGTATTCGCTTCATTACTTTTGCGCGGCAGGCCCTAATTATGGGTCAATGTGTGATGATGTACTGGACAGCTGCTCCAGATGATCCACAAAATCGCCCTCCTCCCCCCGTTTTCCAAATGGACTGTGTAAATCAATCAATCATTCTTTACAAATTTCGATAAGTTGCTGTTTGCACGGGTCTTGTGCCAGCTTTCTGAAACAGTGGGTATGCCTTCGTAAAGTTCCACCATGGAACCTTATCGGATCAAAACCCATCGGTCACTTTTGTCTGACACGGTGTTAAAAAACGGGGCCAAAAGTATATGCCGAGCGTTGTTGGAAAACCCTCGTATCTTCAAATCCGCTTCATCTCTACAGAACCAGAGAACGAGAATGATATTGAAGGGAGAAAGGGTCGGGAGCAATCTGTCAACAGAAATTGAAATTAATGTTCTTTTAATGGTGCAGTGGTAAAGGCGGTACGGTTCGGGCCAGCAATAGTGCGAATATGTGTGGAGAAGCCGTGTAAAGTGGAAACACAAACTTCAACCCTGTTGACCCCACGGTACGGCTGTACGCAGTGCGCCTTGGAGGGGTGTAGGAGGGTTGGAATTAAATGTTTAATTACTTAATTGGGAATGTAAATGAACGCTATTTGCAAACGACGAATGCTGTCGAAAAGGTCGTGATGGAACATGGTGTATCGCTGGTGTATAAACGCGGCAAAGACCGCAGCCCGGAATGAAGCGAGTTGATGGTTGTGGACAAGCAGGAGGTGAAAATTGAGGCAACAAAGCCGAGCAGAGTTTGTCTGCCAGTCAAGCAGGCTATTTACCTTTATTTTTATCGCAAGAAGTGGAATGGATAAGAAAGAGTTCTCAGAAAGGATGAAAAATGTCTTATCTCGGAGAGCTGTGCTGAGCCTGCTATCTTTTCCATTGGTACAGCTAATTGTTACAAAACATAAAATTAAATTATCAGCTTCAAGATGGTTGGTGTGGTGCTTTTACGTCCCTTTCTAGATAATTTGCTTGTTATTTTTGGGAACATTTTTAAGTACTGTTTGTCTCGCCGGTTCCGGTACAGTAGTGCCAATTTTAATTTATTTTCAACAGACAAACCGACTAATTGAGAAAACGAAATTTAAAAAATCATCTCTACGGGAGCTCACCGAACGAGATTTCCACTGGTTCGCTTCGCCACACCGTAGAAAGGCCATTTGATGTTTGCTGCAAATTCTCTCTCATTACATTCACTTTCACTCGCCGCTTGGTGCAGGTTTCCCCGGGCAGGATGGGATGGTCAGTGCACAGTGTTGCTTGCCGGCGGCAGCGCGGTGTCGCCAGATCGGAAGAACGATTAAAACACCCTCCTCCCAGGTTCCCCTGTTCGACTCTATGGACACGAGTGGCCGGTTGGAAACCGGTTGTTGAGTGATCGTTTCGGAAGCGTTTAACTCGAACGAACCCGGCGGGGATGCTGCAGTGCACAACCGATGGCGAAAACAGGGTTTGGCACGGAATAACAAGTCTGGTCATGTAACGACAAACACACATGATTCAATGGATGGTTTTCCGGTTTTTCCTTTCGTTTGAATTGCTGGGAAAATTGTGTCTGTCCGCCGGGTAACAGAGGCTGTGGCTGTGGATCTCTGTGAAAAGAGGATGATGCCTCGACCGGAGCAAATCGTCAGTTTCCCCTGCCCCGGGAGCCAATAAATGGTGATCGGCACAAGGTGCAGTACAGTGAGAAACCCCCTCCAGCGCTCAGGAAAACTCGACTCGGTGACGGTCTGTCGATGTAATTTTTATTGCGGACCGGTTTGCCGGCGAACCGCATCGCTTAAATTGATCTCGATTTTATTGTGCTCCGGTGGGTGCGGTCGGGGCAGGGAAGAGGACGCACCCAGTGCAGGTGTCACATCGTTCCGAGGCGCAGCTGCTTCGGGCGACTGTTGATGAGAGTAGATGCTTTTTTGCCCTTCTTTGCCAGTTAGACATGAGATATTACTGGAAGAGAAATCACAGGAAGATGATTAGAAAGAGATTATATTGATTGGAAAATGCTTACATGAGGGCACTAATATTGGTTTTATGGTTTGCAGAGGTTTTACGAGGCGTATAATTTCTTTGATATGCTTTTAAAGCTTTATTTGTCGTATATATAATCATTCTTTACAACACGTGGATGTGTTGATCAATTGGAAATTACTTGAAAATGTGTTCAAATGTATGTAAAATTGCTTTTAAATAAAAAATGAATAACAATAATAATAAAAGAAATCCAGGCCATAATTATTCTAAAAAAATTGAAAAATATTTAACAACATTTTTAAATTTTAAGAAAAAACTTAAACTGCTTTAAAAAAAGTAAATTAAAAATCCAAATTTGATAATGTATACAAAAAAAAACAATAAGTATCTTGATATACCAAGCAACTAGTATCTGGTGTAATATTTCAAAACATTAGAACGGTAAGAATTAATTGAGTAAATAACTAAACTACTGTATTTCAAGTGTTACTATTGATATGTAACTTTACCTCTCTCTTGATTATAAGTAAAGAAAACAACAGATATTTTATTCACTTCATTTTCTGAGTCTTGTTCTTAATTTCAATTTTTCATAATTTAAAAACATTCTTCATAGCACTTTTTGATAATGTGTTCCTTTATGCTATTTATTAATGTGATCTATGGTTATAATGGTTTATTTTTTAATCTTTTATCATTCTTTACTTTTGTTCATGAGTTTTGTTCAATTTTATCTGTTTTAATTAGTTTTTTTTTCTAGTACTTTTCGTTTTACTTACCTTTGTACAATCTATGTTTTTCTCTTGAGCAGAATACAGAGACAATATCGTTGAACCTAGATTTTCTACCTCAAAGATTTAAAACATTCCTGATAGTGATGATAATTACTAAGAAGTTGTTTTAAGCCTTCTGTACCAACATATTATAAATAACTTGATGCCGAAATTATTTTACACAAACTAATTGCCCTTTCTAAGGCGACTAATATGTCAAACTTCCTAAGCACGTCCATGCCAAACTCAAAAGCTTTTTAAACTATTCATGTTTAACAAAAGCAAAACATAAAACAAGCATTATGACAAACGGTCTCCTACTAAATCATGATTTATTGACCCTTTGGACTACAACAAATACAATAAAAATTTCTCGTGACTTTACAACTTCAACTTTACACATCAGCTTAATCAGTACATTCAATTGCTTATCGATCGCGACTTAAATATTATTTTAAGATAAAAGTAATAAAAGATTTGTTCATTTGTTTACTGTGTGGCGTCCCGAACAAAGAGTTTGCTTATCACCCGCCTTCCCCAATCGAACGCCGATCCGCAAAAAAACGGTTATAAACGGTTCGCAGTAGAGAATTCTCCGCACCACACGACACATGATTGGAATCGCAAAAGACGACGCGAACAAATCTCCCAACACCACCGTCAGTCTATGAAATTGAACTCCAAATACGGTAATGAAACGCGTTTCTTATCGCATTGCATCGCGAAATTAAACCCATCCCGAGAGGGAGAGGGTTCGCCCTGTTTTGGTATGGCCCCTTCGCTCCGACACCCGAACGATCTGCTAGATAGAAGAAGCAGACGAGTGGTCCTCGTTAGTAAAAGTTCATTTGGCTCGCACGCGGACGAAAGGTTCGTAAATTCGATCACCGTTTGCCGGGGCCGAAGCGTTACTTTTTATGATGGAGAACGGGGTACAATAAACTGGCCCCGGCAATCTCGCATTGTGTTTTGGCCGGCTGTGCAGCTTGCACACCGGAACTGGTGTGTCTTCCGGAGCAGACAGCCACTTCCCACAGATTGCCTCTAACGTAATGTCTACCCACGTCCGACTTGGTCGATTACTTATCAGCATTACGCGATTACGCGCGTGGTAGAGATTATTGTGAAACTAATTCCAGCTCCCTATGGTCCGTGATTTCATCGAACGAGGTTACGTGTCTCGGCCCAATACGTACATGTGTTACACTTTCGAGGCAAGTTTTTCGCGAAAACTCCGTTTATAGTGCAACGCGAAACACGCACCGCCCTTCCCGGGGCATCTGGAGCGGCAGTGGCAATCGGCAATTTGCTGCAACACGATGCCGCCTAGCTTCTTGGTGGAACGCCGTTTGCAATTCTCGTGGAGCGTCCCTGGACGATGTGGGAGTCCTATGCAGGGGTAAACCAATTTCCCTTCTGATGCATTTATTTTGCAAAGCTGGCTGGCTCTTCAGCCCTGCTACGAATCGCCTGCCAGCAGGATCGTCTCGGCCAGTGCATACTTGTAAAAGCCCAAGAACGGAAGTCCGAAAAAGCAGGTCCATTGCAGCAGCATCGTGCAGGCAGGCGGGGACCGGATGTGAATGCAAATTACATATTGTAACAGTTTTGCCTTTTCGTTTTGGAACCTTTTTTTTCGGCTCTGTACAGGCGTGTACTCAACGGGTGGCGCTGTGAAACCAGAATGCCTTGCGCCTTGTGGAACACGGATAGCAGGTAGAGCCTGGTCGTCCTCTACAGAACGGTTGGAAGCTGCTGCGGCGAATGTCTGGAGCGGCGAGACCTCGACCTCGACGTCCCCCGTTCGGTACCTGTTTATTATGTATGGGCTTGTACTGGATGGAAGCCCTTTCTTCCTAGGAAACCGGTCGAACCTACGTCATGTCGCGCAGTACCACGCTGCGGCCGATCGAGCTTCGTCCTGTGAAGCCTTCGGTCTACGGGCCTGTGGGAAAGTGAAGTGATTTTGTGCCGTGTGTGCGCGTGTGTGTAAAACATTTGAAGCTTTTCGGAAAAGGGTCCGAGTGGCAGGAGGGTTTTTCGTATTTTAATGATGGGATGGGTGCTTTGCGTAGGAATTTATAAATTGATGGGCTTTCTCGGGTGTTTTCGTGTTTGTTTCTTTTGCTATAACCGTCCCGAGGAAAACAAAAAAACCAGTCGACCGGAGAGCTTACATCCCTGTTTTGCCTTTCCCGACATGCGTGCGCTTGCGGGCGTATGGGAGTGTTGGAGTCCCTTTGGTCAGATGTTGATAATAGAGCCACATTATCTCATTAGGATTTAAAAGGAACTTCTTGCGCCCCGGGAAGGTTATTTTTGGAGAGTTGCCATCGTGTTAGGACACGGTGAGATTTGCCGTTAGCTCATAACTTTTGATTGTGAAGTGATAGGGATGGGAGAAGGGTGTTCAGGATGTTGGCATTCAAGAGAGAGAGAGAGAGAGAGAGGAAAACAAGACATTCCTGTGGTTGTTGTAACCGAATACGAGCTAAACGAAAAGGTTCAATGGGTATAAATTGTTGTGGTTGTGTTGTAGAGTTCTCGTTACAAATTCCAAGACCGAGATTTAGGGATTTACAGGGATTCCTGTATCGTACAAACAAGAATGTTTTAAGGTAATTTGAACAATCAATAGCTTATACTTTTCGCCATATTTGATTGTGAGCTGGAATAAACTTTTACTAATCTTTATTATACTAGTCCATGGATATTCAAACAACTTCCCGTGCAACTAGGAAACAACTTCAATGTTTTCTCCGCATTTTCCTGTGTTTGTAAGCAAATTATTCACTTTGTCGTATATTTGCACTTCTCAACGGGTTGTCATTCCCTTCACACTCTACCCATTTGCTTCTCGCCTTAGCACCACCTGCCTGCAATCGACAGAGAAGCGACAATTTTAATTAAAAATATGTCTTCCGGCTGTCGGCTGCGGTTTTTCGGTGAGCATATCACAACGTCGTCAGTGAATAAACTTCCGTTTTTTCACAGCTTTTTTTCTGTTTCATAGCTCTCGTCTAGGCTCGGAAGTTCTCCGTTCCTTTGGGTGTGTGTCTCCTTGGCTTCGAAATTACGATTTTAGCTTTCTTTCCCTCCTTTCCTCTTCATTACTGTACGGGATGGGATAAAGCGACGTTGAAGAAATATTTCTCTGCTACGGCAGGCACTTCATTACCATTATTTTGTTATTATAAAATCAAGATACAGTCGTCAGCTCATCCGCAGCACAGTTTTGGCGGGTATAGTGCACTCGGCATAATTATGAACGACATTAATGAATATGAACGAGTTGAAAGAGAGACACGAAAACGCGACCGCATCGACTCAGTGAACAATGGATGGAGCAGAAGGCAGCAGAATTGAGCGATGTGTTTGAACTTTAATGTTTTATTTCGCTTTAAAAAAATACTGTTTTTCTATGATTTAATTTAAAAATATTTTTGAGAATGTCCAAAGAATTGCTTAAAGTAAGCTAAACCACACAAAGAAACAAAAGCAGCAAGTTTATGGTAACAAAAGTTTCAGCCAATCTTCCTCTACTTATCCACTCGCTGATATTTAAGCCAACAAGAACAGTCTCACTTTGGAATCGTTGGATTACGAGCTAGCAAGATTACAACTTTTCACCAATTGCTCCAGCATCGGTACGGCGAGGGGTGAAAAGAGCTCCCTTTGGAAAGTAAAATTTTTAAGCAAACTTGCTCGTTGCTGTTGGATATTGCATTTTCTTTCCCTGGTATCTCCTACTTGATCTCTTCAATAAGAACGAACCAATCTGGCTCGTAGTTCTTTCAGCTCGTTCCCAAACCGTCAACAGTTTGCAGAAGATTACAGCCAAAAGTAATCATATGTTGGACATACGCGCTGCGATGTTGCACGCTCTCAAGAAGGCAAGGGATTGCTGTGCAAGAAGCACACTTTTCTCACAGTTTCTGCAAGCCAAACTCCGCTCCCGGATCTAAGTCATTTGAAGAACTTTCTTGAGTTTGTAGCAAAAAAAACCAGCGGCAAGGGCACTAAGAAATCACGTCAGACAGCTGCACCGAGCGTTCTGATGCGCGTTTCCCTGCTTCAACGGTTGCGAAGTTGCACATTCGCGATGCTGTGTCACCGCCCTCTGGAGCCCCATTTGTCCCAACGCTTTATTGCTATTCTATCGCATTTCACACCCAGCCAGCGTTCGGCGCCATCCCACTGCTGTCAGGCAAGTTCTGTGACGGGGTACACCGTGGGACCGGAGATGGCTTTTGTACATCGGCAAAAAAAAAAATGCGACGCAAGAACACCAAACACCGAAGGACAAACTTTGTGCAGAAAATAGATACACCGCGAGGAATGTCGCGAATACGAGCAAGAATGGCAAAAGCACACAGTAGAAGAGGGGGGGGGGGAGTAAAAATAAACAAACGGGGGCCTGGTGCCTGGGAAAAAAGATGCATAAAGTGCAACGCTTTGCTAATCATAAAACTGACATGCTGATGAGAAAACGCGACACCAAAGGGAAAGCAAGTGAACACAAGTGCCTGGGTATGCTGTGGCGATATTTAGCGCGAATGTACCACGACGTCACAATCGTTCGCTATCATCAACGCCATCATGATCATCAAATTCGTGAGTGGAATGGCATTTAAGCATTGTTGTGGTGCCGGGAAGAGGGAGCGAAAAAGCGTTAGTGTCACTATTTGGTGCGCTGCAAAATTGTTGGAAAGTTGAAAGATAGTTTCTAACTTTGCTGTGAGTCTTTCCTTTGTGGTTGGGTATGCAATAGAACTTACGATACAGCGCTTCAACTATTTTGTCAAAATAAAAAGTATGAAACATACTTTGTTGGGTAATAGAGAAATTTATTTTTAATTTTATTTTTAGTTTTTTTGTATTTAAGCTAATTAAAAATAACTTTACTACGAGGATTTCGCAATCAAATGAACGTTGAATACACTTCATTGACTTCATTCGTTTGTCAGTTCTGAGCATAATATGCGATCTATCTTCCAACCAAATAATCTTTCACTAGGCCCATAGCGTGTTGAGGCCATCTTATAAACACATTTTTATGAAATTCTTTAGATACCTTCGGCTAAGATAGATTTAGGAATATCTCAGCAATTTTAAAAGATGTTGAAAATTTACAAGAATATATTTAATAATTCAAACCATTTGTGTGATAGTTAAAACCATGTTGATCTAGACAAACCCCTAAAGATGCAAGAAATTAAGCATTTTCCAGTTCCTAAACAGTTCTGAAATATCTTAGAACAAAAACTTATGATTCTCCAAGTTCCAATTGATGTATTCTGATATCTATTTTAGGCATTGCATGCTTTATTTAAAACGCGGTTTGTAATAGTTTTTAAACATTTTAGATATTATGTACGAAAAATTGGAAATAATAGTCTTCCAGGTGTCTTAAGCCCAAATCTAATAATTTATTAAATCTTAATTAATTAAATATTAAATCTTAATAACAAAACCACACACACTAAAAGTTCTTGAGTTTTAATCCTAAACAATCCTAAATATCTAAAGTAATCAATAATTTGAAAAAATTAACCATTAACCTATTCGAAAGCGGATACCTAAGAGATTCCTGGAGATGGATAAAAATAGTCAAAACCCTCAAAAACCCTAAAGATTATGAAGAATGCTTCCCGAAATTCCATTCTATCCAAACCACCACAAAGAAATCTTATTCAAAACACGTATTTATTCATACCGGCTGCATAATTGCCGTGTCGAATAAACAAGCGGCTATTGTTTTGTGAGCACCCAACATGTCCCAACATTTAGTTATGCCGATGACCTTTAACGCTGTCCAACACCAGAAGAGAGAGAGAGAAAAAAAGCGAAGAGACCCGTTGGCATAAAACGACCGTTTGATATTGTGTGTTTTGCTGTCCGCTGGCACACTTGCTGGGAACAGATGCGGTTTGGACAGTATCTTATCACAATGCAGTTGTACGGGGATCGTACGGTATGGAGGACCGAACGCCAGCTGCCAGCGTGAAGGAAGTGAAAAGTGCAAACAAATCTTGCGTGCTCTGTGCTGGAGGGTGGAGTCATTAAGCTCCAGCCTCCCACCCACATTCGACATTAACACTAAATGAGACGCATTGTAGCATGCGTTAACGAAGCCCACCAGCTCAGACGAATCTCTTGAGCGTCACCGGAGGGGTTGCTATTCGGGTCGTGCTTCCTTCCTTTCTTTCCTTCCGGTGAGCTTTTCGGTTTGGAGGGGGGCAGCAGGGGGTGGTGGCCATCATTTTTCATAACTCGACAATGGGGAAGATACGAATAGGCACGTCTAGGTTGTGGAAAGAAAGGTGAGACTCATAAACCGAACCGGGAGGGGTAAGGGATCTCACCAAGAGCCCTTCCTAGGTTCCGTTCCCAAAAGGGAACTGAGGGAGGAGGACGGTACTTGCTGCATTAGCGCACCACTGCACGAAGCATAAATGCAGTCGCAGGCGGGAGAGTCGCGCATAAAAATCAGAGAATTATTGTTTTACAACGCATCGCGTGGGATTACGAAGACGTTCCGGGGTGGTGATGATGCTCGCCGCCGGAACGAACGGTACACAAATTGCCCGTGTTGTCCGCCTTGTGCACACGTGTTTCGGTGAGTCTGCTGTGTGTGTGTGTGTGTGTGTGTGTTTGTTTGCCTGTTTGATGGTGGGGGTGTATCCCCCTCACTCGCTCCCAACCATCGTCGTCGCAGGGAAGCGGAACGGAACGAACGGAGTTTTACTGTGCTGTTTACAGCCCACAGGCCGCCCTTTCCGTCCGTTGGGCGCTGGGTTCTGTTGTTTGATTATTACTTTGTCTTTTGCTTACTGCTTGTTTTCCTATCGTGCGGCATCGGCGTGGCATCTTCTTCCGCGCTCCCACCAGCCGACCCGCTGCAAACGCATTTCCGGCACACTGTCTGTGCAGCCTGTGAGTGCAATTGCAATGATTACAGTTAGCTGCAGCCCTGGCCGAGGGAAGAGATGATGCGATAGGGAAGCAGATAAAGAAGCGAGCCTTTTTTGCCGTGTTGCGAGACCGTGTGAGGGTGTGAGTGAGAGCAAAAATTTCGCTCGTTCGGGCAGGCTTAAGACGCAGGCGAAAGCATAAGAACAGCTCGCAAGCGTAGCATATGTGCAAGATTTGTTTATTTCTCGTTATGAGCTCAATTATTAAATAGACCGATCCGTGGCCTGTCATTTGTGTTTGAGGCACGCTGCATTATGGATCCGCTTTCGGGTGAACCGTACCCTACCGCATTGGAAATGCAATCAATTTACGGAAACCGGATGTCGGTCTGGATCTGAAGGGGGAATCATAAACAAACCCATGGTGCATGGAGTAAACTTAAGCTAAGCAGTTAACCTATTACATTTAGTTGAAAGAAAGGACACATGTTTCAGTGTTGAAAACAGCATACGGAAATGTTATTTATTTGATTAAAAGTAAAAGATGTTATGAAGGAGTACTGCTTGTTTTGCTGTTGCCTTATCGTTATCAGTCTTGTGTTTACGCGATTCTAAGACCACCCGGCATGCTCAATGTCTTTATAGTTTTTTTCGACTTTTAATGATTCGCATTCACGACTAAGAAAATCGGTTTATTACACGAGATGCCTAACATCGGTCTAAATACTTGCATATTCATCTGCAATATTTTTATTGATCACTTAATTATTTTCCTTACATTTTATTCAAATTGCCTTTCATACTGATGTGTGTGTTTTTTTTTATTACAGGTACGTTATCTACACCGAGACCACTGAAAAGTTTTTTTCGCATAGCAATAGTAAGATTGTTGTAAGTAATATTCTGAATTGATTCAATTTTTTCATCTATATTCATGATTTTTCAAAGAATTATCCTCAAAACTGGTTGTCGTGGTAACCATTATAGTTAGAATTTATTATAACGTAGAGGTAACGTTCAGATCCTGTCTTGCGTAAACTACATCCTCCGTGCTTTCAAAACCATTTCAAAAGTTTCACCCCCCATGCTTCTGGGTGCACATAAATCTTGCATCGATATTGGAGCTGACTAGTACAACATAGCCTTACAGCTAGTTTTTTTCTACGAAGCATCATCTCCTGCGATACTACGACAAGATGATGTACAATCGATTATGTTTCTTCTACATAGAAAGCCATAAAATTGCACCGAAAAATGGAGGGAAAGATAGATGGAAAGAAAGAGCATCATGCTCAAGCTTTTACATACCTGAATTTGTTATCCGGTGGTTCAGGACAAATCGACCACAGTCCATTTACCTACAGCTTCAGGCGCTCTTGTCGTAAGGTTCGCCGTTGTAATGCGCGCCGCCGTACCTTTGGTATGCACGCTGCTAGCTTGAATGGAATTTGAGGAAGAAGGCAAGAAAAAAAAATCACAAAAAAAAACATTTTCCCCAATATTCTATCCGTTTCATGTGAGACGTAAACACATTTTTGTGGGACTCAAGTTTGAAAAAGGAAAATGTTGAAAAATATGCTGCAATAACAATGCTCATTTATATTCCACCACGTCTAGACGTAAATCGCTTTCTGCATTAAGAGGTTCCGTCGCTACTTTTTTAGGTTTAGGTTGCGTTCCGGCAAACGCGCCGATTGTGTTTTGTTGCGTGTTTGATATGCACATTCTGGTATTTGCCCCCTCGGGGTCTTTGGGGTGTAAAAAACTTGACGGCGTTGGTGGAGGCAGTGCAGTGGTGGTTGGTTCAGCCGAGCTGCAAGCTCTTAGGCACAAGAACGTTTTACGAAAGTGTATTAATTATAGCTTGCGACTTGTTGTCTACGCAAAAAACTAGAAATTTTACGCTCTAAATACCCTGAAGTAGGAATGAAAGTTCTTGTGCAAGCTTCCACCAACAGGCTTTACAACTTCAAACATACCATTCGGAAGGAGAAAACGGGAACAGCAATGCAGCTATTTGCTCAGAATGCAAAAGTAATAAACCATTTATTCTGTAGGACAGGAATGTGGTTTCAGTTTCAGTTTCTTATGATAGCATCAGGAATTTGTGGAGAGACAAAATTTGGCAGAAACGACAGGAATTTTGAGTCGTTATATTTTTATCAAAACCTGTCCGTAAAATCAGCCAAAATAAATCGTTTAAAAATGACTTGAAATCAAGTATGGAGTAGACAGATCCCGAATCAAAAGCTGTGCAAAAATTTGTAATTTTTGATTTTCAAAATGAATGAAAAGGAAAATTTTTTAAATTTACGTGAGGATTAACCAAGATTAACCCACTCACCGTTTCACCGCAAATTTGCATTCGTCAAACAACAGGCGATGCGTCATCTTCGAGGTGCGTGATTCAGAGTGGCTCAGCCCCGTGATAGTGTACAACGATGAATCACTTCAACTCGGCCCATTGAATGAGATGTAACATTTCGATACATCTGGAACTGGACACTTCATCTAGATGGTGAGGTTGCTGGTACTATTTTGGGAGTTCAGCTCGGTGACGTTAAACTTTAATGGGAGGTGTGTACTCGCTTTCGGTGTAATGTTTGTATATTTTTTAAACGTCCACGATGGTACGTTGAAGATTGACGGACAAAGATACGTAAAACGTTCGTGAAGGTATTAGTCACGTTTCATTTGTTGGGAATAAATAAGCACATACTCTAGTGGTAAGTAATCTTGATACGGGTAAGAACGACAAAAGATGTACTTTTCGGGGTAAAAAATATGTTTTGCCTTTTAGATCGTGCATTGAATAGCAGAACATGTGAAGATGATCACAATACATATAGCTACTAATCCGTAAACCAAAAGACACCGTAATTTGCAGCACACAAACACACTGGAAGGATGATATAAAGTTTTAATAAAAAGCAAACCTTCGTTACAACAAAAAAGCATCATTTTTATTCTCCCATCTTCTTCCATATTTCCTCCGCTATGAGCTCATCTACCAGGCACTTTATGGGCGCCTTGAAAGCGATCGCATTTACGACGCTACCAAGCACGCTGGGAAGGAGGCTGCACGCGAGTAATTTTTACTGCCAGTAGGTTAACAGCGACCCAATTACGGAAAATCATCGTCGACACAGAGCAAAGCGCCGTATGTGCAACGCGGACGCGAACGACACAGCCACATTCGCATCCTATTCAGAATCCATTGAACGTGGTTAAACTTATAGCTTTTCATTTTGCCATACAATATCATCTGCCATTTTCATAAGCATAAGCATGCCATTGCGCTCTCGTCACAATTTCACCCTGGTCGGAAGGGCCTGTGCCGCAACCCTGTCCGGGTGGTGTGCTTGTCGAAGGTTACGTTGTAATTCCATCTCCCATTCGGAGACAGGCAGGAAGCGTCACGGGATGTTGCTGGCTTGTGCTGCGAAAGTATGATTAGATTGTTAATGGAAATTTAAATTTTACTCAACTACAAAGGAAAAATGACAAAAGTGAAACACAGTTTAAAGGGGCCTCCTCTAAACAGCCGTAAAGCGAACGAGTCGAGGCGCTCCAATGACGTGCTGCGTAGCGTCTTAAGAACGCGGAAAAAGGTTAACAATGAGTTTGGGATCATTTCGCACGCGGAAACATGATGCTTCGGGTTCGGATTGTTATGATGCCCTTTACTTGCTTGCCGAAGGTCTAGGAAAACGGGAAAGGAGGGCCTCGCTGACAGCAGATTTGAGAGGGCAGGGTGACTGAAATCACATACATACACACCTTTTACCGCAACGAGCGAACCATTTATTTTCTCTTAACGATGATACGATAGTTGGTTAAGTGAGTGTTAATAATCGTGCAACATCCATTGCTGGCGCGCGAAAATCAGGCCATTTGTATGGTGTGACGGTGTAGCGGTGTGTTGATATTGGTGTCCCGAAGAGGAAAGCATATTTAGCGCTGTTGTTATGTTTGGATTTAATATGTTTTGCGAGGTTTGGAAGGTGTTAAGAAGATGCTACAGCATGAGACTGAGGTTTCATTCTGGAAATAACATTTTTCGGGTAGTGATTCTTGCTGGAAGTAAATTGATTAATCACAAATTTAAGTACCTTTTTCGTAGAAAATTGGTTATTCCAACTGCGTTTTTCTGCTTATTAAATATAAAATGGTCTAAAAATAGATAACTATCTTTTGAAATTTTTTATCAACTCTTTAGAACTTCTGCTAGCTGGTAATTTATGGCCGTTGCTATTCTTATGGTACGATAGGATATATCTTTAGCTTAGTTTAGTTTATGCCGACGACATACGGATATTTCACATGGTTCAAATATCTTATAACTGAATTGTGTCACAGGAACTATTTTGCAGAGTTTTTGCTTGATGTGAAAAATATGTTCGGTATAACTCGGTTGAAGAATGTAAGCATATAAAAGAGCCTCTTTGTTATCACTTTTAGCTCTTAACGTATTTGCTTAGGACATTCAAATATACGTCATGATTTAGGAAGCATATCAGACAGCAAATATAATTTCCACATCCGTTTTGAGGCAAACATTGGCCAATTTGAGGCAAACATTGGGAATAAGTTGTTTCGTGAATCATCTGTTAATTACTGAAACAGACCTCCTCTGGGCCGGCTCGGTGGGCCAGTGGTTACGGCGTAGGGCTGTCAAAAGGCCCGTCGCCGGTTCGAATCTCATTCGGACCGCTGCCGCCCCCCCATAAGCAGGATTGACTATCCTGCTATGGGTACACTAAATCTCAACCTCCCATATCCAGGATTAACAATCTTGATATGGTACACTTAGTCATAGCAAGAGCCAAAGCACATTAGTGCTCTGATTAGGCCTTGACCCTACAGGGTTGTTGTGCCACCGAAGAAGAAGAAGAAGAAGAAGACCTCCTCTATCTTAAGTCTCTGTATTAATCTTTTATTTGGTAGGTTTTTAATATAATGTCCTTATTTCCATAGATGCATAAGTAAAATATAATGTATCCTACTAAAATCCTAAAGAAAACACGATGGCACGATATGAACCATAAAAATAAAGCAAGATGACCTACTATCAACACTCTTCATGTAACGTAGATCTATGATAGAACTTTGAATCGTTGCCCCTTCGACCAGAAATCACTGAACACACACCCGAAACAATTCAACCGATCGATAAGAAACCCAGACACGTCGATTATAGGCTGCCTATCTTCGTCACCTTCCTTAAACATCACACCCGGCTTAAGCGCATCTTGTGGTTGATTTAAGTGTTGTCGAAGAGTTTTCAGTCTAGTGCAGGTCAACAAAATCGCAAAAAAAGAAACACCTTCCCGTGTATGTCTCTCAAAAACCTATGTTCCCGTTTGTTTGTACGATCCGTGAAACGAGCAGCGCAGCAGTTTCCCAATCGAAGCAAGCAACTCTTTCTCTTGCCCCAAGTGGGTGATGCTTCCGACGAGTGGCATATGCTTCACGGGACGGACGGAATTTGTTGTGATGCAAACCAGCTGGCAGTGTTTGCGGAAGGTTTTGGTGTGCGATTGGGAAGAGACTGAGACAGCAACGAACAGCAAGCTGACCGTACACGGAAACCGTGCCGTATGGGTTAGACATACACAGCATAAGACCCGCTCCTGATGTTTCATCAAACCCGAGAAGAGAAGACTGACTGACCTCGGGGATGGCGTAAACATTCTGTGCAAAGATATTATTGTTTTGTTATTCTAATGCTTTGGGTCGCTTTCGCCTCTTGGAACACGTTGTGATGAAACAAAGTGAAGCGACGAAATAAATACGGTACAAGACAAAAGGGCTGCCACGGCTAGCTGAAACATAATGTATAAATGGAAAAGTCTCCCTCAATGTTAAAAAAAAGTTAAGCAACTTAACAGCGAACTGCGAGACAGCAAAATAATACTTCTTTTCTGTGTTAAAAAGCTTTAATGTATTTCTGCAACAAATTGAAATGCACGAAAGCAGCTTATGCACATCTCGCAACGCAAGTGAACATTGGCGCCACGGCTTTAGAGTTCTAACGATTTTGCGGTGCATTTTCATTTCGTTTGCATTTGCCTTTACCGTCCCGGTCGGATGCGGTACCGGTATTGTATGCTAATGAGATGGTGATGGAGGCACTTGCAAACCGAAGGGTTTCGACTTTCGAGTAGAATCAGTGCGTGCACCGAGTTTGGGGGCTAAAAATAGCAAAGACAGGTTCGGTTGGGGTGGAGTGGGTGGAATTTTGGTGGGTGAGTGCAAAGACCTGCTAACGATCGTAAGACGTGTTGGAAGAAATTCTTGTAGATTCTGTTTTCTTCCAAACTTGGTGCCTCCGCTCAGTATCTGATTGGTTCGTTGAAAGCAAAACAATCACATCGATTTAATGAGAGTTAACAATGGCAGCTACCGCTGTGCCTTTTTTCAGTTTAATCAAATTTATATATTTTTTTAACGAGACCCACTATGAAGAACTCCAACCGCTGGAACACGTGCCAGCGGCAAACAAAAGACGCGACTTCCCCGCACCGTCGGTGCATTTGTAATGGTCGAAGGGAACCTTGGGCTGTTGGCTGCACTACCACCGCACCGGACAAATGGCAACGGTAAAATTCTTTCCTTTCTTTCTTCCCAATCACGCCACAATTACCAATGCTTCCCGCTCCACATTCATTACCAATCAAAGGTACTTTTTCTCAAACTCGATTGCGCGCGCTTTTCCGCGTTCGCGTTCGGTTACGCGATGCTCTCAAAATTGGCCTAATAAAATTTTGATTAGCTACGAAAGTAAACTTCCGAAACTGTCGAATTCGGTTGCTGTGGATTTGCTTCCACTGCGTCTTCTTTTCAGTGTTCACGATTGGTCGCGAAGCCTTCCAAGCTTGTTTGGGAAGTGGAAGTGAAGGGACAGCAATGTTGAAGGGGTGGTGGTAAAGGGAGAAAATGTAGGTTCCCCTTCAATTTTCTCAAATTTTATTTTCGCACGTACCGATCACCATGCCGATGGCTCGCCCTGGACAGTGGATGGCGTTTTTGTGTTGAGGGGAGGGGGGGGGAGGGGGTTCAGGGAGCAGTTTTCAGTAAGCTGGCACGTTGCAGTGTGTGTCTTTGAACATTTAGCTTTTCCAAATTCTGTGGGAAGGTGGGGCAAGGTGGACAAGCAAGGATAAATTTTAGATTTTTCTAGGTATCTTTCGAAGCAAAACTACCTTAACATTGGTTTCATTAATTAATGTTGGTTTTGTTTTATTGTAAAGCAAGAAAATTAAATCTTAATTAAACAAGGCAAGAAAAACTGAACAAAAACTGTTTTTATGTTTATATAAATATTTTTATTTGCTTGAGTTTGGTCCTAAACACGATGACTTTAACTTAATGAGATGTAAGCAATAAATCTGTAAAACGAAATACTGCAATTAGAAAGCTTTAAAAAGCATATGAAATTACCGCAGAAAAAAGAACGGACATAAAAGAAGTAATGAAAATAATTATAACCATGTTATAATTCACTCCAAAAATAAAACAAAACAGATTCGAGCCATGCCTTAGGATAGTGATATACACATTGTGGTCTCAATTTGCTTGCATTTTTATACCTCTGTTTATTTTTATGTTTTTTTTTTCAATAATCGTTTGTTACTGAGCGGGGTCCATGAGCTCTATGCATGATCGAAAACATGCCATTGTTATAAACCTTTCTTGACAAGATCTCATTAAGCTTTTTGCTTGTCTCATAATCCTCTGGAAGCTTTAGAGAAATGTGTTATTTTGTTATCAAATTGTTCTCAATTGCTTGCATTCTCAAGTTTTGGAAAATCTCTTTTAGACAATGCTTTTTTATGTTGCTTTTAATCATGTGTAGGATGATAATACGTAAGTCATTTTCTAACGAATAGGTTTTTGTTGTACATATTTCGTTTTATCGTTTTAATTTTCATATTGGATTTTGTTTGTTATATCAGTTCATCGAGTTAAAAAGGTTGTTTCAGCTATAATATTTTTAATAGTATTTTGGGAGCATAGATAAGTAGAGAAAGTATTGTGAGCAATATTAAAACATTCTTTTTCTTGATTTTTTAGTTCACTAATAAAGCTTTACCTTTCATCGGGTAGGTAGGCATAGCTGTTATGCACAGTATTTCCTTCGGAATACTTTATTGTCTATCTTGTATTTGAGACCAAAATTGAAATAATTAATTGACTTTTACATGAAATCAACTTATGTTGATAATTTCCGATCCAATATTTTACTTACCAGAGAAACCTCCACACAAGGTGTCCACACCGCCCCATATTCCCATACTCTTTTCTTCTTAGAAGCTATTCCTAAAAGACAGAAAACCACTCGGAAAATGTTTTCGATGGGGACGAAAGATGGTCACAATTGAATTTCCAAAAAGTGCCAGTGAAATGGTAACTCTACGGTCAGCATTTTTACCCCACTTTAAAGTGCTAATGACACTGTTTTCGGTGTCATTAGGGCGTTAAGTTTTCTCGCACAGAAAACACAAATTCGCACCACTGGTGTTCGGGCAAACGGAAACAAAACTTTACGGCACATGGAAGCATTCAACCGTCCGGTTTGCGGATCGATTTTTGGCTCGATCGTGGCCTTCATCAACAATCGGCCCCCGCCGATTTCACGCATCGTAAATGAGTAAATAAACGCCAGCATCGTTTGCATCGGTGCATATTTGCATTCCGTTCGTGGTGGTTGTGGAAGATTTTAGGGCTGGAATATTATCGGTTGCCCAAAATCGGCTTGACTAATGGAACCTTTTGGCATGGATAAATAGACACCGAAACAACTATACACTTGCGTCGAGTCACCATTCGGGTTTGCACATGCACGGTATTCGTGGAAAATGTAGCTTGTGTGAGAAAATGCTATTTGCCCCACGTCTAACCTCGGAAAAACACTCTCGATGCGTAAATGGAGTCCAAAAACACACCACCAATGAGCTAAACTGGTGAAATATTTAGCTTCATAAATAATGCAATCAGTTTATGCGAATTGGGCGGTCGGTCGGGGTGGAAGCGTACCACCAAGCGTACAGCATAAATCATAAACTCATAATTGAGTTGCCGAGCACCGGCGCGTGTAAGAGTGTGAGTGCACGTGTGTCGAGCAAAGGCTGTCCCGGTGGGGCCACCGTCGGTATTTGCGTGAGTCAGTTTTGATAATCAAAAATAGAGAAAACAAAAATCACACTAACTAAATAAAATACTCCGACAAACGGTTAGGACAGGTGAAAGGCGAATGACTTTTGGCCGATGTGAAGGGTTGCTGTTTTATGATAAATTTCATATCGTGTGTTACCATCCATCCTCCTTCCTCCTTCCTTCCCCACCCAACAACACACCCATGGTCACGGTCGACTTTCGGTCGGTGTTGGGTGTCGCGTCTTGCTGGGGCCCCGACCCCTTCAACATCGGACCGGCAGCCAGTTTGACATTCGAATTGAGTCAAAATTTATGATTCGTTCCTCTGCACGAAAATAGGAAACTTGTGGAAGCCCAGTCAGAATTGGATTGTATGATATCAATATGCAATGAGTTGTGTGAGTGTGCGGTGTCGTTTTTTTTTATGCCTGCGGCTCGTCTCAAAATCTACATACAAAACACCATACAATAAAGGCTCTGCAGAGAACTGCCAGGGCCACCACGAAGTGGTTGCACCTTGCTAGAAATTGATAAATATTTGCTTTATGGAAAGGGGATTTAAGTGCTTATCCGCACTCCACTCCACCAACCGGGAGGTGTTGAAAAGCGGCACAATGAAATATGTAAGACCGACCCCGGGGCAGGTTTGCTAGCATAAATCATGAATGGAAAATTTCATTCAAGGGGCAAGAGATTTTCCAAAAGAGACAATTAAATTGATTTTATTTAAAAATGAATGTTACCGTGTGAGATTGGAATCAATTTTGCAAATCTCCACCCATCCAGAAGCAGATTGCGCCGAGAGTGATAAATTGGAATGGTTTATTTCTTCCGCCCGTCTTTACCATCCCAAACAACGCCTTTTCGATCATTGTGCACCGAAGCACCATCTCCTCTCTCTTTCTCTCTCTCTTAAGATAAATCCAGTGCCCGGCTGGTTCCGCCCGCCTACAGTGGGCTTTCATATTTTTGTGATTGTTTTTCAATTATTCAGTGCAAACAAGGCAATAACACTCTCCACTGCGTGTGTATGATTGCATCGTTTTGCGAGCAGAACGAAGAAGTGTAGCGCACCGATACGGTTCTTGTGTTCAATGATAGCATGAGAGCAAAGAGGGTTTTCCACTCAAGAAGCTTTCCATTTGTTATGAGCCTTGCTAGAAGCAGTTGAGCTTTACAGGGTTACTAAGTCAGTTTGCGGCGAGTGTTGGGTAGCATGCAAATTTCGACATTTACAGCCCCGAAACCTTCCGAAGCTGTCACCTCCCAAAGATGGAAAGTTTCTCTAAGATGCACACGTTTGAAAGTCCCTTTATTTTCCATACTTTCCATGTCTCTCTAAGATGGAAATTCTCCCTAAGATAGAATTCTCCAAGCTGCACATGATATTTGCACACAAAAATTCTCTAAGTCGGCAATGTTAGTTTAGCTGTGTTGATTAAAGACTTGAGTTGACGTCAGCTCAGTTTTTGTTTACATTGAATCGTTCGCCCGGTGTGCTGCTAGAACATTATTAAAGAAACAAATTTAACGAATTGTGGTTGTAAATGAATAGAAAATCTAAATTTCGTACATTATCCAAACGAAATAAACTGGTCAAAGGTAGTGAAAACGAAAAAAATCGCTATCAAATTCTCTAAGCTGGAATAGCAGTCCTGTCGGTGTGCATCTTAGGGAGACTTCACTTTATTTTGGATTTTGTGCAATGTTTCGCTGCTTCCAAAATAAATTGCAGCAAAGGTCACATTAACAGAAAAAGTGTGCAATCTTTAACATATCTGTGAATACGCTCATTGTTTAAAAATTAAACATTGAAGAAAGATATGCAAAAGGTGTTTCCTAGGAAATTATTTGCAAATAATTGTTCTCTTTTGTTATCGGGGGAAAACATTAATTTTTTAAACAACTAGTGGTCATAATATTGTAATATGCACTGTTTACATGCCGTTTTTAATCGTTTTGGTGACCATCGAACTTGACTAAAGAATAATTCGATGCTTTATTAAACTGTACTTTGTAATACTTTACATACGGTCAGGATAAATGATTAATTCAAAGAATTTACATCGACATTTAGAGTTAAAGATGGGTTAAATAACATTAATTTAAGTTGATTTTAGTTAATAACTTAAATTTTCAGTGTTTGGATCCAGTACAATTTTAGGAAAGTAACGAATTTAGAAAGTAAATCATTCTGCACGTTGGTTGTAGTCTTATATCTTGTTAATTTCGCTGCTAGCACACTACGTTAGTAAAAAATGCCAAAACGCAATGAACCGATATTGAATCAAATAATAACGCTATGCCAATCGTCTTTTTTTGGCCTTCTCTAATTGTTTGCTTCAAAATAGGAAACTTAAACATTATTAACAAATTAAAAAATTAAGCGAATTAAGTGAATCTGTGTACGTGTTGAAAATCATATTTAATGGATTAAAAAGTAATTTGGGAAAAGATTGCTTTTGCAAAAAATATTGCAAAACTTCTCACAACATCATAGCAAACCCTGTCTTCAGAACGCCTTTTATACATAAGTGTGGGAATTTATTGCAATGCAAGAACAAACAGTGAGCATAACGAAAAAATATGTGTTAGTTTTTATGGTGTATTGAATGAGAACATTTATAATTTGGCAAAGAGAATGGCTTAAACTGGCAAAAATCGACGAATATTGTTCTCGATAAGAAATTAACTAAAGAGCAATAATTATGCAACAATCAAAAACAAAATAAAACTTGTCGTAGTTATCGCGTGACGTGGTACGTGAAGAAGATGCAAAGGCGAAATGAATAACCTCTTCGCACAAGAAATTGACACCGTGCTAATCGAGTCCTATCGAGTCCGGTCCCGGGTGAATGAGCATCCGGGCAATGATGATGCTGGGCGAAAAATAGCGACAACCCAGCCGCACCAACCTGAACCTCTCAGACTCTCAAGTGTCAAGGGGATGTTATCAAATTTCAGCACGAAAACTACAACAAAAAACCGAACCCCATCCCTTCCTTCCATCCGCCGTCCATCGATATCCGACCGCGCTATCACTCACGTCGGCCAGCTTCTCGGTCTCGGCAGCCAGCAAACATTGCAACATCGAGTCTCTTTGATCTTGTTGAATGCGGGTTGCACTCCTTTCCTTCCCTCTTTTTGGGCCCTTTTTTCAGTCCCCCGGCACGTCGTCGATCGTGCTGTGCGTAGGTTTTCCGCTTGCTGCTGCAAACTCGCACGCACTTCAAGCTGGCGAGTTAGCGAGTCGTCCTCAAGTGTCTATCCCATCGAGAGGGCTTTCCAGGAGTGGGTGTGGGCGTGAATTTCCCCATTCGATGCTTCTTTATCCTTCTTCGGTTACCCTATTTTGAGGGGACGGACTTTTTTTTTGCTTTTTTTATTTAATCTTGATGTGCGACTATTATCACTTTTTTCACCAGCAATACGGCCTGGCCGTCTCTGCTGAATAAAAAAAAATCACTTTTTTCACCGTAGCCGTTGTCGTCACCGTCGTCGTCGTCGTGGACCGATATAGGATGGCCGGCGTCCTTTCGGTGTGTCGATGCGTCCGGGGAATTTCGGGCACAGTGTGCTATCAGGTCCCTTATGGGAACGGGGAAAGTGTAAAGTGCGATCGATAGAGCGAAGGGATGTATCTCGCCACACTGTTACACTGTGCTATTTGGGCCTTAAGGTGTCCCTACCGGCACGGAGATGTCTCGGAGCCTTCTGTTTCGCCTATCGACTGCGCCTATCCCTGCGGTAGACGACGCGTAAAGGCGTAGGACGTGAGCTGGGAGCATAACAGACGCACAATCTTACGCGACGCATCCTTACACCGTCTCGATCCGGACCTTATTTTCGCCCACCTCGTTCTCTCTCTCGCTCATTCTCTATGTCTGTATCTCTTTTGATGGTGGAAAATGAGCCAACAGGAAAGGCGCGGCTAGTAACAGCTTATTCATTCATTGGAATATAGACGTTAAGGTGGCCGGTGGTAACGGTGAAGATGTTGCTTTCTCTCCGTTGTCGTTAGGTCCAACTGCGGTACGGCATGCATGAACATGAGTCGCTTCCGGCGTAGCGGGATATGAAATTGAGACAACTTACACTGGAGCTGCCACACGGAATCTGACTCTGCCGGAGTAAGGGCCTACCATTGGAACTGGTGTGAAGGAAGATTAACCGGGCTACAAAAATAATGGACGTGCCGGGCGAGGGAAATGGCAAGAATTCACAAACGATCCTTCAATTGGGCCGTGTGGCGAGGATTCGTCGCTAGAAACGTCGGGTCGTCCCATTGTTTCTAGGCTATGTGGAAGAAAAAGCAAGATAGCAAAAAAAAGATAGTCCTCGCCCTGGAACCATTTTAATTGTGCTTTCCTCGTGTCTAGAATGAATGATGCAAGCTTTTGCTTACAGCAAGCTTCATCTTTGGCAATCGCTATTTTTTTGTGGAGCGATCGCTTTCCTGATGTTGTCCTATTATGCCAACAAATCATACGATTATCCCGTTTGTCACAAAATGAATTATAGATGTGTTTCAGTGAAATCGATAAGCGCAGCAAGGTTTTTTTTTTCTGGTTGCTGGCGGCCTATTTACGTGACGTGTTTGCGGAACACATTGGTGAAACGTGTTTAGAGCTTTTGTTCTTTTTGCTAGTATTTTGAAGTGTGTTTTGATATTTTTATGGAGACAGTTTAATTTAACAGACAGTTTAACTTAATAAAACTACATAAAAATCTTATGCTTTATTATGCCAGAAATTGGAAAGCGTATAGAACTGCTCCCATGTTTTTTTTCTATGAACAAAATATTAAATGTTTCTTTTTGTAGTGTTCGTTGCTTGTATTTTTCTCAATAGTTAAATAAAAGTTCTGTTTAAATTTAATTAGAATTGATGGAGTATGCACAATGTAAAATTTTGTAGTTTACATCAGATGTACATTTATACTAGATTTTGGGATTAAATTAACCATAAACATACATATACGAAAAGCTACCAAAACGTGTCTGTAACAAAATGTATTTTAACATAACCTATAACTGCAACCACTGCGATGAAAATAATGTATCCGTTTCTTTTCTTCCTTTCAGTTAATTCATTTTTTTTAAATTGCATGAAATGGAGTTTTTTGAACGGCTTTACACTGTATAAAAATGTACTTAAAATGCTCATCGAAAATGAAGAAGTTTTTTATTTCATTGCAGTAAATCATTTTTGTTTTTTTAGAATGGAAACAAATTGATGTTATTTAAAAATATAATTTTTACAGAATGTCAATTATTTTGTGTTTACCAAATTGACGTTATTAATCGAGTTACTTTACTAGCTGTATTTAATTAGCTTTAATTGCACTAGTAAGCTATATAACTTACATTTCACGGTCTGCAAAGGAGGATTGTATTAAACCCCTTTAAGAAACAGTTAAATTTTTAACAAAAATATTTATATTTTGTATTTCCATTGGGATCACCTAAAGCCCCATCTGTTTTCTGTCACATTTCTTAAATTTCTTCCTTTTTCACCACCATGGAAAGATTATTATTTTGTTGTTTCCGAGTGTGCCCTTTTGAGACTCTGACTTAACCCCGTATCTATTTCCAACACTTTCCTTCGATGAACAAAAACAAACGACCTAAAAGAAGTCAAAAGAAAGAAAACAACACGCGATAACCCATTCTCTAACCAATGAACAAAAAAAAGAGCGTTATGCAATGATAACGTACTGTTTATGGGTCCAGCTGGGCTTCTTCGAGGAAATAGACAGGATAAGATAAACGGACGGGAACGATTGCAAACACAACTGTATTTGTCCTTTCCCCGTACCTGGGTCGGCTTTAGTGATAGTGGTCGTACTCCGTGGCAATCGGCCCCCGGCAGGGATAAAGTGAGATAACTTGAGGAACAGGACGCGAAACCACGGAACAAGGATCTGGGCGTCATCCGGCAGGATTTGTAAAACATGTGTTACAGCCGAAATGTGGTGCCACCGTTTGCTGTTTCCATCCGTATGTTTTTATCCTTCTTCATTCGTCCTTTCGTTTCCTCTTCGGACATCCCCGTCACCGGCGCCAATTGGGTTGGCGAATAAAAAATGAGCCTGTTTTTGCTGCTGATGCTGCTGGTATATTCGACAGACTTCCGGGTTGTGAATTTCGACCACACACACACACACTCCGCTGTGCTGTGGAAACCATTTCCCGGCGAGAGCTTTTAAAATGGATTCCCTTTCAAATGGTGGTCAACGTCATCGTCCAGTGCTGATCCGTGTCAGCCCTGTGTGCGTGCATTTCAGTGTGTTTGCGGTTTCGCTTTGCTCCCACTCGAATGGAACGTACTGCTCGACAAAAATGGATCGTGTTCTGCACGGAGCGGTTCCTGAGGTTTTAAGGTTTTAAGCGTATCATCATTAAAACGACGTAGGGAAAAGTTCCTCTGCTGTCACCTTCCCCGAGCGGGCACGGGGCACGTGTTTGGAGGCGACACAAATGGCGAATCATGGCCGGGAAAGCCAACGAGCGAGCGAGCGCGCGCGTCCGTCGTGTAACTCGATGTAAAACTTTCGTCATCAGCTTGTCAACTTTTGTTCATCTTCTCTCCCACCGAACGCGGCGGCTTTTCCTCCCTTGGCACATCATTAAATCGCTTGTTTGGCAAACGGTTCTTGTTGTTGCTGCTGCCACTGCTGCTGATGGTGTAGTTTGATTATGTAGCGTTTTTTGTTCTTCTACTCACCTTTTTTCCCGACACACATTTCAAAACTTCTCCCCCACCCCCGTTACAGTGGGCTAAAGCATTTTCAGTTCATCACGTTAATTCGAGTTTGTGTTGTTTTTTTTCCTGTTTGATGGAATGTTTTGTGTTTTCTTCTTTCGTGCCATTAAACTTTCCACTAATCGCACTAATGTTTATTTTTTCTTCTGTGCTTTTTTTCTCTCTCTTTCCCTATCTTTCCTCAGGTTCGTGTCGGGTGTGCGATTTATGGTCGGGCGATCGGTTATGCAGATTACCGCGCTGGCCTGCTCATTAACGACAGGTGTGGACGGTTTCGGTGGAATTGCTTTCGCCGCAAGTTTGGGAGTTTGGTAAATGAAATTTTATGCAAAAAAAAGGCACACACCACTGCACCAACAAAACTTTGCACGTGGATGGACTTCATCACAATCTGCCATCATCGTCCTAGGGAGCGGGAGGAATGTAAAGGAACGATGATTAAGTGCTTCCGTGTGCACCCGCGAGTTCGAAACTCGTTAAGCGTCTTGTCTTACCCATTTGCGGCGGACGGCACACCATACGTTCGCGTACGGGTGAAAGTTGAAATAAGTTTATGGTTTTCCCGTACCGGGATGCTGGGTTCTGCAACCTTTGAGGGGTTTGCACTTTAGTGGTCGTTTTCCATCACCGTAAGCACCAGCACCCCGGGGTGGGATGGTTTTCATCCCATGCTCCGGTGCATATGGCTGAACAGCGCAAAGGGCCTGTTGCTGCACAGGTTGCACCGGTTGCATGGTACCGACACGCTTAATGCTTGAAAACCCCTTGAACATAGAAAGAGAGAGAGAGACACACATACTCTAACACACCCGTTCAATGTCCAAAACATCCCACCCTGGAAACATTCCCAAACATCCCGGAAAAACATCACAAGCCGCGGGCACGGTGGATGCAAAAAGCTTTTCGTGCAATCCTCTCTCAACTGCTCCTACACCTCGGTGACACACGACCGGTGGGCAGAGATCGTGCAGTTTGTGTGTTAACCATGGGAAAAATCATGACACACGGTGAGATACGCTTTTCATGGCGTCGCGATACGGTGCTTAAATAATTTTCCACACCAAACGATGGTGCTGGTGCTGAACCCATCCATCGGCGGATGATAGAACTGTCCTATTTGGCCCTTACGCTTGCACCCTGCTTTGGCAGGTCGTTGGGTGTAGTTTAATGGTGAAAAAAAACAATGATGGTGCACCATGCTGCTCACACATCAAACGAGGCACGTAATATATGGGCTTCGTGCACACGATGATGCAATTTGATGGTGATGGGATTTTTTTTTCTTTCTTTGCCATCACTGCCTTGTGAAAGCTTATAAGCGCTAGAAGTAGAGTTTGAAAAAAGGGGGAGCACTTTTAATTGCACTAGTAATTTGAACGTTTCTCTCAATTCGTTTATCCTGAACGTTTAGTTGAATGGGAGGTGGAGCATTTTATTGCAATTTCGCACGCTTTGATGCACTTTTCCGCAGAGAATCAAGTATTAAATGCATAAAGTATAAGAGTTCTTGGTGTTTAAAGCTTTTAATTGAATTGTGGTTTCATTCGTTTTAAAAAGTTAAACACATATTTTTGTAAGACATTTAATTTATGGCACAAAAGTGATGTTTTACTAAATTGCATGCCTCTGATTTCCGTCCGATGAGTTGCATTAACTAATTGCAACCGAAAGCGAATCAAAATAAGCACGTAGTGCCACCGTCCTCCGAAGGTCATTTACCGAACACCCTCTTTATGCTTTATGCTTTATGCGTCCTCCCCCTTCCCCCGGCCACGCAAAACCAACCAACCGTGCCATTTATGGGCGGTCAGTTCAACCCTCTCCTGCTGCCCACAACGGTACAACGAACTTGCACCCGGCCACCGCGAAAGCATTGCCCGGTGCATGCTTCTCGCGCATTACCGAGCAAGAAGTATTTCGGTCTAAACTAGGGCTAATTATGTGTGTAGTGTTCCCGTTACGATGCGGGCTAAAAAAGACACGTGGTGTTGCTGCGGCTTTGTGGTTACTTTTTTCTCCCCCTCAAGCCTCGTTTTTGGTTTGTTTTGGGGGGGGGGGGAGGACCCCTGTTGAATGAGCTCCGGTGGAAGTGTTTCGGACGGGTTTTGTCACCATCACCTGCTGGCAGAAAGGCGATGAAAGAAGTGAATGGAGAAGACTAAGTACGATTTAAGACGGTCGTATTTTTCTGACGTTCATCTTAAATGCTCCCCGTCCGGTACGTTTTGATGCAGCCAGCCAGCCCTTTTCCGTACGTTCGCATAAATGTATGTTTTTGGGAAGGGTAGAACGTGTTAACCGGCGAGTGAAAATGATTGCACTGTGGCACGCTCAGCTCAGCTGCTTTTATGGGCGCCGGGCACGATTGTTACCTTTTGGGAGAAAAGTCCTGGTGGGTAATTTCTTCCACGTTGCAGCTGCTCCATGTTCTGGTGTGTTTGTGCTGTTTAATTGGGCTCGCGAAAGGCTTGGCTTTTGTTGCAGAAACAGGTTACCGAATGGAGTCTGTAAATTGATTGATAGCAGATGGTTAAGAGAAATTGTTGTTGTATTTTTTCCTATTCGGTTTTAATGACCGATTTGTATTGCTTAATGGTTAACAATAGAAAAACAAAAACAAATGGGATTTACTTATAGATTTTTACTGTGTTCAAGGAGTTTGAAGATTTTTAAGTGCAGCAAAATAACATTTGTTTTAAAAAAAATTACATTTTTTTTAATATGTGAAGTACAAGAAAGTATGCAAGGCAGTATGCAGCACATATATCATCGCTTACTTGTGCTCAGAACAGGTCGAGTTAAAGATTATCTCGTGCAAAATTTATCCTCGAATATCATCAAATTTCCTAAGAGCAGCGCCAAATAGCTCTCATTAAACGTTTTTGGACCAAATATTTCCTTCTATTTAGGTATTTAATTTAATCAGCGAACAGTATATCTTTAATTGAAGAAGTGACTGTTAAGTATTAAATTTAATTTTATAACGAGTTTTTCAAACCGAAACTTTAACTAACTTTGCTAAATTAGATCTCATGTTAAAATATGTTTAAAAATAATCGTTGATATTCAGATCCTTTCTAATGAAATTATTGCAATCTGAACCCTTATACAGTTATTTTTTATATGAAAGAACGTGAAGGCCAAAACTACTCACTTGAAGAACAATTTTCCAAAGTAGTTTTATGAACAAATATTTTTTAATTGAATTTTAGCATTCATTCCAAACATAAAAATATTTGCATAATCTGTTCATTTTCTGTAGACTGAATGTTTGCTATGAAACTTTTGTTTTATTGTACACATATTACAGAGCTGATGCCCTTTACAAAGCCCGCAAAGTTATTTTTTAAGATAACCTTAGCGTTTTATAAAAAATTCAGAACCAGCAAGAATAAAACTGTAAAATGTTTTATAGTGTTTACTTTGAAGCATAGAATAAATGATATACGAATTAAAATAACATTATTGTCATATAAAACATAAACAATGGCTGAAACTTTTATGAAAAACTTCAATGACTGTTTTTGTTTTTCCAATGTTCTTGAAAATCCTTGTATATTTAATAAAGTTTTGTTCACTATGTGTTTTTTTAAAGCAGTTTTAGTAAAGGCAATTGAAAGTATTCGCGATCAAAAAGGTTTTCATATTCTATTTTTTTGTAAATCCCGCTAATGTTGTTTTATGACGATACTTTGCTCTAACCGTGTTACTAGTTCTTGACAGTTCTTATGTCAAGAAAAAGTTATATTTCAACTCTCATACAGCAATCGCAATAATGCGGTAAAGCAATCGAATCAACCATAGCTAGCAGCTCGAGAGCTTCGATAGAATTGCCTGCTCGCTGACGCATATCGTTCAATTGGTTTTTATTATCCAATTAAATGGTCGTTCCGTCGCAACGTGCTTCCCGCTTAACCGACGCCTTCAATCGACGTTTGAAAGGTTGACGTTTGACGAATGTGTCAAATAACCGACTGAACGAAATGCACCCGCCATCAGCCGTCACATGTTGACGAAGTTTCACCCAAAACAGCGCCCCAAAAAACAACGAAAACCATTGTGGAAACTCGTTCAATTAGGTGCATTGTGAACGCCCGGCTCTGCTCTGGAAAGGGTTTTCTTCGGAATGTTTTCCCGGCTTTCTTGCTTCTCACCGTGCAAGAAACATTTTCCCATTTCCCAGCTCTTTCCAGCATCGACTGCTCCTCCCTTTTGCTTCATCGCTTGAAAACTTGTCAAACTTCACTCGGTGGAAAATTTGTTCGGGTTGAGGAAAAGTTTTCCACCGGCGGGTTTTGTATCGGTATGAACCGTACCAGTGTGTGCTCGGGAGCGGTCCGGCCTGCGGGACTAAGTGGTAGCCGCGTCGATTCGTGGAAAGAACTCATCCATTTAAAGTTTTTCCTGGGGATTTTTCACCAGGGCAGCTTAAATGTATCGGCCCTCCCAGGAGCATGTCATGAAAATGTGGCTCTTTTCGCCTAGCGGCTGCCTGTCCGCCTCGCTGTTGCCTGCGGTGCAATTGTTTCTTTTATGCATTTTTCATGGCGCAGTAACCATCAATATGGGACGGATTGTTGTGTGCGAGAGGCGGCAACATCCGGTCGTTTCAGGGGGAGAAGGGGGTGGTAGGAAAGGACGTGTGGCGAGACAAGGCTCCCTATGTGGGGCTGTCAAATGTTGAACCGATTCTTTGGCCGATGAAAAGAGGAAGTTCAAAATATATATATGTATTTTCCAGCGGCAACTCCGTTATTGGTTCGCTAAACTTTTCCATTTTTGTAGTCCTGCAATTTTCCTCCCTTTTCTTAGTCCATTTTCCCCCCGGAGGAGGTTTATAGGAAAAGAAGGACAAAGTTCTATTTATTTCTTGTTGCCATTTTTTTGCTTCTGAGATGGAAAGAGGAAAAGCGGGAGGAAAACCACTTCCTCTCTGGGAAAAACACGCGTAAGCCTTTAACAACTTCAAGCGGAAAAAGAGAGAGAGAAGAAAATACAGTTCCCTGACTACCTATCCCGTCCCGCCGGCAGTGGATGATGACAATTGCTCCAAAACCCCCGACACGCTCGCTTTAACCTGTGCCAATAAGCAATTGGGGAATTTAGGAGCAGCAGAAAAGCCAAAGGTTCGACGAAGCGGACCCGATGCGTAGCATCAACCTAATAACACAGGTCGATATGGAAAATATCAACCACTAGTGAAGGTTCGGCCTGCAGCAGGCCCCGTCAACCGGTCGACGATATTGAATGCGATTATGTACCACTTCCGGTGGCAACCGTATGGTTAGGGGTTAACGAGTTTCCGGGGGGTTTTTTTTGTTACCCGTGACCAGGCCAGAACGTTATGCTGCGTATGCAAAGTAGCGAACCAGGCAGCAGCCCTTCCACGAATTGGGCAGGATTTCTTTAAACCGACGTGAAATGTAACGTGAAACGGTGGAGGATGTTACGCCTTTGGTAAATGACATTGCCGAGATTGAATAAAATGGAAATTGCTAGGTATGTGGTGGCATGTGTCGGTATTAAAACTGTTTTTTTTTGTCCTCTAAATTGAACAGAATTTCTTTTCTGGAATTTTGAGAAAGCAAAATACAGTTCTACATGTGCGAAAAAATGATTGTAGGCTTGCACTTTCCGGAGTGCGTGAGCCAAATTCGGAAAAAGTGAAAATTATCATTGCCTCATTGGCTTGCTACGAAAATCTCTCAATCTTTCGAATACCTTATCGAGCACAATTTTAACTTAAACTGGTTCGTTTATAGCGTACATACGCTCGATTAAGTGTGCCTTCCAACTGCTGATACTTTACTGCCGATCTCAATTGCTTCTGACAGTTGTCTTGGTCAGCATGCAACGGTGCTAGCGCTCGAGCCAAATTGGACTGCGCCAAAGAACGAAATAAAAGCTGCATTGCAATCACACCGGTAGAATCTTTTCCCTGCAAGTTTAAACTAACTTCACCGAGGTAAGTCATCACTGCAGACCTGTTTTTTTATCTCTGTACGTTCAGTGCAAGGGAAATCGATCGAATGCAACCCAAACCCCTTTGCCTCCATGTTTTCGAACCTCCTTGGTCGGTAGAACCAAAACAAAAATTATTTGGTTTTAAATGTTGCTCAAGGTTTCGGATGCATGTAGCTTTCAGGAGACAAGGTTTCGGCGAGTTCCCTAGCCTTCAAGGCTGTGGCAGGAGGAATGGCGTTCATAGCGTTCGATAAGTTTTCCCTTTGACCAACCGTTAAATCATGGCCCCCGGGTTAAAGTGCGCACGCTGCACAATAAATGCTGCCAAGCAACTGTTGGCAAACTGCCTGCTTGTGTGGTTGTTTTTTCTGCTCTTCTCTTGATGCATATGCGTACCAGTTGCAAAACCCGCCCGGGAGGATACCAAAATAAGCACTATAATAAAAAGTTCGATATTTATCCCATTCCATCATGCCAGTTCTGCAGACTCTTTGGCGACGCCGGTCGATCCGTACATTCGTTTGAACTTGTCCGGCGTCGCCAGTTGGAAGGAGCGAAAAATTACAGTTTGTTTGTTGATGGGTTTCCCGTGGTGGAACGGTGCAGAACGCTGACATGACGAGAGCTGCTTGAATTATGTTGGTGACGTTGAGTCGCGTCGTGTTCATGCGAAAATTATCGTTGTATGCATCGGTTTTTGGCAGGTGGCGAGTTGAGTGCAAGCTATAAGAAAGGTGAAAAGAAGGTCACAAAGCTGGATTATGAATTTCAAGCGCAATTTATGTCCAATAAACCAAAACACATCAAGCACTTCTCAAATCATAATTCTGCTCGTTTTATCAACCCTAGATTTTATTTAATTAATTTTCAAAATTAATACAAAACTAATTTGAGCAAGGTGCTATACAGATTGCACCCTCATGTTTACATACAAAGTACAACAAAATCCATGTTTATTATCGTTGTGCATTCGCATCTTCTCACTCCTGCTGCGTTGAGTCATATGAAAGCGGGTTAATGGCGGCCGTGAGGATGGATATTGATCTTGCAAACCGATTTATTTATCGGCAAACAGCAATTGAAAACTATCCAAACAAACATGCCAGGGTTGTTAAAACGTCAAGCGCAGCTTCAAGGACACACTGGCGGGTGCAGAGTATGGTTCTTAAGTAAAATAAACGTAGTCGGTGCTGGTATGTCTTGACAATGGTTAAAAGTAGTAGTGGGTCTTGCGATTCTTCACTTCACGATTCGACCCGGAGTCGGGTACAAATTTATCGGAATCGATTCCGACCCGTGGGTGCAACGTGTGCCCTAGGTCGGAGCTGGAATCTAGCTCGACCCGCTGGTGTAGCGAGTTTGGTGTAGCGTATGATCAAATTGTACCGCCCTTACCGAATTCGCTGTACCAACGGGTCCGAATCGCCTATGCTTTCGCGCACCTACTGAACCTACTTGCAGCTTACGTGTCGACCCGAACGTATCCGGATCGCTTACGGATGGCTCCTACTCGGTAGGTGCAGTTCGACTCGGACATCACTAGTTTAAACTTAACTCAGCAGTCGGTAGAGTTCGGTAAGTGGATAAAGTTTGGTTCGCTAGCTTCACCTTTTGGCCCAAAAAATTACTTACTTTAAGCAAATTTATTTAATTATGCCTGCAATAATATCATTTGAATCGATTTTTTAATACTCAAAGATAACCAAGCTGATCATTAGCTAGTAAGACAGACTTAATCTTTGATGTAATAATAATTGTTATAGCAAATAAGAAAAACAGGACGATGAAGCAATTTCACTGAGTTTGTTCATTGTGTATTTTGAGTAAATTCTTTTTAAAAAATTGGTTTTAGTTCTATGCAGTCCACCAATCAAACAGTATCTAAAATTTGTGTGAACACTTACAGGTTTTGAGAGTGGAATTATGTATTCATTTAACTATTATTTAATTTAGACTATAACTTTGTACAGATTTAAAAACTGCTTTTAAAACACAAATAATTTTGGAAGGGGAATGATCTTTAGCCACTCTACGTGGTTCTTAAGAAACTATGAAGAAATGTATTGTGAAAAATTTCTGTTGAAAAACGCCGTTAAGACCATTGGTTCATGTTTTTATTTGACTATTTGTTTGAAAAGATAACCAATGCCTGCCTCAACAGATTTTTCTTCTGGTGTGACAAATTTGCTTTTATAAATACAATACAATGTTTGTAGAGGGAGCTGAAAGTCCAATAACCCAACAGGAGCTCGAAAGCGCTCGTATTAAATTGTTATTTTATTTTAACATGACAAATATTGACATCACAGAACAACATGTTTAA